>NADL03000076.1:0-413372 GCA_002205965.3 Kappaphycus alvarezii | reverse complement strand
AAACTGCGAAATTTTCTGTCAAAACGCGCGCAAGTATTTGACAAGCATTCTAAATTAGGTTTAGATCCAGACTACGGGAATCTATCCCATTACACTTATATTTTTGAAACCAACCATTGTTTTGTAACATTCGCTGTGTGAATTGCTCCATTATTCTTCTGAAAATACCACCATTTTGGATGATACTCGGCTTTCGAATGGTAACAAAAATTCCTGGAAAATGTGTGCGTAAGCAAAAACGTTCTGTTTCCCACTTAGGAAGGCGATATCTGATTTTCTTTCTCTAAAGATGCGGCTTAAATCATCCTCAACCCACTCCCATCTGGCGACTCGAAAACATCCTTTCTTCTTTCCGCAGACCATGCCAATAATACGCTAGATTATCAAGACCGTCAAGGTTAATTTTTTTCTCATCAGAAAACAAAAAGCGGTCCCAGTTTGGCATAGTCCAAGATGTCCAGGCTCGGGCCCACTGTACACAAGTTTTCTTGTGCGTCTGTGTGAGGGAAAAAGTTTTCTTAGCCTTCCTATAGTACAAATTTGGCTCTACTGAGAGGATCTACTGAGTTTTTTCACTGTAATTGTTGTAGACAAAGACTGGTTGGGACAAGAAGGGGCAACTGCAACTCACAACAGAACAGTGGTTCGATGTCGTGATAAAATGCAGTTGATGTTCCTTCGGTTACCTCTTTACTCTGGGGGCAGATGTGCCCCGGTATAAGTAATGGGTAAAAGTTCGTCGGGGCCAAGCGGCGGAAACCGACGAGCCGACCAGCACAATCGTACTACACGTGTGCCCTAAATGAGTCGACTAACTACTAGCTAACACAGTCCCTCTACTTTGTCGCGAATTTAGGCTACTAAGCAGTTGAACTACCAATGGACTTTGCAGTCTTTTTCACGACCACTGTTCAACGGGGTGGTCAATAACGTTATGGTCCATGATCTTGTCCAGAACGTCCGACTTGATTAGCTTGGTCATAGCGTCCGCGGGGTTAAATTCGGATCTGATCCAAGCAACATCCGATATTTCACCTCTGTCATATGCATCTCGAAGAGAACTTAAGTCAATCATCAAACGCTTTTCGGAAGTGTAACCTGCGGTAACAAGTATGTCGAAAAGACTCTTGCTGTCAGTGTACATCTTGATAGCAACATCTCGGTTGAGAATGAAGTTAAGATCGTGTTGCATTGAGAAAGCAAAATCAAATCCATCTGCGAAGGAGTAAAGCTCTGCTCCAAGGACAGATCTCGTAACAGACGAGCTTTGTATGAGTTGTAATGAAGAAGGTTGCAGCTTTTGTTGGCATCCGCAAGCAGCACTAAAACGCCCAATTGTGATGTGAGGTCCAAATTGTTCGTGAAGGAGCTATCGGTGTACACAGCGACGTGCAATGATCGATGTCCAGGGGTACAAACTTCATGGTGCGATGCTTGGTACTGTGTAGATGGGTGACGACCTTGTTCACCGTGCGAACTGCTTCACATCCAGCTTATCTTCCGTGACTTGTGAAAGTTAGCGATGTTGAAACGATGTCCGGTCTGTGTGTAGGATCCATGAGATACCACCTCTGGATGAACGGAAGTCGGTCATCGACAGTCTTTCGAAAGAGGTTAAGTTTGTTGATATAGTCAATTTGTGACATGTGAAACGTTTTTTCGGTTTTTTGATACGGATTCCAGTGAAGTTTGTACTTCCGTATTCAGAGGCTTTGAATCAAATTTCTGACCAGTCAACTCGGTAAGCTTCTTGAAATCCTCTGTTCCGAATTGTAATGCATCATCAACAACAGTACCAGAGAGTCCGTTCAGAACTTTCTTCCCATCCTTCTCAGTATGGTGGACAAAGACACTACTGTCCATTACGGTGGGCTTCATCTGTAAGTCCTCCGTGTGATGGTTTTTGAAGGTCAGTTCCCAATAGTCTCCAGCATCTGGGGTTCCGTAGAGAGGTACCAGCAGTTTCAATAGGGCATCTGCAGGAAGTTGCATCAGGTCACGGAATTCCTTAAAGGGCGTATAAGACGTCCCGAAGTAGTTGGTACGTTGCCTGCGTGTATGCTTGAGTGACATCTTGGACCACATATCAAAACCAAAGGTAGCAGCAAGACAGGCCATAAGACGAACACTATGCTTGTGCAACGTAGTGACGGAGTTGATGATAAAGTCCTTGTCCTTATCCTTGTGACCTTGTGCAATCAGACGAGCCTTGAAGAGAGGTTCATCAGTTTCTAGATTCTTGATCGTGAGAGCGAAACGAGTACCCAGAATGTTTGCATCTTTTGGAATGTCCTTCTTGAGACAAACCTTGAACATGCCGCGACTAATGAGTCCCTGAAGCTCTTTGAGTTTGGCTTCTGCGAAGCGTGGGTCCTTACCACGAGGATCATTGATGGGAAGAATTTCAGTGATGAAGATATATTTCGTGTCTCTGTGCAGGTTTGACAAGGATCGCTAAGAACATTCGCGAACTGTACAGCAGGAGCAATGTAAGGCTTGACTTGATCGATGTTGTACTCCACTTCGCGTTCCTTGTCCTTCACGGTCAAAATCTTTTCCACTTGCTTGATAACCTTGAAAGGTCCGACCACTTGTTCACATTCTGCCTTGGTAACGTTCACGATAGACCATTACTTCATCGCCGGGTTGGTAGGTGCGGTTTGCAGCGGAAGGTGTCCGTTTCTTGAGTGCACGTCGATTCGACGCTGATTCATAATGTCTCCATCTCATTCCGTGCTTCGGTCATTGCTTTGAAACGGGTCTCTTGATCAGGTAGCTCCTCGTTCCCAATGTGGATACGTGGCATGATCCCGAAGACCAACAACGATGGGACGAGTCCATTAACATTAGCCGTATCATTGTTATGCTTTGACGGCAATGCTTAGTGCACGTTCTTGGGAGACGGTGGGAAAGTTTGCTCGAACCTTCTTGTAGATGCGTCGGATAGAGTCATGAACTTGTTCGCCTTCGCCCAAGGTGATGATGACTCCACACCAGTTGCGTGACCGCGACACCTGAGCCTTCGGGATACTGCTGAAAGTTGCGGGAGCGAAGTTGGGATCTAGAGTCGCGTGACACTGCATCAGGCCATCCAGCATAAGTGTTAACCCATGTGAGAAGGAAGGAACTCCATACAGCTTCCGCAATGATGTTGGGAGGAAGTTAGAGGCCAAGTAGCTAGTATCCTTGTCGATGATCGAAAGGGTAGGGCGTCCATCCAGGTAGTAGAGATCAATGATTACGCATCGATTGAATACAAGGCCTTCCTCAGGAATAGAAACAACAAAGGGTAACGGTCGCCGCTTCAGCTCGGTACATGTCTTGCGAGCGTCTGTGATCACCTGTATAGCCGTCTTCGTTTCAGTTCCTACCTCTTCATGTCTTGCTCGCTTCAGCACTCCATATAGACGGCCGACACTGGGGTGAAAGAATTGCCAGTGAAGCTTTCGCAGCTCTGCTTCCGTAAACATCACTTCGTGGTCTAACTGAATGAATAGATGACCTTTGATGTGAGCTAGGGAGAGTCCATCCATCGTAGCGGTGAATGAGTTGCCGGGTGATTTATTCACGTAAACACCATTCGCATCCATTTGAGGGAGTCCCAGTACCATTGGTACATCAACCTTAACAACGTCGCACTCGTACTGGAAGAAAGCACTGTCTGAAATAGGTACGCGGATGGTTGAAATTCCCAGAGACCTGTGTCGCTTACCACCGAACGTTAGAATGTGTGATGAGGGTCTCAGTTGAACTGGAGAACTTGTCACCTTGCAGTAGGCCTTGTACTGATCCAGTCCAGAGCAAGCAGTAGAAGCTCCAATATCCGTGCATATTCCTATGAACTCGTCTTCGCTGTAGATGGCATGATTGATCGTTTTGAGTACATCCTCACAATGATTTCTCGCTTGCGACATTTCCCTGCTCGCTTCATCAACTTCCGACGGCGTGTCTTGGACCACATTGATATAAGATCAGATGTGTTGATCTCTTCAGCAGCATGGTCATAGACAATTGTGTTGGGTTCGACACGGAGTGAGTGACGAATTGCATTGTCGCATAGTTGCTCATGCCGCGAGGATGTGATATCAGAGACGAAGTTGATATCTCGTTCTTCGTCATGGTCAGCGAAGTGAACGTAGTTGGCACTTTATCGTCAGAGTCCTCACCATTCCGGGTGGAAGTCGGAGTCGGGCTCATGGTGTGATGAAGGGGATCTTCATACTGGTCATTGTCCGTAGCGAGGTCAGTTGCCAAGTTGAGTATGCTTTCTGCAGAGTCTCCGTCAAGTCCAATAAGTTGTATCCGATGCTTCAGCTTAGCATCGGGTGGAGTATCTACAGTCATTCCAAAGGTGCGTGACCGATTCGCAAAAGTCACACTTTGCCGGCTTTCCAGTCTTCGGATCGATCGGGTTCTTGCGCACTGCATTTTGGCGATTAGATCCATTGTATCTACCATGGCGTGATCCATAATGGATATTCTTTGGGTGATGACGAGCGTGGTCCCGATTAGGGTATCGGCCTTTGTAGCGATTCGATTTTGACGATAGTTCGGGCGGTTCCCATAAGATCTTCCAACGTTGAGAAGTCCCCAATCACTTCTGGATCTCGGCAACAAAGTTGGCGATGCATGTTCGGGTTTGGTAACGACCTTATCCTTGTTTAGTTCCTCTATACGAAGTTGCAATTTGTTCTCAAGGTCGATGCTTGACTTGGGCATCTGTGAAAGATCATCTCCGCGAACGGTACGTTCGTCATTGCATCTTTGAACTGCGCAAGGTCATGTTCTGGTCCACGGAAGGCTGTCGGTACATTGTACTGAAGTTCCTACATCCGAGAACGCATCTTGAACAACCTATTCGCATCAGGTTGGAGGTCCGGTTGATAGAGGCGATAGTGGATCTTAGACCATTCTGCACTGGCGCGGGTCTTGACAGCATCATTGTGAAATGCTTGTTGAGTTTCTTGAAGGCTTCATCAAGATCCTCCACCTGGTTTTCAACATAGTCTTGGTACCATTTCAGGGCAGGTCCAGTGAACATACATGCGAGACAGTTCTTTGCATCCGCTTGCAAAATACGATGAGTGCTTTCAAGACGTCGATATGCTATCTCGAAGCGCGGAATGGTTGGTGGATTCGTCCACTGTACTTCTGATCACCATGGTTGAACTTTTCTGTGATGTCGCTTGGCTTTCCAGGTTTGGTTCCACTGTGGTGTGAAGTACCATTCGGGTCGTTGGTATGGTGATGTGGTTTACGCCAGTTGTTGAGGGTGTGGCACCGGTGATGGAGCCAGTGTTAATGTACTCACGGACTTGGTCACGTTGATCGGGGAGTAGCAGTCCGGCCACGCACCATAATGAAGGCTTCGGGTTTCCATCCTCATCCAATTCTGCAATATCAACTTCCTTCGTGTGAAGGTAGTGGCGAAGTTCATACACTACACTCGCACTGAGCGAAGCTAAGATCTTGGCAGACAGTGTTTCCTTGATGGCTTCCAGCAAGGTTAGCTTTTCCAAGTCATCCCAAAGAGTGAGAAGGTGTTGTAGGTCCTGATCATGTGCCAAAGTGGCCTTAATCTGTGACTCATAAGGCATGTTGGGAAGCTAGTTGATTTCCAAGAGGGTCATCCAAGTTCCAAGTCTTCGTCCGGTTCGTATCACGTTGGCGCAATACTGAGGCCGATTCACGCTTGTGTGTTTTGGGATGGAAGACAGGCGTCGTCAAGGAGTTAGCAAGCTACCACACACAAGTCGCTTCACAACGTTGCAGCAAATTCGTCGCGTGTCGAGACAGCCGGGGGTTGAAAAAAAGAAAAAGTCAAAGCAGCAGCGTTGCTACTGATTCCGGAATGTTGTAGACAAAGACTGGTTGGGACACGAAGGGGCAACTGCAACTCACAACAGAACAGTGGTTCGACGTCTTGATAAAATGCAGTTATGTTCCTTCGGTTACCTCTTCACTCTGGGGGCAGATGGGCCCCGGTATGAGTAATGGGTAAAAGTTCGTCGGGGCCAAGCGGCGGAAACCGACGAGCCCACCAACACAATCGCACTACATGTGTGCCCTAAATGAGTCGACTAACTACTAGCTAACACAGTAATCGGTAAATTGAGTGATTTTTGAATTCCACTGGCGCTTGCTTCACGTTTGGAGGCTTCACGGATGATCGGTCTCCTATCTTGAGGTGAAAGTATTGACGGTCTATAACTCTGGTGCCTGTTATTGTACCTGTGGAAATTTTCAAGAAGATTTGGATCGCTTTCCGCAATCTTTAAAGGTGGCGGACCATCTCACTCAGTGCCACTCCCTCTTGCTGTCATTCTAAGATTTTTCTTTGGCCTACATAGTTGGCTAAATTATTTTACCAAATGGCATGATGGTGAATTGAACTTCTCTAGATCACTTTTTGGAGGTGGTTGAAGCCTGGGACTCCGGTTTAAGTAGACTATTTTTTTCAAATTTTATGGCTAATGTATTGACACTACTGTAGTGTCTATTGACAAGGCAAAAAAAATAATACTGTAGTTACTTTTACACATCTCTGCGATCAGCCTGTCTATCGTCCGCCACGCCAGTCCCCGCTGCGGATGCCTTCGACGCTCAAAAAAAGTCTTGCTACCAGGCGCTATACGGAATTGCTCTCACCGACGCCGGAGGCTCGAGGACAGGATGCCGGGTGGCTTGGGAGAGGTCTGCGACAAACAGCCGTTCTTGCGAGTCGTGCCATAGGCATTTCCCTTGTGGTATTTTGAAGCGGGAGGAAGCAGTGATGCCCTGAAACTGCAACCACGTCTTATAAATGCGGTCCCAGATGTAGGTGCCCAGGCCTAGAGCCGGTTGTCATGAAAGCCATTCCTTGCAACCATCCGCTGACAACGAGGCTCCGAATGCCGCGTCCTCTCATCCCCCTTTGGCATGGCGTCAAAGGCCTTTTACTCAACTCGGCGAGCGAGTTGCCCTTGCCCAAACCGCTGCCTTGAGTCTATAGCCGTGAACTGGACAACCTTCTCGGGTGCCACTTGCTCTTCCACTGGTCATGAGCCCGAACTGCGGATGTGTAAGATTGGAGAGCAGTGTTCGGTAGCACAGGGAGAAGGGTACAGCACAGGGCACATGTGGGGACACGAGGGGGAAGGCAGCCGCCCCATTAAGCTTAGCGGAGCGGAGCCCGATGCCAATTGTTGGCTTGCGGGGCTCAAAGGGCGCAATAGGAAGTTGTGATTCCCGAAAAGTGTCGGCGTAATGTGTTCTTTTACTAAGGGATAGTCAACACTGACCTGGATCTTCTGGGTCCACGCCCAGAACAGCGTTGTGTTGAATGTTTTTGATTAAAATCAGATTAATGAGTCATCGGGCGAATTGAAAACAATTCCCTATAGTTAGCGGAAAGCTATGGATGTAATTGATAGTTACGCAGCTCAAAACGTTTACTGTAAGCCCTTTTAGTTGGGCTCTAAGTCCATTCTCGGTGTGTGTAAGCCACGCCGATCCGGGAAAGATGAAGTCAAGGTTAGTTGGCAGTCGTTAAGGGATATGGCGTAATGGCGCTCGTTGACAAGAGGAGGGGCGAGGGATCTGGTCAGAGCACCTCCGAACATTGTGATACACAGCGATTCGGCCGACGTGGGGTATGAGGTAACGTTCAGGTATCAAGATGAGCAAGTGTTGCAGGATTTGTGTGAGGGTGGACGTTTTTGTGAAGCGACCGATCGAGCGCAATCAAATACTTTAAGGGAACTCCGGGCGGTTCGCCTATTATTACACCCGCATTTTGCCGAGTACCTAGGCCAGCCAGAGTTCTGTCTTTGGCTGTTGCACGAAGATAACCAGGCGATAGTAGCGATTTTGAATGCGATGGTGTCAGCGTCGGGAGAGATGAAGGTGGAGTTGCGGAAACCCGAGGTGCTATTGCGGGTGCTGGATGTGCGTATCGAGGCCAAGTGGATCCTTTCAGCAGCTATATGGTTTGCAGACGCGCTCTCGCGTACTTTGGATTCGGGGGCGTTCGAGCGACAGAGGATCTGGTCGAGTCGATTCTGGAGAAATTCTCCCTCGATAGCAGTGTATTTCAACACAGGTCATTGGGGAAAGCATGGTTGCGAGGCGGAAGTTTTTGACTACGCAGATGGAAGACGACTGAGGGGATGGGAGGGACTGTCTGTGGAACCCACCGTTCGACATGAATCCGTTGGTGCTGAAGAAGATCGAGGTGAAGGGAGGGCAGGGCGTGATCCTAGTACCAAACTGGCTTGCGCGACCTTGGTTCAGCCCTTGTGTGCGCTCAGCACACGCATGGTCATGTGTAGGGGGGCAACAGCGTCTACAACGGGAGTCGCTCAATAAATGATCGATGGGAGCTGCTAGTGGTGGAGGTCGACTGCGGTCAGATGGGGGCTACAATCAGGGCGGCACTGTTGTCGAAAACTGGGGCTAAGGGAATGAGTATCAGTTGTGGAAAAAGAGGCAGCGTCTTTGTTGGAGGAGCCGGATGCTAGTAATCAACGTGGAGAAACAGGTTAAGCCAGCTTAACAAGTGGCTGGCATTTTGCGATGAAGACGGTCGGACCGCCCTTCCGGCTGGGGAAGAGACGAATCGGCGTATATCGGGCACTTATCTCTTGAAGGCAGGTTGGGCCCCCAGTCGACCCGCCAGTATGTATCCGCGGTCTCAAAGTACCACGAGAGCGATAGCTTCATATCTCCAACCAGGGTGCTTTTGTTGTAAAATTTCATGTTGGCTACCAGTAAAAGGCAGATAGAAGACGGGAGGCAAGGGAAAAACGAATGGGATTCCGGCGAGGATGATGTTGAGGGTTGCTCAGACGGTAATGACGTCGAAAGAAGTTAAAATAGTAGGCTTTTGTGATATGATTGTATTCGCCTACATATTCCAGAGTACGTATGACAAAGTATCTTATGTAGTCTCGGATAAGGTTGATGTTGTCAATTCAGGCCAATTACCGCCTGAGCAGAATACGTTTCAAAACCTAAGGAAGCCGAGCGAAGCAGCTGAGCTGTTTTATTTCATTACACAGGCCTCACAGAATTACACGAACTCTCTGCATCTACGTACTGTATTGCAGATTCAATCCACAGTTAACCTTATAACTAGGGCTACTAGGCACTTTGCTGGTACCACAGTTCTGAATACAGCTTATGACCCCATTGGTACACTTGAAATAGTTACGGGCGAGTTGCACATTGGGATATTATATCATTTCTTTACCAATCAAAAATTGGCTTGCTGTCCCGTTCCACCTGGACCGATGTAATTCTTACATCCTATCATAGTGTGTCACTCGTGCCGATACAATTCTGAAAGCGCTACTTACGATACCGTCACAGCTGTTTTACGGGAAACCCTTTGAATTGGCTACTGTTAGAGCAAATCTACCAGTGCGCTATTTCAATTTCTGAGCAGAATTTTAGCGCCTTTGTCGTCCAAATGCAAACCTATCGTCGCGCTATCCGGCTAACTTCGGCTCTAAATTTTAGATCTAGTGCTATATGTATTTCTATTTGAGAACAATATAGATATGTAAATAGCGCACAGGCTGGCTGGAATTAACCGAAATGAATCTCCGTTTCGGCAAATTAGATCGCAAGCGATATATTTGAACGTTTCATTCTTGCTCCGGAAGCCTCGGTCAGGGTGGTTCGCGCGTTCTGACCGCCAAATGAATCATCTGTTCCTCTGTCAACCGTTGTACTTCTCTGATGCCTTTTTGATACTGGGAAGCATCGCCAGTATATAACGTATCTAGAATTTAAAAGAGAAGTGTCTGCCCGTTTTGTTTCGAAACTGGCCATTCGGAAGACATAAAACCCTGCACTCATTCTCGTAGTGTAAAACGGTCATGCACCGAGCAAGGAGCCAGCAAAAAGGTCTTGAATCACATCGCAGTCGCAACCTCCAGATTGACAGGGCCATACATCTTTCGCATAAAAAAAGCCAAGTACAAACTTCGGCTGATTTCTACTTGTTTCAAACAAAACACAGTGCGGCAAACACTGGTCGCTGCAGCAATGCAGCCTGCTGCTGGCGGGTCTTCCTCGTTGGCTGGGCTTGACTTGGAAACTGAAAGCCTTTGCAATTCTTTTGATGGCAGGGGTGCTACTGAAAATTTAGCTCAGAGCGCAGAGAGTTGACCACCCCAGATTCAATCCGAGAATTTTCCGTCTCGGTCGCCAGCTGCGAACAGTAGAGAAAGGGGAGGTAAGAGCGGCACAGGGAGGGAATCTCATGACAAGGGCGGTGGCTCAACGGAGGAAACGATTGCTGGAAAAAATCGGGGAAGCGGAAAGGCGTTTCGAAGGAAGAAGCAGTAGGCCTGGCAAAGGCTGGATTGAGCAGTCGGAAAGGGCTGCAATCAGAACAAGCCTATTTTTTGGAACAGGATCGTTTCTATCTGCCAGAGAAAGTACAGCACAGACCCTACTGCTAGCTCATTGTATAAAACGTGGCAGAGGAACGAATGTTTAGGCCAGCAGTTTATTGCAGCGCGAATGAAAGTACGGTCAATGAACATCTGTGGAGCAAATGAGGACGATCTGGAGGAATTGGCTCAGGAGCAGTACAGGAAGAAGCCGGGGAGCAAAGGCTCTGATGTGTTTCTTATATACGCGCCGCCTTTCAAGTTCGTCTCTGTGCCCGACTGTCTTCGCCGGCAGGACAAGTTTGCGGACGACTGCGCAAAGAGGCAGACAAAGTAACCCTGTAAATCGCCACCTTTCAGATCCAATGTGAGCAATTATACTGGTCAAGTTCCCTGTGCCAGTAGTAACGAGGTCGCTCAAGGGTGTTTAAATCAGTCCAGCATTGTTGTTCATGAAGAGAATGTGACGGCAGCGATGGCCGCGGGGGGTCCTGGGGCCGAATTGGTGCAGGAAGAGAATGAGACCTGTCCAGTAGGCGTTATGAGGAGGCAAATGGAGGAGAAATCCTGCGCAGACAAAGAGAAACTTGGCATTGTTCTCGCCAATATCAAGAAAAGCATGGAAGAGGGGAACAAAATCTTGCTTCGTTCAGTCCACAGAAAAAGAAGGAGCATAACACCAATGCTAACTTACGTCTTTTAAAGCTCTTTCCTGCGGAGTCTGAGGACTTCACGGAGATAATGAGGGGCTTCATGACCGCAAGGCGCATGAAACTGCAGGAAAAGCGTAACAGGAGGGGGCGCGAGGAGTCAGAGGGTGATGAAAAACTATTCCGCAGGATTAGGATAGAAAATTCGATAGCGGGGCTCAGGTTCTCAATGAGAATGAGTGAAGTACTGGTGAGAAAGGTTTACATGGTCAATAGAAGTAGTAGAATAAAATATGAAGTAGCTCTCAATGAAATCATTCTAGGAAGTTTTTTCCGTTTTCGAAGGAAGATAAAGCAGAATGAGACACCAATTTCTTATCCAATATTGTAGGGAACTTGCCCCAAAGCTTGTGATAAACAACGCACACCAGAGCAGTTTTGCTTAGCCCTATCGCTACCTTCAGTGATGCCAGTGATATTTGAGCCAAAGTGTAGTCCTAAAACTAAACACTCGTCTAATGGACTCTCCTACATGGCCGTTTCTATTTTGCTCGTGTTATTCCGATATAAGACTCCCGCACACCAGCGACTTGAGTTCGGAAACTCAGAGAAATCACACATACTTTACTAAAAAAAATGTGCTTCATCAGGTCTATACTTGGGTCAGAAAAAAGCAAAGCAGGGTTCGGGAAGGTGTAATACGCCAGGTCAGTGCAAAGGATTCCTGTACACCTTTACTGTGACAGGAAAGAGTCAAAAAGCAATAGATGATTCTTTCTCCTGCATTTCTTGATTTCTACAGGAGTAGCGGGCATATGGCTCATATTTCAAGCAATAGAGCATAGATTTAAGGCACTGTCGCAAAACGCAGTCCTAGATATTCTTTTATTTCTTGTTCTACTGTGCAAGGGCCTAAACAAATGTCTGTGTCTGTTGCCGTTATCGTTGCTGAGTAGAGCAAACCAGGGCTTATTGGAGATCTTGAAAACCCTTAGGCGACCTCAAAAATCTCTCTCGGATTTGCATGGCGTCGATATCTGCTCCCCATTCTTCAGATGCCTGGAAGCCAAGCTCTCCGCTAGCTCGGCATTCTCATTCCCTCGCTCAAGAGATTGGCCGTGCTCCTCATGATAAAGTTCTGTATCAAATCAAAAACCTCGCTCTCCTCAGAGATATCATCCTGAAAAAGACCTTCTTGATTCATCCTGACCAACCTATTACGCAATATAACACATGTTCCACTCATATAAATGATATCATTCTTGAACCATAGGAGAGACTCACGGCATAAAACTTGAAACCGTGCTTGTATGAAACCAAAAGCACTCTCAATGTCCTTTCGAGGAGTTTCCTGAATTTAGGTAAACAGCTGCTCCCCCTAAGTCTCAGGGTCATGAATCGGCTTGACAAACATAGTCCATTCAGGATATATTCCATCGACCAGCAAGTATGGCAAGGTACGTACGCGTGATGACCCATAGAGCCTATAGTCAGTTGGTAAGCGTAATCTATACGTACCGATCAGAATAGAAATGAACATAGGAGAAACTGCGAGCATTGTTTGTACCACACCGTCCCGCAAACCAGTTCTACAAGTATAGATCGCGATCACACCACGCCTCAACCTGAATAGTTGCTAATTTCCCTTCTTTCGAGTTATGATAGTGACCCTTGGGCTGGTGGGGGCAGCTCTTCCAAACAATTTTGCAACAATCAACAGCGCCTACACAACCTCTGAATCTATACTCACTGTAGCCTTCTTGAATACGTTGCAACTCAGAAAAATTGGGAAGCCTATTCAAAATCGAAGGTCCGTAGAGCTTAAGCATGCAACTGCAAAAGTGCTTGAAATAAAAATGCAACTTTTCTGGTCCCATTCTCGTGGCATCGTTCATATCATCAAATGATCTGCCAGTTCCGAACACTCGAAAACAAGCAAGAACCTTGATTTTGGAGGGTGTTCCTGGTTTATCAGCAGCATCTTTCTGCTGACGCCAAATGAGAGGAAAATGGGTAGTCAGATCGTGATGAATCTTTTAAACATACCGCGAGGAACTCTGAATCTTCGTCGAAACCTACGAAGGTTGTAGATGGGTTTGGTTCCAAGATAGTCACGAAGCCAACTGCTTTCTCCTCGAATACTGTTTCGTGATCTCTTCTTCCTTCCTTTGTAGTTCTTTTTTTGCGGCTTTTGAATAGCTGCAACAGCAGCAATTGATGCCGCGAGAGCAGCTGATCTAGCTTTCAGTAAAGCCGCTGCCTCAATGTGGTCAACCATCACGAGAAAGTGTTCGCAGCAAGAAAGGACGGTATTTCAGAGGCAAGAACATAGATTTCCTTTGCATTTCGTTGAGGACCTCAGATGGGTTATCACTTAAGGTGCGTCATTCTGTTGTATGCTTTGCATTATTGGTAAACGTTGGGCTCATTGCGACTGGTTGTTTCCTGTCGAGTGCGACTTGAGTATTGGACCGTTCACGGCAAAAACGGATCTATTAGTAACTCACCGGTAGGTTTGCCAGCCTAAACGCCTCTATTTTGATTTTTATATCTGTAAATATAATTTAAATTCTAGAGCACCGTCGGTTTGCTCTTAGACTGCATTTTAATTTTGTTTGTACCTATCTCCAGTTCTACATAAACCCTGGTTTGGAGCGGCCGGCTTAACCCAGCCAGCCTCAACCAAAGTTTCAACCACAGTTCTACCCAGATCTGCTCATGTGCTTTAACTCCCCACATCGTGGTAGCATCGCAAGTAAGTTGTGCCTCATTGTGCGTTTTTCCAATCCGCCTGTTTAGATAATATCTCTACTAGATTTATCTCAGCTGCCCGATTGCAAACAGAGACTAGCCTTGTTTTTTCAATCTGACACTTAGCGGTAACCCCCAGTGTCGTACAGCAGGAATTAAAAAGGCCGCCCTCCGTCGCCGTCGGAATACAACTCAGAAGACCTCGCCGACTGTCGGTCCCCGCACGCCTCGCCATTTGTACCGATCGACGAGGAAAAAGATCCCAAGACCCCGCCTCGTCCGTCGACTCCGAGAACTTCGATCGCCAGTCTAAGCCCCGAGGAGTCCAAGGCACCGACGGCGACTGCCAACATCTGGTCTTACGCCGACCACTTTCAGTTAGGGTAGCACCTCCCCTTGTTACAGTTGAAGCCTCGCACCCCTTTTCGATCGTTTTCCCTACCCCCATCGATCAGTTTTCGTTCCCCACCCCGGTCCCGAGGGAGCCGTCGCGTCCGACTGGCCCAAAAACGTCAAGCCCACCGACGGATTCGAGGGCTCCACCGAGAAGGCTTCAAGTGCTGTCAGAATCCGCCTCTTTTTCTATCCAAAGTATAGTAAACCATCGAATACACAAGAGTAGGCCCTTGAAAAGGCCACGGAAGAACAAGAATCCGAATTAACCTCCGTTTCGTTGTCTTGATTGTCAAGTCACTTGCTTCGGTCGCGTTAAGTACTTCGAGCACCTCCGTTCTCGCCGTCAAATCCGCTGTACAAGCAAGAAGCAGTAAAAGTGCAAGGACTACAATATTGAGGTGTTTAGTGAACAAAACCTTGTCTGCCATCAGAACGGGGCCCAGCATCGACTTACAGCCAGGGTTCGCAAGTAGTATCTTTATTTTCCATTAACATTGCTTGCTTTTTGAGCAAAAAAAGAAAATAGAGCAATAAGTTCATTTCTCTATCGACTTCGTGTGTATTTTGTGTTCACATTTCAGCTGTGATTGCATGCTTTCCTCTGCTGCCCCCATATTATTGTAGTATGACTTACAATTGTAAGCCCGTATCGCGATCAGGGCCTAGACGGGACAACCACCGCAAAGCAAGAATTGGAAGAAGGGCTACTATAACGCACCTGACGTGACTGACGTCAACCCTTTCGTTAGAGAGGGAACTTTTTGTAAGTGCTCCTGGTGTATTTGAATCCGCAACTATTTCATCAGGAGCTGCTTACTTTTAGCCACTATGTCACCAGGACCGAAATTTGAAGGTGTAGGAGAGCCAGTCAGCTTATAAATCACAATTTTTTCAAAACTGACGGAGCCCATATCGGGACCCGCTCCACAGCGCTCACCGGCTCCCGCTAACGCCGTGATAAAGATTTCCTTCTCGGCTAAGCCGCCCGTCACATGCGAGAATTCCCGCTGCAAATCCCTGGAATGGCCTACCCAGGCTACTTTTGTTCCTTCGACCCGCTCCCTTTCGCTGCTGTACACACACACGTCCAAACCTACCTCAAACTTGTGCAGCAAGAGGTGCTGGCCAAGGTTCACTGGCGCGACGACCACTGAGACAGATCTCCGAACCCGGACCGACACAAGAACGCAGATGTACGGCAACGTATACGTGGTGTAGCGCTCCGCAAAGGCCCCGGTGCTGCCTTTCTTTACGCACATCCCTCAGCTGACACGGAGGTATCCGCGGTACACTGGAAAATAATGCCTCGCCGCTGCTTGGGACTGCACCGTTTACGACGACTCGCTTCCTCGAAACTGCGAGCACTTTAAACGCCAAATGGACAGGTTAGGCGACCACGCTGTTGACTTGTGCCCGTCTGGGTTCGGTCGAAAACACCGTCATAACTCACTTCGCAACGTCATCGCCGGCCGTATCGCCCGTGCGCGCCGGCCTGGATTACCAGCTCGAGGTCCCACTCCTCGTGCCCGGCACTGACCGGCGACCTTCCGACATACTGGTTCACCCATCAGTAGCTCTTGAAGGCACTGTGGCCCACCCGATCGCCTGCGATGCCCCAGTAGTCTCTCCATTCAAGGTCTATGTCAGAAAAAGAGCTACAAAAGAAGTGGGCGGTGCTGCTTCAATTGCACACTGCAACAAAGTGACCGACCTGGGGCAAAAATTGTCGCTTTGACTCTCCCCGCCTTCTGATAACCCTACACAGGTCCCCGATATCAATTTTCAACAGCTGGCATTTGATTCCTTGGGTTCCCCTCCCCTCGAAACCGTCCGCTGTGGTAAATTGGTTGAGTATCGGTAAGTTCAAATGAGTGAGTGACCGGTACATTGCTTGTCTTAGATCTGAAACGGTCCATGCAATTACTTCGGAAGATGTTAGCATGTCGGGTATTTTCATTGAGGCGAGGGCGGGAAGTTGCTGTACCTTTTTTGAATTTCTGCCATCTGGCGCTGGTCTTCTTCTTGATCCTCACCTTCCGAATTTTGAAGTACATCTTCCGGCGTGCTCACATCTCTAGATATGGAATTCGACGTATTCTTATTTCCTTTGCAATTGTAATCTTCTTTAATGCTCGGAATACCGTCCTTTGATTCGATATTCTCGCAAAAAGAAACACATTCAGGTCTCAAAACTACCCTAGAATTCCAGTCGTCATCTGTTCTCAAACCAGAAACATAATCACCCCATGCCATGTTCATTACTACCCGAACTTACCTTTTTTCACTTCTGAAATCTTAGTCGGTTCGTAATCTTCGCTGTCATAGCTAGAAGTGATATTCACTGTCCGTTTATCTTAAGGCCGCCTAGTGTATGTTTTTGTCGGATTCCAGGGCATTTTCACGGTTCTGCCGTCTATATGAACTAAAACGCTTTGGCTCCCCAAATCAATGCATGTCCGTAGTCTTTCCATGGTAGGGAAACGAATGATTGCATCGAAATGGAAATCAGGCATGACAAGAGAGTCTACATCATCTTAAGAGTCCCCAAAGAACACGGAAACCTTGTCCACAGTGCCCATGCATTTTGATACGGTTCCATCCGTAGCAGTTATTCTTCGAGCAGTTGGAATAATTTCGAGGCCTAGATCTCGCGCCAAAGTTTCTGAAATGAGGTTTGGAACAGCGGCCAATTCGAAAAGAGCTCGGGGTTTTATTCCCAATACTTTGACTAGTACTAGCTTAGGACGTCTTGGTGCTGTCGAGGCCGATTGAAGAAACAATTTCTTACCCCTAGCGGACTTATTAGACCTGATAATTCTTTTGAGTTCTTTTCTGGCATCCTCTGTGGCACCCCTCAAAATTTGACCAAAATTTATCCCAATGGGGGCCGATGCAGGCTCAGCCACCAAATTGTACTTCTTCACATACTCTAGTACGTTCTTAAGGATACTCTTAACTTTCTTTCTCTTTTTCGTCTTCTTGGCCGGAGTGATTTACACTCCTGGAACAACTTGATCAGATCTCTTGGTCCGAGGAGGTACGAGTGCTGGGATTTGCTCCAGCATTCCATAATAAAGCTTACGTTTTCTCGATAAAATATTCCCTTCCCCATCCCTTTTTGTCACAGTGACTTGACTGATTTCTTCAGCGATGTATACAGTACCGGCATCCGTCAACCTTAAATCCTTCCTGTTTTGTAAACTTTTCACCTCTGGTCCTGACTTGCTCCTCGCGTCCGATAAATTTGCTCTTCTGTTGTCTTTAGACCAGCAGTTACTTTCATGATGCCCATATCGACCACACTTTCCACAACGAGTGTTTAAATGTGGATTATCAGGACACCTATTTGCAAAGTGTCCAGGCTTGTGGCAGTAGGATCAGACTTCTGCGGCCTGAAGGGCCCCAGGCTGGTTCTTTTCAATGGTAAGAGTAAGGCTCTCCAACTGCGAGTTTATCATCTCAAGTCGATTACCGAATCGGGTTTCCAACCTTTCTTCCAAGTTGTTGATATCGCTCCAGAAAGATTCTAATGCCGCCGCACTAGTAGACGGCCTTTGATAATTCTTTCCAGGACGTACGATAGACATCGATGTATGGGTTTCCCTCGCTACCTCACCCAGTGACTGAAACGTCTCCGAGTTTTTGACGAATTCTACTATGGTACCTTCAGTTCATTAAAAGCGTGAGGGCCCTTGATGAGGAGGAAATCAGAGAGCTGCTTATCCCCTATCGCCACCTTACGCAGCACTTCGTGCTTGGCTTGGGCGTTGAACCCATCCTTTTCATAGAGATCACACAGGTATACCAATGAGCTTAAAAAATCGTCGAAGTTGAGCCGGGCCTCTAAGTCAGTACGAATAATCTCATCTGGCTCTACCTCCTTAGCATATTCTTTCAAAATCCACTCACATACCTCACCGAAGCTACACCCATTCCCGTTAAGAAACCACCCGTCGTAAAACTTGGCCTTATATTTGCGCTTTGCGTCACAATAAAGATAGGCGAAGATACTTGCGGCCTTCCCTTCCTAGCTCTTCTCACGCACCAAAACATAACATATGTATAGAAAAACTCCTCAACGTCTTCAGCCCTGCCTTCTGTGAACGCTATACGAGCAGCGTTGAGATCCATGGTTACAGAAAAAAATCGTCCCGAATTGTTTCATAATACTCAACAGCTCGAATATCTCGGGTACAACCCCCTCCAAAAGAGTACTAAATGATAGGGGTAAATCGTCGTGAGAAGAGATACTCAGAACCAACTACCCTAAGAAGGAGGTTTTGCAAGCGAAAAAAGTGCTACCGTGGTATAGTTGAACGAACAAAAAGGAGTGGATAAGGAAGAAAGTTGAGAGGGCTACAAGCAAGTATGGAAGGGACAGGGTCTACCACTGATGCTCTGTGACCAGCGTAGGAAAAATGTTTCTTGGGTCTGAAGTTGACTTTTAACTTCCTACTACTCGGGACTTGACTTGAAGTTTCTGCCAAATCGCTTTCCCTCTTCATGAGGAAGCAGTTATTAACCTTGCATAGACTTTTGGCTACCCTTAAAGTCCGAACAAAACTACAGAAGATACCAGGAAATGCATAGAAACACTTTTTGTGGATGATATAGTCTAAACAAAAGATATTCAGGAAACGAACAATCGATCTGGTCCCCTTATTTCTCATTCTCTAGACCAGACCAAACAGTTCCTCTAAAATACTCATGCTGCCCAAGCAGTCCCCAAATATCTGCGAACGGCTCATAACTTTCTATTTACTTCTGGAAGATATCTAAACCGCTAAAGATGCCCCCATCCGGTTCCAGCGTCGGAACCACTTGGTCCATATTGCCCAGCCCCGGCCACATTCCAACACTTTCCATGTCTCCACCCCCTCATCCTCCTCGTCCTTCTCTTGATCCTCCTCGAGATCCTCCTCCTCATCATTCTCCTCACAGACCAATTCCGGTGCTGCCCACTCCCCGAAGGTCTCCCTTGCTTCTTCCTCTATTTTTTACTCCTGCCCCTCACCTGCCTCCTCCGCCTCATCCTCGACTATCAAGCGACGCTCGAATTCGATCACCTTCTTCTTGGTCTGTCGGCGTAGGTAGTCATCACGGTCAGTAGGGCCGAAAGGGAGTAGGAAAATGGAGTTTAGGGGGCAGGGGTAGAGATTTTTAGAAATGACTTTGGAGGGGCACAATTTGTCCATTTGTGGCCTCAGGGAGTGAGCGGCAATTGAGAGTGTTTTAAATGGGTAGGGGGAGAGAGTAGTGAGTACATTGATTGGGGATGTTTGAAACTTGGAGTAAAGGGTTTTAAATAGGATCCCGAGAACGCATTCGATAGACTTTGAATAGCTAAAATAAAGCTAAAAGGGAATTTTAGTAGTGCATTTGCGCCGTTTTTCTCAAAAAAATGAATTTGTGGAAAGAGATAAGCGAAAAGGGGAAAAAGCTTGTTTCGGGATCGATTTAGAGGGGTAGATACAGTATAAAATTATCTAGATAAAATGGAAATAAATTTGGGGAGGACCGCGGTAAATTAAGCAAGGGTCAGGGAGGGCGAGGACAGACCAGAACTACAAGCAATTTTAGACAAGGGAGGTAGTATATTAAATTAAAAGTCGGTGTATGACGTCGACAAAAAGAATCCGTTCCGATACGCGCGCGCCTAATATACAGCATTGTACTACAACTGCTACCAGGCGCCTACTTCGCCAGGCTGTCCGGTCTCGTACTTCTGTTCCTTTATGAGTAAAGGTCTCTGTGATATCTTAGCTGCCTAATTAGGGGTCGATTCTCATCCTCTGAACTGTTAAAGGGCGCATATCAATCATTTTCCCAGAATTGATAGACGTCCCCATCTCAGTTTCACGACGCGGCCATGGACTGAAATTCAAGAAGCCAGTGCCACCACCTACCATTATAGTGGACACGCAGGGTACCACCTGCAGTGGGGTGAAAAGTATTGGTAGATTCATATTTGGGAAGTGGGTGTTGATTTGCTCATGACTAACATAGGAATGTGCAATGGAAAGCAGGGTCAAATTTGGAAGTAAGGACAGTTCTTTCACCCTGTAAGGGATTTAGGACAAAAGAGGGGGGGAAATTGGGGTATTTTTATTCCATGAGAAATATGGTCAGCCGTTCCCTGAGGGAGGGGAACGTTTGGGTGTTTTACTCTTGGAAGGTATATCCGATCTATCCCATGGTTTTCCAGACAACTGAGGGATGCCGTGATGTGGGTAAAGGCTTACAATGTGAAGGACTGGCGGGAAGCCGTCAAAACGCTAGAAAACTGGCTGGAGGCCAGCCAACAGGCACGCCGCATTGGACATCGCTGCCGCTGTCAAAAGATGTAAGCCTGCAAAGAGATCAACTGTACCCAATAAAAAATGTAGACATATCACTCTAATCATTTCCAAATTATAAACATGATGGAAAGATCGGATATATCTTCCAAAAATAATGAACCCAAGCCTTTCCCCAAATTATAAACCGTTTCTCTCTCAATACTATCTCATCACTAAGTACTTACAAGTTGCGAACTAATTGCGGCAACAGTTGTAGGACCCCTCTAATTATATTATTTAGTTCTACTCAGCCACTCCGTATCCGTCTGTGCGAACAAGAAGTAAAGGGGAAAAGCGAGTTTCTTTATTGCGATGTATGTATTGGCTGGAACCCATTTGGAGTTGTAATTCTGAATGTATTTTAAATACCTGTGCCGATGGAAGAAGCAATGTAAATCATTGCTATCGAATACTAGCACCAGCAACAGTCTACCAGAAAGTCGATGAGATTCCAGAAAGTGAAGTAGAGTTACTGATTAAGGTACAGTACTCTTATTTTTTGCAAATTTGTAGGACCAGACTCTCCACAAGCTTGTCAATGCCGATGGCACCGAGAAAATCGTTAACCCTGAATACTCGATCTCTGTTGCCGCCTGCTATCGCAAGCATCCCGCCATGACTCGCATTACCGGCTTCAACAGTACAAATTTCTCCCCGAAATGGCGGAAAAGGTCAGCCCTAGCTGTGGCGGACGAGCCAATGGTGCTGTTGCCGTCGCCGAGCAACACAATTTGATAGGCTCTCCCCCTCCGGAACAGATTACTAAAGCAAGCATTGATACCACCCACGACGAAGGATTCTCCCCCAAGCTGTTTTTCGTGCTTTACAGCCAAAATGAACGATATATCATCAGCAGTGAGCCTGCTGATGGTTCTGACAGAAGTTGCATATTGGACCGCGGCCAACTCTACATCAACCAGGACGCTAACGACATCGAGCACAAAAAATTTTTCGGCCTCAAACTCAGCCGCGGGAATGGCCCCACTGCCATCGATGGCAAAGCAAACATTTGCGTTGCAGCCGCCGACGGCGGCAACCTTGCGTCGAATCTCGTCCTGCGCAGTGGACGACAGTCTGCTTACGAACGGAACACGGTCAACGGCGGCGGCGTTGGCGTGAGCAGCAAGGCCCACCAGAGAGACAGCGAAAGCCACGAACGTTTTTATCATTGTCGGAATGTGAAGCTGGCAAGCGATGCTCTGAAAGATAGTCCGTAAAACTTGCAGTGAGGTGCGTGAATCGCAGGGCAACGATTGATAACTCTGTGAAAGCGTTTTCAGTCACATACTGGAAGCGATTGTTTATCTTATATACAGAGGGAATAGTCGGGAGGTTCTATTGTTTCTGGTTCTATTGTGTGAAATAGAAAATCTGTTGTATTCAGGGCTGTTTCAGAGGTTGGTTTGCCACGAATGGCTGTCGGCACCTTAGGCGAATATATTCTCCAACAGTGAAACACCTGAACCTTTCGCCACTTGGGAGCCCTGTGATATGCAGATCAGTGCCGTTATTCGAGCGTTTCCATCGCTAAAAGTCTACATTCTTTCTCTATCACGCACGCAATCAGGAAAATCAATCCATTATAACAAGCTTGCTACCAGGGTCCTCGAATCACTAAATGTTCGCGATCCCAGTGCCCGTTGAGAAATGGTGACAGTTGATACGTACATATCTTGCTGCTTGCATTTTACAGGTTGGTCGCTAAGGTTGGCGCCGAATATGATGGTTACCAGGTAAACGGTCGTTTCAAGGCCGATGGATAGTGTATTCAATGCGGTCCAAATGGATGGATAGGAGAGGATTTACATTGCAATTTGCAATTTGGTCAACAGGTAAAGTAATGTTTCCTTCGTGAAATTAAATTACGTTACAGTATACAGTATACAGTGCTGTACAGGGGAAAGGGTTTGGGTGTTTTACCTTTCGAAGATTATTTGATTTGCAGCAAATGGTCGCACTCACTGCGTAGGTAGAGAAACTAGGACCTTCATTTAAATATTAGCCAGGGGAGATACAGTAGTGGAATTATTTACTACCGTACGAGACTTCGGAGGGCTATGAACCGGGGGAGTTTTCCAGGTGAGCTATGTGTAAAGATTAAAGTGGGTCTCCTGTAACAGACACAAACCAGCATCGACTTAAAAAAGGTATACAGTACTGGGGTTGTAAAAAATGTTATTTTTAGAAGTATGTATACAGCGCTTAAGGTATTTCAGTTTAGAGGACATAGTAGACACGCAGCGCAAGCTGTACTGTCTAATGCGGCATGTCTCCTCGCCTGCCTTGACCGCCGATGTAGTCACAGGGTCACGGAGGCGCAGACCCGTTTCTGTTTTGGACTATTTCACCAGAGGGAAACATTTGGTTGCATTACTGCTTCAAGGCTCTAACGGCTGTGTCCAGAGAAGAAGGGAGCGTATGGAACGGGCAGGATGGGGTGCGTTGACAAGCCCAGAAAGGGGACTGCTGGAAGTACTGTAAATTCGTTAACGTGAGTGTCATTGTAACATTTAATTCGACATGAGGTATGTACTTGAAGCGTCATCTGTCAAACTGTAAACACTACAAGCATCCCCGATACATTAAGTTTTTCCTTTCCGATGTATGCCTTCGTTACTTTGTCTTCCATCAGCTGCAACCTGCCCCTCATCTCTGTTTCTTGCAAATTTGGAGGGCAAGCCTTTCGACAATCTGATCGATGTCAAAGGCATTGAGAAAGTTGTCAACCCGAAACACATTCTCTGTCCTGCCTCCTGTAATTTCAAGCAACGTGCTTCGGTTGGCCGTGCCTGCCTCAACGGCGCAGACCTCTCCTCCCGTAAGACGGAGAAACTTCGCGAATGTAACAGCGCTGGAAGTCATTGTACCGTTACCATCGCCAATCACCACCATCTTGTTCGCGTCTCCTCTCCTCTGAATCAATGTAGAGAAACAGGCTTTCACACCGCCCGCGATGAAGGACTCTCCCGCGATCTGCTCTTCATCCCGCACAGCCAGATTGAACGCTGCGTCATCAGTGGTAAGCGTGCTGATAGTTCTGACATATGTCGAGTACTGCACGGCGGCCAACTCGACAGGGTTATCAACCAGCACCGAGACAACGTCCAGCACAAAGTTCTTCTCGGCCTCGAACTCTGCCGCTGAAATGGCCTCACCTCCGTCAATGGCAAAGCACACGTTAGCGCTGCAGCCACCGTCAGCAGCAATCATCTCACGGATATCGTCCTTCGCAGCACTAGACAGTCTTTGCACGGTTGGAATTCCGCTAACGATGGCAGCGAACGCATAGCTCGCAAAAGCAGCCAACGTCATGACGATAATGACATAAATTCTGATCATTTCGGGAGGACTAAACTTGCGATTGGTGTTGCGGACCACGTTCTGCAACTTCTGATAGTGATACTGGACTGATAAAAGTGATGCCTTCGTACTGAACCGTGTTAACGTCGATAATGCAGATGGATATCGGATGGGACCGTTTGTCTACTTTATATGCAAGCCAGTCTGCAAAAAATGTTGGCATAGCAGGAAGCGTTTCGGTACAGAGAAAGCTGTGAGCGCTTGCGCTGGTTGGCCCGAGCAGAGTAAAGCTCCTACAACGCTAGACTGCAAAAGTGGCTCTCCACCATGTAGCCGCGATGCATGAATCACTTCATGATCACAAGGTTGCATAGTGCTGATGAACAAGTAGTGGTCATGAACCAATAGTTGTGCAAATTTGCGCCGAGGGCAGCGCAATTGGAGTGAGGACCAATTCTGGAACCCTGGATGTTACTACCTTGCCGCTTACGTGAGGCAGTAGCATTCTGGATTCCGGTTGTTGCCAGTTTATTGAACGGTTCGAATCCTCGATTTAGCCACCGACTGAACAGACGGCATACATTGCGGGAGGCCGTCTGGCAACCCTTCGATTTGAATTGGAAACAGCCTTTCTAGCTTAATGCAGGATGTACAGTCTTGGGACCAAAACGAGATGATAGCAAAACAGCGTCACATGCATTCTCCCACACACGACATTATACAGTAGAGTGGGACCACTCTGCCGTAGCAAGTAACACACGAATACGAAGCACATCATAAACCCGGTAGGAAAAAAGGGAATTTCTGGGTTATTTTAACAAATTACATGTAAAGACAACTATCAGTTGTCTTTATCATTATATGATGTCATTATATGATGTCCAGTGCATCATGCCTGCTGACAGGCTTCGAGCCAGCCATTTAGGCACATGATTCACATTACCCATTATCCTGAGCATGTCTACATAGCATACACCGGGGATAGCCAAACCCCACTTTTCAAAAATTAAAGAATCAAATCAATTTGCCTGCAAATTACTGGGTACCAACCCACATATCTACCACAGTAAATTAACCCCCCATTTACCCATATTTGCCTTCATCAGTTTAATTTGTATGCGCAACACATTTAAGTCGAAACAAAATTAATTTTGAATAGGGTGGCTGGCTATATTCTACGTGTTGCGGGGCACGACATATAACAGACGTCGCACATGGGGACCAGATAGTGTAACTCAGTTTCTGATACAGACGAGTTTTCACTTCCCACGATCGGATATACCTTCCAAGAGTAAAACACCCAAACCTTTCCTCTCCCCCCGTAGAACAGCCGCTGCGAGACGCGACAGCTGCCGCGTACTACTCTATGGCCTTCGATGCTGTCTTAGAAGGTGATCCTATCGAGTCAAAAGCCAGTGGCACAAAATCCCATCCTAACTTTTATCGTCCGGGCAGGACCTCGCCAGGAATAGCAGACCCTTTCGTGGCTAGGTCCCTCTTCTTCCGCTTCTCTGCTGTGTTGGCAACGGCTCGCGCTTCCCGTGCTCCCATTGACATGTAGCATTCCTGGAATGACGAGGACACGTTGATGTCGTAGGCCAGCGGGAGAGGGTTAGTTTTTTAGTCATACCCTGGGTGATCTAGTCGATCCGACTCAAGTCAGATACAGCATAGTAGGTTTAAGCTATCAAATACTGTATGTGGGTGACATAGACATTCATACTATATTCAATCAAGTAGTATAATGATGAAATTCCCTTTTAGACTCCCCTTAAAGGTAGCACTTCCTCTAATATCTCCGTCCTGTTGGGGCGAAGTCTGCTTCATATCGTAGGATCCCTTGGCGCCATACTTAGCTGGGTAGCGAAACATTAGAAAGTACACTGTTTCACGGGCCTTCGGTCTCCTACGGACCTCGGCCTAATATCTCTAGTCAATGTTGATCTACCTCTGCTAGTCTGCCTGGAGTAAAATAAACACTGGGGCTCAGCCGAGTAGCAGCCTGAACCAGCCATCAGTTTCACAAAGTTTCATCTAACTGGTCAACGCAAAAGCAAACGGGCTTTGTTTTTCCCGACATTGGCAAAGTTACGGGCAATAGGCCCATTACTCTTACCAAAACCCACCCTCAAAACCCATTTTCTTCTACCTCTACCGCTCCGTTCTCATCGGAATCCTTGTAACTGAGTCCTTCGCTGCAGCATCGTTAGATGATGCCGCATCGTTTGCCTCCCGACTCAAGATTCGAAGGAATATACTAAAAAGAGTTCAGTATCCCTATCTCTGCTAGACAGACGACCATTACCTCTGTATCTGACAGAGATTTAACCCGACCAATGGCTGACTCTAAAGATACCTAAAAGCCAACTAACCGTGGACTATTGCTAAGAAAAGGGCTTCAAACGATCGTTGACTGATCGGAGAAGGAACTCCAGGCTACCGCGCCCTTCCCCTTCCGATTCATCCGCATCAGAATACTCGGACGACTCGTGGGACTCAGATGGGGGTTCCGCGCTGGTGAAAACCGAGGCGGAAGTCGCTGGTCGCTCTCTCTTACCAAGCCCCCCAGCTCATCCGGAAGTGATCGATCTGACTGCTTCCTCCCTGGCCTCTCCTTGTTTAGCTCCATTCCGCTCCCGGCCTGTTTCTGTCCCCACCACCCGAACCAGTCTTCGTCCCCAACCATCCTCGTCCTACTCCCAGAGTCCTCGCACTTCTGGCGTTCTATCCCTCTGCTCCCAGCCTGCCTCCGCTCCTGGTGTCTCCTACCATCCGCTCCCGCCCTGCTCCCAAAGCACTCGAGAACCCCATACTCTGCCACTAGCACCAGCGCTGCCTCCCGCAGTTCAGTTACCCAAGCCCGCACCACTGTGACCCCACACCCAACGCCTCCAGGCGCACCACACCCCTACAGAACCTCCCCGACAGGGTAAACGCTACCCTCTACCGCGTCGCAAACTCGCGTATGCGCGAAAGGAACCGCAAAGCCTTTCACGGTACTGTTTGTAATATTTCGTATTGTAATTTCAAACAATTAGAGTTCCAGAAAAATCTGATCCGCACAAGCAAACCTTACAGAGACTTGATGAACGTAAAGGCCTACGCTGTACACAATGCCATCGCTGGTTTCCAAGAAAAAACGATCTGACAAACCACGAAACAGTCCACCTCATCGCCGCCGAGTTCGATATCTACAAGGCCGTCTCAAGTTAACGCTTGCACTGTTTTACTGTTTCATTGTTTTACAATAAAATTCAAAAATTCAAAAATTCAAAAATTCAAAAATATTTAAAACACCAAAACCTATTCAAAACAAAACCAAAAAATTCAAACATCATGTTTTTTTGTTACTCACTGTTTTGCGCTGTAGGACTTTCAAAGCTCTGTAAGGCTTACGAATCCCACTGTATATCTAAAATAACGCCTTCACTGTACATAATACAGTACCCGCACACTACAATACAGTGCAGTGTAATTTTTTATTTGTGGTCAACAAGTCAAACTGTCACAGTACGCAATTACTGTAAGACCGTTCTACAGTACTTTACTTCGCACAACGGCCCGTAGTTTCTTCATTAACGCGAGGAAAGAAAAGGACAGTACAGGAGGTAGCCATATGAACAACACTAGGCGCACAGCTTCTCGCATACCAGAGCCGTCGCAGCGTCACGTACATCCTCTTCGTCCGACGGAAGGATGGATAGGTCATAGCTACTTCAGGGTAGTAACTCACCCCATACATCCACCTGTCGTCGGGCTGTCCAGCATGGTTGTATCAGAGACCTCCCTCACTCTGCGACGTCGCTCCGAATGGCTCTGCATCTGGTGACGACCTTTCTCAGGGTATGCGAACCAGTAATACACCGCAAATTCAAGTTTTAACCCAGGGTAATCGACAAATTCAGTCATTCCAACACTCTGGTCTACCTTGTTCACAAAATATTCCCTTCCAAACTCCCCCTTGGGAATGAATGCCCCTGTCCCAAATTAATGTCTCTTTTTCATCAAATTTTCCTGTACCTATTCATCCCGGTGTCCCTATTCCCCATGTCATTCCACCGCCACCCCTTGACCTCCCCGTTCCCAATCAAGCAAACAATCAACAAAGTTTGTTTTGCTCAGGATTAACCCTCGCAAACGAAGAAAGCGCAATTTCGTCGGACAATCCGTGGCTACGCATCCGACGAAAATTTCATCCGAAATAAATTGTGTGACGTCTTCCGCGAAGATTTGAAACCTGAATTCATGTTCGGACGAAAAATAATCTCAAATCCTTTCATTTACAGAAATTAAGTCATTCCTCAAATTCGTATTGTTCCCGTTGCTATAAACTTCGAAACATTTTTCTTGAACTTGATACATATATCAAACATATCAAGGAAATAATATCAACCGATCTGTTCTATTGACATCTCCTTCTCCATCCCCCTTCAAGTCTAATGGACAACCATGATTTTCAAAAAATGGTCAGTAATATGTCACAGCGTTTCAATGGGGGCGCTGGGAAATACTTTGGTACGGAAAAATTTTATTCCTTCGGCACTGAGTACCAATACGTCACTCGAGATTTACTTTTGTCCCAAGAAGAGAAAATGCAATTTCTCCATTTATTATTCCGCGATCATGCCCTTATAAATTATCAGACTAATTTTGAGGATCGTTTCGTTGATTTCGGAACAGTTATTATCAAGATCGACAACCACTTTAATCCGATCTCACGTCAAAATCAGTTCTATCGATACCTTTGCAACTTGTACATTGAAGATTATCTCGTGTCCTCCTCTTCGCTTTTAGCTGCTCTGTACAAAATTGAATCGATTGTTCTCAAATAAGAACCGTGTATCCCCCATCACAAGCGAGGTGAAGAAACAAAAATTGAATTGCTCCGCGGGGCAGTTTCAGGATACTCATGGTCAACGCACTTTCTCATGCATGCAACAAACAAACTACGAGATAACGTACAAGGACTTACTGTCGAAACTGCATTGTGCAATCCAAACAGAGTAGGAATCTTCTATTGCACGCAATCGACGTTATAGACCTATGGCATCAGCATCCACGTACTTTGCTTCTGGTCAGCCCATGTACCCTCGTTCCCTTCCTCCAAGTCCCTACTCCCAAACAATCCATCCCGACCACATTCTCGTCACTCAAATATCAACCCATCCCCCTCCTTCCCTCTGCATTGCTGTAACTGCGGAAAAATGGGTTTCTCAACAAAGGCCCCTATCCCAAGAATATCAAAAAAAAATTACCGAAAATCGTCTTCGTTTCTATTCCAATAAATACCCGAATCAAGAAATTCAAGTCTTGAAACGAGTACTTTCAGAACTTGACGATAGGTACCATCCAGATAGCGCTTACGATACCCGCCTATTTCGAAACTCAGAGATAAACCTTGTCGAAGAGTCCAACCCTGAACATTCATTCGACCCCTTCTCCTCAGACGAAATAATTCATGATCAGCCCCCACTTTAATCCCCTTGATGACATTAAAGACTATTGCACGGATTTTTGACCCGGGATCTATCAGCAAGCCGCAGTAATATCCCTCCTTCCCCTACCTCCGTCGTAATAACGCAGATAATCCCTGTAATGCTGCCAATTTCCTCCATGCCAGGATCTCGGATTTCAAACCCTCGTGCCTTTCTGGCTTGAATGGGGCCTGTATTGACCTTGGTGCTCAAAAACAAGTTATAGGACAAAAACAAGCAGCTGCATAAAGCAAAATGACTCGATGCAATTTGATTCCTACCATTCAAATACCTTCTTTCGCTTCGATGATGGAACCCTTGCTTCTATCGGGACTTTTCCAGTTCGCATACCCTGCACTGACCGTTCCTCCAAACAATCAGTGTGGATGTCGTCACCGCAGATATACCTATGTTACTAGGCGAATATATTGAAGATAATTGGTACAATTTTTCTTCAGGGGTTGAAGATATTTGGGTCAACTTTCTTCAATGTTGGGCCTCAATTTACACTGGTTACCCTGACACCATACGCATTGATCAGGGCTCCGTCTTCACTTCGGCTCGCTTCCAAGACAATGATTCAACGGAAGGTATCAAACTTGATCTCTCAGGTGTCGAAAGCCATAATTCTCTTGGAGCTGGCGAAAATACCACGACTGGTTGCGCAGTATCTACCTGAAAGTCACCCTAGAATACCCTCAACTAAACTCTCATATAATTCTTCCCCTTTCAGTCAAAGCCATGAACGATACCATGAGTCCAGATGGTCTTGACCCGTCCCTGCTTGTCTTCAGCACCCTCCCTCGCTTCCCCTCTGTCAACAATTCCCTTCCAATCAGGCAGAACGTTTGCGCGCTTTATCCTCGCTAGGGCAGAAATGGAAACCATTACCTCCGGCTGGGTATTCAAAGGGAACTTCTAGACAACCTTCCGTTTTCCTCTACTGTGAACTTCGAGCCAGGTCAAGAGGTATTAGTGTATCGTGAGAAGGAACATATCAAATGGCTTGGACCGTACAAAGTCTTACGTATTGAAGGAAAAAAGCCTTCATCGAAAAGAATGGAACGAAAACTCAGTTTTCGGTAACTAATATTCGTCTGTACACAAGAAATTTGAACAATATACTTTCCGCGGATGAAAAATTCGCCGCCATTTTACACTCCATATTAATACCCTTCAGCTATAAACCACCAAAGGGATTACCCGTCTACTCTAAGAGACGCTCCATCCTAAAGATTCTCGTAGACATTTCCTGCAATTTATGGTGCTATACGTACAGAAATACGAGGCCTCCTGGACTGAAAAGTCTGGACTACTGTTTCAAAGTCGCGTCTTCCTAAGAAAGCTAACATTTTGACTGGTAGATTCGTCCTTACCATAGAAAATTTCGAAACAAAAGCACCAGTATACAAAGCTCGATTCGTCGCGCAAGGGCACCGATACAAAGATAAAAACCTAGCTGTTCACAACTCCACGAACTTGCGACAATATTCAACCAGAGTCATGTCTTCACTGGCGGTAATTCACAAATTCAGCATTTGGAGCAACGATGTCAGCCAGGCTTACCTTCAGTCTTCCGAATGTCTCTGCCGAAATTTCTACCTAAGACCCCTCCCTAGTTGCGACTCCCAAATGATAAGTGTTCTGAAATTTTTCAAGCGCCTCTACGGCCTACTATATGCTGGAGATTACTGCAATCGCACAATGGCTACATACCGTAAAGAAGACCTGCGTCCTTCATCTTCATTGAGTGACATGGCGTTGTTGTCCTCAAGTAATTCTAAAGTCTACAAGGCCTCATAGGTGTCTATGTCGATGATACAATCCTCTGTGACAACAATGCGTTTCTTCGTCTTTCAGGATAAATAGTTGAAAATATGATTATAGGGAATCCAAGTTCGACAATATTACGATCGCTGGTGTTCTGATCCCTACCATACTCAATGAAATCAACCCTCACAAAGCTCATATATCTCTAAGCTTTTGCACTCTTGCTGAAGACTCTTCGTTTGAGGACTACCGCTTCCTTCGTGCAAATATTGTCTGGGCCACTCATACTTGATCAGATATTTCTCGTGCCGTTGTCTTAGCTGTCCAGGTTAGCGAAAGTCAATTTAATTCGGACAAGATGACAAATCTGAACAAAAACGTGACACACGTCCAAAAATACGTCCAAAAACATCCCAAAGCATCCATTTCGTACTCTCCCCTGGATATTAACTCTCTTCGCATCACCATATACTCCGATGCCGCCTTCTCTAATAATGCTGATCTTAGGTCTTAGCTACATTGTAGTACACTATTATTGCATGATTCGGACAAATATCATATACACCACTACTTTAGCAGGAAAATCCATCGCGTCGTTCGCTCTGTTCTAGTAGCTGAAGTACTTGCCTTCGCAGATGCATTTGATTTTGCATATATACTTCGAATGGATCTCCACACATTCCTCCGACGATACACTCCTTTGAAATTCTTACAGACTCGAAGTTCATCTTTGACGTCATTAGAAAATGCTCTTCGACGGCCGGAAAAGCTTATGATAGATATCACAGCTGTCAAACATGCCTAATATCCAAGGACATTTCTAATGTTGGTTTTGTGGGCACATTTGAGAATCTAACTGATGCTTTCACCAAGGTAGACATTGCTCCATCCTGACTACCGTCCTGGAGAACCACACTTGGTCGCTTCCTACTGAGCAATGAGTAATTCATAAAACTACCCCTCTGCACTTCCTGAATATCACGACCAGAAAACCGGGAGTGTTAGTCATACCCTGGTTGACCTAGTAGATTTGACTCAAGTCAGGTAAAGCATAGTAGGTTTAAGTTATCAAATACTATATGTGGGTGACATAGCCATTCACACCATATACAGTCAAATAGTATAATGATGCAATTCCCTTTAACGCTCCCCTTATAGGTAGCGCTTCCTCTGCTATCTCCGTCCCGTTGGGGCGTAGTCTGTTTTCTATCGTAGTATCCCTTGTTACCATACTTGGCTGGGTAGCGAAACGTTAGAAAGTACACTGTTTCACGGCCTTCGGTCTCCTACGGACCTCGGCCTACTACCTCTAGTCAATGTAGATCTACCTCTGCTAGTCTGCCTAGAGTAAAATAAATACCGGGCTCAGCCAATTAGCGGCCGGAACCAGCCATTAGTTTCACAAAGTTTCATCTAACCGGTCAACTCAAAGCAAACGGGGTCTGTTATCCCGACAATTTTAATGTGTGGAAGATGTGGTCGGTTGTATTCTCGCCGCTGGAAGTTCGTCGCGCGGCACGAAAGAAGAAAATGTACTGTGGTGGTAGATCTTTATTTGTCATACAATGTCGCACAGAGGCGTGCGGAGGGTATTTATAAATTAACTACGGATGCGGGCGGCGGGTAGAAACTTGTCGCGCCTGCATTATTTGGAGACTAAATGCAAAACGGGTAACGAAGTCGCGGAGCTCCTGTTGAGGGGAGGAACCGCGACGGGAAGCAGCGAAGGAAGCAAGGCGGCGGAAAAAAGCCTTACCGTCGTCGCCCAAGGCGCCATAGATATCAATCCCGACGGGGGGTACTGTACTGTACTGTACTGTACTTGAAGGTGTCGCTTAACAGGGGAAAATGTGGGGTGAATTAATATTTGAGAGATATGGTCGGTTGTTTAACCAATTGACGGTTCAGGCTTTACGAAGTGAGCTTGATTCATACTGTACTCAAGACACTACTACAGTATACAGCGTGACCATATCTCCAAGAAAGAATCGGAGAAACGACACAATTACCATACTTTACGCGAATACTACGGACTGGACCTTCACCCCATGGTTGCTGATGTCTATGGTTCCATTGGACCCGGGTTTGATCAAGCTGTGCAACAAGTCGCCCACTTTCTCGCCAGCAAGCGTGGTACCTCTGTTGCCGCCGAGAAACATTCGCTCGTCGTTAGATTCGTATGCCTGATTGTCCAATACGTGGCTACGTCCGTTAATCGGCGGCGTCTTGACCAGACCACCGATTTGGCCCCTGCTGTGTAGTCCCAGGCCCTGCGCTGTATGGCGCTAGCGGTCTCCTGAATATTGATAATGTGTGTAAATGGGGGGTTAATTTACTGTGGTAGATATGTGGGTTGGTATCCAGTAAATTTGTACCGGAACGTAGATATCGTATCATTGTCAAGCCAATTGCGAAACCGTACAATACGTCGAAAGCTGTGGATGGCACTCCAATCTACCAGAAGGTGGAAGGGAGGCCAGCCAGCAAACAAGCGACATTGGAGGTTACTGTCAAAGCGGAGTGCCGCTGTAAAAGAATGGCTCTAACCTTCGAGAACCGTTCCATTGCGCGGGTGGCAACGGTTCTCGCGAGTTCCTTGACGACGGAGAACGCCGCTGGATGCCAACCTCCAAGCGTTGAGATGGAAACAGGAACCAGCCTGTTTCTCCCAGGCAACTCAGCAAGGAACCCTTGGTATTTCCGCTGCTTCTCTGCGTGAGCTGCATTGAGGCTTGTGAGTGGGTTGAAAGCCCTGGCTCTTGTGTGGGAGGGAGCGAGCGGGTTGACAAAGGTTACGTCGAAATAATCCGTGCATGTATCTTAATTATTGCAGTTTCTCCCCCTCCCCCACTGCGCAGGCGAGAAGTCCATGTCTGGATTGAGGCCGATAGGAAGACCCATGGATCATTTGTGAAACGTATACATTCAACGGAAACGGCTTCTCTTGACGCAGCAGTGCGTCTTGTATGAGAAATACACATCAGGAACACTTTCAACGTTAATTTGGCAAGAGACCGGCGTGAGCTCCGTCGGTTTTAAGTTAGCACACGAGGGATACCTTCCTGGTTATGAAATAACATAAAGGTTCAAAGCGGTTGATTCCTCCAAGCATCGTGGCCTGAAATTGTCACGCACCTGTTTCTCAAGTCTTAAGCAGGCGGCTCCCCACCACTGCCCATGGAACTTATCTTCGATGACCTAAAAGAACTGGGCATAGGCTTCACTACGTGGGAAGCTAAGGGCTGCGTTTATCGTAAGACTTCAGAGGGCTGAAACGGGGGGGTAAATCTTTACGAGTTGTACAATGCGGCACAGAAGCGTGCGGAGGGTATTCAGAAATTAACTACGAATGCGGGCGGTGGGTGAAAACCTGTCGCGCCTGCATCATTTGGAGACTAAACGCAAAGCGGGTAAAGAAGTCGCGGAGCACCTGTTAAGGGGAGGAACCGCGACGGGAAGCAGCGAAGGAAGCAAGGCGGCGGGAAAAACCCTTGAAAGAGCGAAAAGGTTTCGGTTTGTTACTCTTGGAAGATAAATTCGATCAATGGTAAAGTTTCCGGACATAATCGCCTCAAAAAGGTATACCGACACAGAATTGGGGTAGGAACTACGCTCCCTAAAAGACTACCTGGGGGTTTCGGAAGTGGGTGTTGTGTTAGCTTCGTTATATACTTCCATATGTTATGAATACAACTTATCACGGCGCACGCCCTAGTTCTACCCCTTACTACGAAAGCTCGACGTTCACTGATCGTATAACCATTAGCATGGCTGTTGGTTTACAGGGACTTCTGCATTGAGATGGGCTCTGAGGATGTGACGAGGGGCTGCCAACTGTAGGACTGAATGAATTCAACGAAACACTTTGTATTACATATGTGTATGTTAGTTTACGACATATATTTTCTGCTACTCCAAGAGCTGTATTTGTTAGATATTTTGAGTTCCAACTTTGGCCTAAATTTCTAAAGAGAAACCTTTTCAAATCTTCATTGCCCATTCCAGTCCCGAGATTTAAAGCATGGTTCGATATTTAATAGTTTCACTATGGGTTGATCATTCAACCCATTATGCCAAAGACCGCAGATAACCTACAATCATTCATGAACCAGACTGGTAGCTCCTTCACAACGCAATTTCTTCGTTTCCTCCGCCCCCCCTGATACGTATATTTTGTGCTAGGTTCCCCGGTTAAAAATGTGGAAACAGAACGGGTTCCCTACTGTAACCATAAGTTGCTCCGATCGGTCGCCAGCCGAGCCTAGGACCAATACGACAGGGGGGCGATTCTGATGCAACGAAATGCCGCGTTGATGTTCACCTCCAACGCGTCCTGCTTGTCTACTGGACTATCAGCGACTTTGTAGTTAGTGGACACGCGCCGTTATTTGTATTGTAGATCCGGACACATGGTTTGGATGCAAATTCATAGGACTCATAACCTTTGCACCATTGGCAGTAAACCCACCTCATTCACCCCTGTAACTATAAAGTTGATAGACGAAAACTAATTCTAGATTCAAGTAATTTAGCACTTTATTCAGAGGACCGTCCAAAAAGGTTTACTGCAGACCAGAATTGCAGAGCCAGACCCACTCGAAAACTCATTTTAAAGGCTTGGCCTCGATCCCGAGCCTGTGCACGTTACTCTACATTAGCTCTCGCCATCTGCGTAACTCGCACCCATCCGAAACTGCTACCATAGACCCATCAGCTACAGGTCACCACCATCAACGGCATCCACACCGACGTTCTCATCTTCGGTTACAAGGCTTCTACTTCATCTGTGCAAGGAAAAGCGCCAGCGTTCCTGTAGATTTGCACCCATCGTGTAAGTACAAATGAAGTTTCAGAGTCGGTGCGCCCTTCGTTACTGGTGTACGAAGGAGTTACTGCAAATGTGGATTTTAGCATCCGGGCTAGTATTGCATCGCATGTCAGGATATGCGCAGCGACTGTCTCCGAATGCTAACACCCTCAGTTGTCCGCGGACTGTTAACGTCTGCTTTGCATTCGAGGGGAGCGCCGCGATTTCTCCTATGGAGTTCAAGAACGCCCTCTATATTATCCGGAAAACAGTTCAGCAGGTAGATCGTTTGAGCATTGGAAGTACTTTCGCAGCCGTGCAGTATGGAATCTCCAATGATGTCATAAGTGGATGTACTTCAAACGGCAGGGCTTTCCTCTCTGCCCTCCGTTCTTCTACGCAGTCAAGGGATACAGAAGCGTTTCTCACTGGCGGGCTAAACTTTTGTTTCAGTGAACTGCTGAGGAAGGATGCTGGGACTCGAGCGATTGTTATTTTGGGTTCTGGACAAAATACAATCGGCTCTGATCCTGTTGGTAGGGCTGATGAATTCAGAACGGCTGGCGGAGAAGTGATTACTGTTGGGGTGGAAGAAACCTCGATGTACTGGCGCTGAGCAAGATAGCAGGTCCAAACGCAGACCAAAGGCTTTAGTTCGAAGTAGACGGAACCTTGCGCGCATATCCCGTGCTGTGACGAGGGCCCTGTGCCGCTGAAAACCACCCCTCTCGACTCCCACCCAACACCCTGTCGAGCATCTTGAGGGTTCTCTAAAGTATCTCTACTAACGCAGGAAATTTTGACGTCTGTAGTTACCGCTACTACCAGGCTGCGAAGATATATGTAATGGCGGTAGCGCGTTGAGCAGTAATTGTAAAAGAAAACAGGCAGTCACAGAGTACAGCAATGTACGCGCACCCGGTCATGTCTATGTACTGTGTACGGCGCATCGTGCGATACGATGATAGCTACCAATTTACTCTGTACTTGCGAATAAGGGCGGGGGGGGAATTGGGGTGCTGTATTGGTTAGAGACTCAGGACGGCTATTTTCCGAAGACTATCGTAGGGGGGCAGGTCTGTGTATTAGAGAGTCTGAAAATGAGGCAAAGTCATGAGGTTCGACCTCACAGTGCTAGTGTGAGGCCAGCCGTAAAGCATGCTGCGTTGGATGAAACCGACGCCGCAGCGTGTCTTTGCATAAGGAAAGATCGCACCCGGCCGAAGGTCTCCATTGTAGGATCACAGCCCAAAAGTTATGACAAGTGTAACACGCAGCAAGCTTGCTGTTGGAAGTCTACTGTAAGCCATACAAGCTGAACTTACAATGCCTGACGCAACTACAGACCGTTGCGCTCGACTCGTAGGCTTCCCCTTAGCCTATGCTGTGGTTGTAGATGATTTAGGGGGTCTCATAAGTTGTAGATTTGCCTGACATCCGACGTCACATACTTCACTATGATTGGTGCATTTACAAACAGAACGGTAAATTACACACACCGTCGTAGATTTACTGCCTTGCCACATTTTCCCAGTCTCAAAAAAAAGATGTAAGTTCTCCGAGATATACACATAGTTCCCTCTCGAGTGTTTATCTTCTCCTCCGTTCACAAACCATCAACAAGATCTATAACAAAAAAGCGCAAACAACGCCAGCACGTACGTTTTGAAGGGATTTTGGGTGACAGAGACAACTCAATTCAAGAACATACCACATCCGCCTTTTTTTGTAAATCGTACCAAATCTGGCATGAATGAAGATCTCATCGATATCACGAGAGAGATTTTACAAGCAAGCTCCGGCCAAACCAGCGCACCAAGAACAAAGCGAATAGTTGTGTCCGGAAGCGAAGTTTTCAGGTCTGTTCAATGTCGTCCTTTGCAAGAATCCCCAGTCCGTGAGGTTGAACTCCGACCTCTGACATCAAGAACACAACTGAAAGTATTACCAAAGCCTTAGAACGTATTAGAACCTACCGAAACTCTTAGGGATTTTCATGAATGTGAAGAGAAAGTCAAAAGCCATGAAGATTTAAATGTAAGGGAGCCTCAGGGCCAAACGGAAAACAACTCTCAAGAATTTGTGGATGGCACACAAACGCACACTACAGCACCTGATGTCACATCAGTTACCAATACGGAAGAGGAGTTTCAGTTTAGTTTAGTTGTACAACAAGACTCTTTGGAGAGTGGCGACATAGGTTTCTCACATGAGATGGCTCAGGCGGGCAATCAGATGGGCAATTTATCAGAGTCCTCAATGGAAAGATGCGAATTAGATGATCTTGATCGTGACATTGCGGATTCGGAGATAAGATCATTACTTCCGGACCCCAATTCGACTATGAGTCAAGACTCAAAGGCGACAGCGTCGTCCAGTGCTTTTTGTGAAGATTTACACAGTCGATTAATTCATGAATTTGACGACGAGAGATACACTCGGTGCGTCTGGCAGGATGTTCTAGAAGAAAACAACAGAGCGTTGAATGAACCTGTGACTGATGCAGAGGTAGAAACTAGGTCTCTCGCTCAACAGCAGGGTGGATTGCAAGACTGGGACTATGATCATCCCTTCCGAGATGTGACCGTATCGATCGAAGATGTTAACGAGAATCAGGAGAAGCGTTTTGTAATGGAGGCCAACACTGTGTTGGATAACGTAATCGCTGAGGTCATGTCAAGAGAGAACATCTGTCAACCAAATTGTAGTAGCGATAGTGTCGAGATTACACCATTGGGATTGGTTCAGACCTTTATTACAGATTGTTTGTTGGAGAAACTCAAGTTTTTTGCAAATCGCGTCTCGCATCAGCAGGGTAAGACTCTGACAACTGCCGATGGGATTCTTGGGATCATTATTATTCATGTGTTGTGTGCATCGTACAATGAGTCCCCAAGTACAGTGTGTAATGAAGATGAACGCGGAAATGTTCTGTACATGGGAATCCCATCAGATCGGTATCACGAAATTCGGTCTGCATTCAGCGGGAGTAAGGAGCGATGCAGTACACACGATTACTCGGAGACAGGGTGGTGTCGTAGTACAAACAGAACGACGGCAATGATAACTGAAATGGAGGCTGAAACAGCGGCTATCAATAGGGAGATTCTATATGTCCTTCACTCTACTGTTCTTTCCCTTGATGAGACCACCTTAGAATGGCTTCTAGACTGGTTACAGAGCTAACGTATTTACAGCGGCACAAAAATCCCAAAAAGGGACTCGGCTCGGTCGGCAGCGCGCTTTGGTCAGCTCTGAATCCCTTTTTTGTTGTTTGTCACTTTACGAGATCAGTGGAGAAGCTTCTACATACATGGGAACGACCCATGCAGCTACTGAAAGGCGAGTCTACCACTGGTGCCTTGACGCAAATGCCAGATGCAATCACAGCTGCAGATCTCGGTTACAATTCCAAGGAGACAATTTCATTCGTTTCCAATGTTCTATGCGCCAGTCTCCTGGGAACACATAAACGCGATTAATGGTATCCCTTCGTGTTTGGAGACAGCGCAATCTGTAGACGCCATAGAGGCATGGTCGTCTCAGAACGAGGCGGCAGAGCTCTTTACTCTGCTCGTCAACGGAGTCACGGTTCAGACAGACATTAACGGACCGTAGAGGCATTTCTATACAAAGAGAGCTGCTCGGGAAGAATCGCGGCTATGGTACACAACAACGCGGCCCTTTTCCCTACCCGTAGCTTTACTGTTGTTCTCAGAGATCCATACAGGACACCAGACGCATTGATTAAGGTAAGTGAGGCTCTTCAAGTGTATGACGAGGAGCAGAGTATTGAGAGGGGAGGGTTACCGGTCACGCGAGCTGTTGCGATGGGTTTATCAGCTAAAGAAATTGTGGACCAAAACTTATGTAGGGCTACGATGTTAACGGCATTGGAGGTTTCTGTCAAAGCGGAGTGCCGCTGTAAAAGAATGGATATTGATAATTAAAGGTGGGATGTTTCGTACTGTACTGCACAGTAAATACAGTATTGTATGCCAGAAGTTAGGTATTTGTACTATTAGGGGTAGTGATAGTAAGGAATAAAAATAAGTACTATTACAGTGTAAATGGGGGTTAATTTACTGTGGTAGATATGTGGGTTGGTATCCAGTAAATTTGTACCGGAGCGTAGATATCGTATCATTGTATTACAGTTGATAAATAAGGGGAGAGAAAAAGGGGGTAAATTGGGTTTACTCGAACGGGTTCGTATAAGAAGGGGTTTATACTGAAACGGATGACTGGTACATTGGGGGGAACAGGGTGGAACTAGACGTAACAGGGAAGAGGCCTAACTTGCGCAGGGACGGAGGTACCATGGAACAGAGGTTGTCTGGAACATACTAACTTGCACGTTGCGGCATTAAGAGTCACTCAAAACCCCTTCCAGCAGACAACTGGCGTTATTCTGGACGAGCCTCGCCGCCTGACGAGCGAACAGTGTTTGCGTTGCGTGAGCAATCGGAACAGCCACCCGCGCAGCAATGCCGGTCGCAACCCGTTTCGCAAAGTCCCGAGCAGCCAGGTGCCAGCCCCCAGTTTGGAAAGTGGAAGGGCAATGAAGCGATGCTCAGGGCCTTTTGAACGTATCAAATCGGCAAAGCGAGTGTCCTTGACAAGGCGGACATGGTTAAGAGGCTTGAGTGGGCACCGCGCCAGGGAGGGAAGGCGGGCGGGGTCAAAGGGTGGATGACAGTTACGTCGAAAAAGTCTGTCCCCCCGTTCTCTGCAAGCGACTTGATGTCCGGGCGAACTGCGTCGCCGCGTTGTGGCGGCTCGAGGACAGGGTGTCGGGCAACTTTGGAGAGATCTGCAGCAAACAAACGTGTATGCGAGTCATGCCGCCACCCGCGTGTGGATCCATAGGCACAGCACAGCGCGTGGTCACCAAACTGATTCATGGGGGTCGCGCATCCCCCTTTGTGGCATTTCGAAGCTGGAGGAAACAGTGGCATCCTGCAGTAGAACTGCAACCACTTCTTTTAATTGCGGTCCGGGATGTAGGTACCCAACCCCGGAGCCGGTTGGCATGACAGCCAGTCCTTGCAACCCTCCACTGACATCGAGGCTCGGAATGCAACAGTCCTCTCATCCCCCTTCGTCATGGCATCAAAGGCCTCCTCCTCAACTGGGCGGAAGAGTTTCCCCTGCCCACCCCTCTCCACTGAGTCGATAGCCGTGAAATGGACCACCTTCTCGGGTGCGCCTTCTGTCTTCCAGTCGTCGTGCGCCCGAACTGCGGATTTGTATGAATGAAGAGCAGTGTTCGCTAGCACAGCCAGAAGGTAGAGCAAAGGGCACGCGTGAGGGACTCGGAGGAAAGGAACGCAGCCGCCGCAGTGAGCTTCGCAGAGCCAAGCGAAGCCCACTGCGGCATTAGCCATTGGCCATTGGGCTTCGCCCTGGGTTAAATTGGGTTAACTTGGGTTTACTTGAATGGGTTGGTATACTTAATTTTCCTGCTAAGAGCAATCGCAGACTAGGACTACTGTAAGTAGGGTAACCACTTACTGTACATACCCTCAGAACGAAGGTTCTCTGGAATACACTGTATACACAATTTCAAGTTGCGGCCTAAGTGTCGCTCAAAACTCCTTCCAACAAACAACTGGCGTTATTCTAGACGAGTCTCGCCGCGTGACGAGCGAACAATGTTCGCTGCGCATCAGCAATCGGAATGGCTGCCCGTGCGGCAATGCCAGTCGCAACCCGGTTGGGAGAAACGTTTGGGTGTCTTACTCTTGGAAGGTATATCCGATCTATCCCACGGTTGGCGAAGTCCCGAGCGGAAGGGTGTCAGCCCCCCAACGTGGAGAGTGGATTGTCTTACTGCGAGTAATGGAAAGGTTGGCAGTCCTGTGTACTTGTAAGAAAAAGAGACCTTTTTATTCATGATTTGTAGTCGGGAATCAGGCAAGAGCCCCGTTTGGGCGTCAGGGGGTAGGTTATGTTCTCTGTTTTCGGTGATTAATCATGACTGCGGTGTACTGCAGAACAAACGCTGAGATACCTGTCTTAAGCTTTCGGAATTCAGACATAGGATGCTTCCCTCGGCGGTCAGCAGTGAAGTTACTCATGTCATGGAGCGAGTGGAGTCCGGTTGCCCCAATTTGTCCGTAAATGTCGATGGCCATAGGTAAATGCAAAAATTCTATTCCGAGGGAATTAATTCCCTAGCCGACAGGATCCGGAATTGTAACCCGCGTTGCTGTTCTCGCGAGAACTTGTGGAACTTGATTTGATGTTGAGCGGTTCCTTTTAGGTATTGTATAAACCAGATGAGTAGTCAGCTGTGGTGGGATTTTGGCTTGTGCAGGACTTCTGCAAGGCGGTTGACAGCGTATTGGATGTCTGGGCGCGTGCTTTCAGTTATGTATCGCAGTTAACCTAGAATTTGTTGGAATTGTTGCTTTCGTTGCGGGGTGAGGGGAGGTGCCTTGTCGGCCTCATGCCAGTTGCACTTTTGGGGAGAGGCGTGGATCGTGGTCGCGCATCTTTGAGGCGAGTTTTATAAAGGATGGACTGAACTATGTGTGTGCGGCGGGGGGGTACCATAGAGGTTGCGTAAGAGCATACTAGTGTGGTTGGGATGGCGGAGATCGCCAATGAAGCGTGGATTTTCGCGTATGTAAACTGGTTTGGTATGCGTGTACGGTTCATGAAGATACGCTGCGGTGATTTCGAAATTTCCCAAGTGCCAGCCGTGGTGGGCTGCGAGGGCTAATAGTAGGCGCACTGTGGTTTTCTCTGGCATGTATGTGGTGGTGTGGTTGGGGCATAGTGCAAGTAGCTTAATGGTGCAAAATACTTCATCAAAAATAATATCAGACACATTTATCACCGGATTAGATTACACGAAGATTCGATTCCATATACCATCCTCAGAACAAGATATGAACACCTTGACTTTCTTGCTCTGCCGTATAGACTCACCAGGGGCCTAGAAACTTTCATGAACTTATTTAATGAAAATTGTAAGAACAGGCTAGACTTATTTTTAATCTTCTATCTGGATGGCATAAAAGCGGAGTACCTAGAATGCACTATTTACCAAAGCGGTACCTGGGACGCACTATTTCCAAAACAATATATCTGTTGATCCAAGTATAATAAGTGCAGTCCTGGAATGACCGATACAAAAAAATAAGCAACAAGCACAGATTTTTCTTTTACTGTCAATTACTACTGGAGATTCATAAAAATATGTTCAGTGCTTGTTAGATCTCTGACATAGCTGACGAAAAACGCAAATTTCCAATGGAGCCGCGCACCAGATGATGCCCTCTAAGTATTCAAGCAAACACTTTGTAGTGCACTGGTTCTCAGAAATTTCGACACCAAATTGCCTATTAAAGTAGCCGCAAATGCATCACAGTATGAAATTGAAATAGTTTTGAAACAGGAAGAATCAGGTTCTAAAAGACTGGTCGCTTTTGAATTCAGGACTCTTAATGATGCTGAACAAAACTATGCGGCCTATGAAAAAGAACTTTTGGCTATTGCACACTCCTAAATATATTTGTCTGTGGAAGAGCTCTGGTCAAATATTGCCAGTTCTTTAATAAAGAACAAAGATTCCCCAAAGAATTTTGATCACAGCGACAGAAAGGTGCAGCGAACCACCAAGCAGAATCCGCAAGCAGACGTCTCCGATGAAATCTTTACAGTAGTACAAAATTTTCTTGGATAGATGTCAGTAGGACTAATATGAACGTTGGAAAATTGAGTTTTGAAAAAAAATATTTACGTCACTTTGGCACTTTACGTGATACAGGCACACCATCATCATTAGTCGACCCAAAGCATCTGACTAGAATGCTTCATGGACTTTGAATGTAACACAAGAAAATATTACCCTCGAGGAATGGATTACGTATCGCATATTATACATATAGGTCACTGGGCAGAATAGTTCTACCATCAATGTCCTACTTAGAGTTCCAAGTATAACTGTTAAATTCGCATCACAAATGTCTTTATGAAAGCACTGTTTGGACTAGAAGTTATGAGCACTGCGTATTTTGCCCAGTAAATACTGTCTATCCGGTTATTGAAACAAATTACAGAAGGCAGCGATGAAAGAAACAATAGATACTTGACGATTGATCTATTCCAATTATCAGGTCTCAAAGCTCGCATATTAACGTCCTGATCCAGGTATCAAGCGATAGAAGTTCGACGGTGAAGCGTTTTCGAAATTGCGCAAGCATTTCTTTCAAATTATTTCAATATATCTATACGACCTAGTCAATATATCTTATTCTGATGAACCAAAATACGAAAAATACGAAAATATTATTAGAAATATGTAAGTTTTATGTCCCCTTTCGAATAGTTTTATAATTCATAGTGAGTTTTAGAGATATCGTAGGAATAAAAAACGGTGCCGGTTATCTTTGATATCATTACATTGATAGCTAACCATTATCTCGTTTTTCGACGAAAAACATGGTCTAATGCTGTGTGTTTTCTGTAAGCGTCTCAGATAAAGACATTTGGAGGAAAACTGTCGAGTGGAAGGCAGTTGTATACACTAGGCTTTCGAAGAAGATACCTAATAATCAAGGTTCACAATTAGGCTAGACATTTAGAAACTTCACACGTATTTCTGATGTTTTTGTTGTAATACAATTCAATTATCAGATTAAAGGACGAGATTGTAAACGTACGAACTGTATTCCGCAAGATTTAGGCCAGTAAAACAAATTTAAATAAGCTAATTGCTCTTGCTTGTTCCTTTCAGGAATCGAATGATACTCTTGCGAGGTAGTACTTGTGTCATCCGCACTGGTATTCTGAGAATAACCGTAGATTTAAGATTAACGCAATGCAACTTCCAAGCTCTTAACATTTGCGGAATGAGCACAAATTGACCAAATCGCTCGCAAAGAGACTGAAAGAGAAACAACTGGCCCGAAACAAGAAAGAGTTCTCCGCAATTCACTACTTCTTTTAATGCGACCGTAGCTATCAAATGGGAGATGAGGTCCTTTGTAAGGGAGAAGAATCTAATAACGAAATCTGAGAACAGCTGCTACCCTTTTAGGTGGAAAGCTTGGATTATCGATGGGAGCTATTACTTGTCCGAGCTCGGTCATATGCTCATTTAGACCATTTAATATGGCTAGGATAAACCCTTATTCTTATCCAGAACTTCTAAATAAGCGTTGTATGATGGTTTTTGACAGTTTCTTGGCGCAGTTTAGAACTACTAATACTGTTGGAATCATGTAAACAGAAATTTCGCAAGAACGAGAAATATGTTGAAATGGGCTGTGTGTTCACTCAGTGCACCACTTGAAATTCAAGCGCATGTGGCGTAGTGGTCGATGTGTTTTTCCTACATGATATGTTATTTTCTACAAAATACACGCCACAACTACGAAGAAGCTAAAAAAAGGGGGAAGTACACTGACCTAACTTCTAGACCGCGAGAAATTTAAGCATATCCTCAAGAAGAAATAAATCCATAGCAAATGTTACTCTCGGAATTTTTCTGATACCTATCAAGTCTAAAATCGACGCTAAGATCAAGAATGAACCAGATATACCATTGACTGTCTTGTAGATATTATGATACATTCATCAGCTCCATTTTAGCAACTTCCTGCTCTCTCATTGCTTGCGCTTCCAACCACATTTTGGAGTTTGCAAGAAATAATCAGACTGAAATATATTAAGTGTTCCGAACCACTGAAACGACAGTGTTTCTTACGAAGCCTATTCCTGAGCTTGGCTTAGGCACTAAACGATTCCTTCAAAATGTCCCCCTCTTTATAAACTGCCCGATGCAGGTGATCTCTGGAATGATAGAATAGATAAGCATCATCATATGCAACGCAACATGAGCCCATCTCAGATGCATCCGCCAACTTATTTCCTGCTAACAGCATATCTGCTCACAGAAATTATACTAAAAGTACTTCGTGCTGGCTACTTGGACGACTTTCTACATGTTAGATCGATGGATCCAAAGAAATCTCGAAGCGAACGAAAGAGTACATATATAAAAAGTATATATATATCGAAATAGTCGATGATAATACTTTTCATACAGTGTTTACAGGTCTTAATAATGATCAAAACGAGAATGAAAATTTCTTCGTCAATCAAAACTCTTTTATGAAGAAGCTAGAGTGCTTTCTTGTGGATAAATCGTTTTAAAATCAAAGTTTGATGCATAAAAAGCATGATTAGAAGAATAACTCTTGCTAGAAATTTTCGTTGTAAGTATTAAGGCTTCCAAAAGTCTTTGCGAGCATGTTTGAGAATGAAAAAGATAGTTTCATTTGCTTTCCATTTGAAGGACCAAAAAGCTATAAAGGACGCGATGTACCTCATATTTAGTCCGAAGATGTGTGGGCTCGACCTGAATTCTCCAAAGATTATGGGATTAGCCGACTACTGTTTTGCTAATGAAACTCATTTCTCACCACAACTATGCACGTTCCATTTTTTGGAGACAGAAGCGTAAAATATGCACCGGTCCGCGTCAAGTATTAAAAGCCGAGAAGATCACTAGACCCGCACGGTCCGCTGAAGTCATTCTCGATTATTGATATATTTGATGAAGCGATCTTTCTTACAGAATAGCTTAAGTGATTTTTATGGTACCCAATCCGTTTTCATTTGTTCACAGAAATCAAGAGGCCATTCTATTTCATTTGTTCACAGAAATCAAGAGGCCATTCTATTTCATAACCAAGGTTAATATGCATCTTTAAAGCTTAAAATGTTAAAAATCGCTACTGCGAGAGAAGATGTCCGCGACAGAATGATTTTCGATATTGGTTTTGGTCGGAACCAAAATAGTATTGCAGATATGTTCACATGGTTGATGTCGCAAGCCGTGGCAAGGAATGTTATTGAGCCCGGGCTAATTGAAAAAATACGACAAAAATAGATAATCTGATCTATGGAAGTTACCAAAAAAGAGGTTTCATTTTATATCTTCGTTCGATTTTACATATCTCTAACCTTGGCAAATTATAAGTTATCCGTGTTTAATCCATCAAATATTCATAAGCTATTAGATCAGAAGTGGATTTCAAATGACTAGGTAGGATCAAAAATGATACCATTAATTGTATTGACTAGCACACAGTGTTCAACGACTTCTACAGAGTTTCACACTACCCTTACCAGTCATGAACCATTTATATAACCCATACACACATCGATTGAGTTCTTAGTCCTATTTTCGTGCAGCTTCTCAATAAATTTAGCTTCCGCTGTGCTAAGCCCAAACCAATATTCTGGTCCATGAAGGCCACTTGCCCAAGATCTAGTGTCTTATTACCTGAATTATTAAATTACTGTGTCTCAATCCTAATTTAAGCAGCCTCTTGAAAGTAATGTACTTTATTCCCGGTTGATATAAGAATGCAGTCTAATTTTTGCTCCAAATTTTCTCGACATTGCAGTTTGGCACGCGATTACTAAAAAGCGGTGGGTAAGGTTCTTCGTTTCTGGGTATTCCTACAGTCATGACAGCAGCAGCAAGGTTCTGTCTCAAAAAGTTGAAAACATTCTCTAGTGCATGGTGATTTGTTTAATTTTCACTAAATCCTTCCGTCAGTTTCCTCCATTTTATCCGACACTTACGAGATGACTACAGTACTGAGCCATCAAGAACCATAAAAAAAGTGAGACTATAGGTACTCCACTGTAAGGATGCATCAAAATTTTGCGCAAATTTTCAAAAAAAACTCATGAAATAGTTCACAAACGCCTGCTGTCCATGTAAATTTTCTTTCCGCCTCTGCTTTTCAAATGTAACCCCATTATGTAGTACGATACCATCTATTTCATACATCTCCCCATCTAAAAACAATATTATTTTTATTTTAGGCTCCAATTTGTTGCAGTGTTTGTTCAATTACTACAGTTGGTAATCCAATCTCCTCACCTGAGTGGTCAAACTTACCCTGATCAATGTTTTTTGTCTAAATTGTTCTGAATGTTTTGTTGGATCAGTTGATTGCTGTAATTGGTTCATTTCTGACCAAATGATTCTGATATGGTCGTCGCATGTACAGAGATGCCAACAATATCAGAAATCGGGTAGAAAGTGTATTGTGATACCGTGCACAGAGTGACGTATTTCTTTGCTCGCCACAGACGCTCCAAAAACTCACCCATTCATCACGTGCACCTTCGCAAGAATTGCAAGAGAAAAACAAAAAAACCACAAATAAGATAACCTCAGTGTAACCTACCAAGCATCCGTTAAACGAGAAGTAGTCGATTGCGGAATTAGAATGGGAGGTGCCACTGAACGGTAACAGGGAGGTCCTTGTATGGCGACATGCAGGGCTTGTCCTTAGAATTGGGTGGATTGTCGATTACACTGCAATGCCACCACATCTTCTCCTCTGCATCTCACCCTACTTTCTTTTCTTTATCGCGACGAAGTTTGCATTTCTCCATGCTCGTTTATTTTTTCGTTTCTTTCTTTATAAGCGACTGCCATCTCCTTTGATGGCAATTCTTTCAGTCTTCTCCGTTTACTTGATCTTGTTCGCCCTTAAATTTTTTTATAATTAATATTTTTTGCACATTATTTTCGCCTTAACTCACCCTTTTCAAGGCTGTTTTACTAAATCCCAATACAATGCCAATTTACGCCTATTTCTTGATTCAGCGGAACTGTCAACCTGAACCATCTAGCGCTATTTAAAAACGTCGGTCGCCGCCTAAAAGTTATTCACCTCCCCCTAACAACAAAAACGCGACAGTTTTCATCTTCACCTTGACAGTCCCTATGCATATACAACTATCATCACCCCCCATTTCCATAACAAGTCACATTCGCCCTATTTCCTTCTCTCCTTATTATCTTCGGCCCAACCGAGGTAGAGCATTACCTCCGACGTCAAACCAAGAAGAAATTGACAGAGCTTGTTGTTCGTCACCTGCTGGAGATCGAAGCACAGAAATCGGTAAGGGAGACTCGGGGTAGGAGGACGGTAAGACAGGGGAGTGTACGATCTCATCCTGTCAAAACAATCGGAATTTTATCGGAACAGACCTACGTTATCTTGTTCAATCCCTTGGTAACCCTTACTTAATTGACAGATAATAGGTGCACACGAACCAGAACGAGTTTAATTTGGACAGTAGAAGACTTTTCGATGCAAAGAGGTCAGATTCAAACCTGTATGATTCTATAGGGGAAGCTTTGAGTTCTTTTTTGCTTGAAAGATATCGAAAGTTGAGATCCGAAGGAAGTGCCGGACAGTATCACATGCGATAAATACCTTGTGATATAGCAAACTAAGACCTCTTTATGTAAATATAAGTTGTAATATTGTTCGCCAACCTCGTTTACTAGGGACAAGTTCGGGTAATGTATTATTTGAAATTTAGAGTCATTTTTGAAGTAAAGCCTGTTGTTCCACCAGGAATCAAGTGTAAGAGATTTGAGCTTACAATTGCTCTAATCACTTTACTTCTATCTAGCTCTCGGGTACAGCATTGCACTACAACGGCTACCAGGTGACTACTTCGCCAGGCTGTCCTCTCGTACTTCTGTTCTTTTAAGAGTAAAGGTCTCTGTGATATCTTTGCTGCCTAAGTAGGGGTCTATTCTCATTCTCGAAACTGCTAAAGGGCGCATATCAATCATTTTCCAAGAATTGATAGACGTCCTCATCTCAGCTTCTACGACGCGGCCATGGACTGAAATTCAAGAAGCCAGTGCCCATCACCTCCTTTAGAGTGGACACGCAGAGTACCACCTGCAGTGGGAGAAAAGGTTTGGTAGATTCATATTTGGGAAGTAGGGTGTTGATTTGTTCATCTCTAGCATATGAATGTCGATGTGCGCAAGATTTGCAGACGAAAATAATCTAGAAGAGGACCAAATTTGGATACAGTTTCGGAATTTGCAAGATATTTTTACAGTTTCTGAATTTGCAAGATATTTTTAATTTGGATGATTGTGGCAAAATCATGAGGTGATTTTTATTTTAGAACACGGTGTCATTAATAGATGACATTAATGTACACGTCCAAGGTAGTCATACTTTTCGAAAACGTCGCAGTATTTAAAGTTCGAAATCGACGTCGTTGAGGCACCCCCCGCATCAACTACCCCATCGGCTCACCCTTCGTTTGGCCCTTAACATGACCAAACTCTGCCCTTCCCTCACCATCTCCAAGTCATCCCGAGGCCGTCGTCCACTCAACGCTTTGGCCCTGATGGCAAATGGTCCAACCGACTACGATGACTACTGTAGAAGGTTGTACTGGAACGCGTTCTGGAGTGGGTCTGCCGTAACTGCTTCGAGCAGGCAGAAGAGGCAGAGAGGAGGAGGAGGAGAGGAAGGAGAAGAGGAGGAAGAGGAGGACTGGGTAGATCCGTGGGAGCCACTAGTGTATAACGATGGGAGGGCTCCTATGGAGAACGAAGGGAGACTGAGAAAGTAATTGTGATCTCTGACTCTTCTGAAGAAGATGAAGAGAGAAGTGAAGAAGAGAATGAGGAGGATGAGGGGGAGGGAGGCATGGAAAGTGCCGGATTAATGGAGAAGTGGCCAGAGAATATGGACCAGGTGGTCCCGACTCTGGAACCGGATGGGGCGTCCTCAGTGGTCTACATATTTCTCAGGAGGCAATGAAGAATTCTAAGCCGTTCGAGGATATTTATGTGGACTGCCTGGGTGGAATGGATATTTTGGGGGAACCGTTTGGCTCTGATATAGAGGACTAAGATATTAAGGAAAGAATCTAGATATTCATCCTGATATTATCTACTATACTGTTAGTCTTTCTCGTTCACACGATTCCATTTGATGCATTTTATAGTTCTTAGTATGTTTGTTTGAGACTTTAGGGTTAGCCAAAAAGTCTATATAAGCTGAGTAAACTGCTCCCTCTTTGGAGATCAAGCAAGTTGGCAGACAACTTCAAACGAAGTCCCGAGTAGTAGGAAGTTGAGAGTCAACTTCAGACCCAAGAAACCTTTTTCCCACGCTGGTCACAGAGCATCAGTGGTAGACCCTCCCCCTTCCATACTTGCTTGTCGACTGCTCAACTGTCTTCCTTATCCACTCCTTTTTTGTTCGTTCAACTATACCACGGTAGCACTTTTGTCGCTAGCAAAACCTCCTTCTTTGGGTGTTTGGTTCTGAATATTTCTTCTCCCGACGATTTACCCCTATCACTTAAATTACATCGAATCAGAATATGCATGACACCACATTGATCGATTAATGAGAATATGTGCGAGTTCATGAGTACCATCTATGCACTAGATGTCACCCGCACTCTCCAAAAGGAGTTTCGGAGCCCTTGCACGGCCGCTGAAAGATCTTATACTTCGCACTCACAGGATCTCTGAACTTTCTTGGACGCGGTGTACTTCCACAAGCCTCATTTGCTGCGCGTTATTTACAGCAAAGAGACTCCCGTCTTCACGTATCGGATCTGATCCCTTCAAATCATGTCCTCAAGGAACTGCAGGCACTGCAGCCCAAGATACATTTCGAACGATCTGGCTCAACAGAATTTGTTCCCTTCCATATCGCTTTTTCAGACGCAAGCCAAGGGAAAACTTTTTATGATGAAACTGGATATGATTCTGGCCTGTTCAGGCCTTCGTGGTTGGGAATACTAGCACAATATTTCATGTCTTAGACTGGACGAGTGCGAAGCAAGCAAGGGTTTCATTCAGTTCAATAGGCGCGGAGATCCTCGCCGCAGCTCTTTTTGCTGATCTAGGGCATATGATGGCATCATGCGTTATTAACGCAAATGGTACAGACCTGAAAATTCCATTTGTCCTTACTGTGGACTCCGACAGACTACATGCAACGATAAACACCCTGCATGAAGGATGGGATTATCGGCATAGACCCACAGTTGCGAGACTTCGGAATGCTTTGAAACAGGTGAAATAAACGTAATTCATTGTTGAGGCGTTCTCATAATCTTGCCAACGCCCTGGCGGGAAAAAATGTGGCTATGTTAAGAAGCCCACGAATTCCATGAGATCCGGGCTTTTGGAGGGTGTTCCCGAGGGCTAAAATGGTGTCCAGCACCGATTAACCGAATAATGTCACAACGCGTAGTTCTCTGATAGGGGTAAATCGGCGGGGGAAGAGATCCTCAGAACCAATTACCCTGAGAAGGGGTTGTTGCGAGCGACAAAAGTGCTACCGTGGTATTGTTGAACGAACAAAAGGGAGTGTATATAGAAGAGAGTTGAGAAAGCTACAAGCAAGTATAAAAGAGGCAGTGTCTACCACCGACGCTCTGCGACTAGCGTAAGAAAAAGTTTTCTTGGGTCTGAAGTTGACTCTCAACTTCCTACTACTCGGAACTTGGCTTGAAGTTGTCTGCCAACTTGCTTGACCTCCACTAAAGGAAGCAGTTTACTCGGCTTAAATAGACTTTTGGCTACCCCAAAAGTCTCAAACAAACATACTAATAACCATAAAATGTATTCACGGTAATCGTGTGAACCAGAGAGACTATTAGGAGATATTTCCTCAAGGTAAATATCTAGGTGCCATACCCATGCCAGCCACCCAACGGCCAGGGGTGGGAATTGATGTGGCCATTATATAGACCTTTCAGAGCTACTTGTAGTATCACCCACAACCTGGAACTGTACTGACATCTACTATGACAGCGTGTCCTAAAATGAAAAAATCAACCGACGAATTTGCCACACTCACCCAAATTAAAAAATATCTTGCAAATTCAAAAACTGTAAAAATATCTTCCCAATTCCGATACTGTATACAATCATGGTCCTCATCTAGATTTTTTTCGTGTGCGAATTTGCGCACATCATTCTCCCTTGCCCACTTTCGTGCCCTCGGGTACCTGTATTATCGGAGACAATTCTTGCATCTGTACAGATCCGGAGAACATTTTGTGCCTTCCGTTCTCTACGACTGCAGCTGTTTACCCGTAGTCTCATTCGCAGACCATAGATTTTCGTTTTCCTTTTACGTCGTCGTATGGCCGGCACAAGCAGGCGTCGCCAGCCCCGAATAGCCACTACTTTCCGGCGCTCGCACCACTTACTGGACAGAGGTGCCACCCCAAATTGCTCTGACCAGTCAACCGTGCTGAGAACTACTTAATACAGCGTGGAACTTTCGTCCTTCCTCTGGAGCAACACTACATAAACTCGCATTTCGATTTACATACTTCTTGCATACCCTACAGCAAGCGTTTAGATGCGTGTTTGTGGCTGGTAAACAGCTCAACTGTTACCGCCGACCAGGGCCGTGGGCTGACCAAATACACGTGGAACGAGCTGGATGCAGGCGCGACTCTGGAAAGAAACTCGCGCTGTTCTCGACGCTTGCTCTTCGTAATTTTTTCTGCAATCTACACTACCGCAATCCGCCGGCGGGCGAGCCCGAGCCCGCCGGCGGCTGCTGCACTGGAGGCCGAAGGCACCAGGGCTTGGACTTACTGAAAACATAATGCTACGCCTTGTGATTCTGTGGATGACGTAACTTTTGAACTCTTGCTTGCTTCTTGTTTACCAAGGCGCTTCTTTGATGTCACTACTGGCTTCTCATCCACGACTAAGACCTGTTCTCCTTCTGGTCCGTGCGGAGGGGTGTGTCAGTTCAGGCCAGTTTACGTCTGTGCAGAATATGTGTCGAAACCTAACAAGGAAGCTAAGTGATGCAGATGAGCTTGCGGTGGAGCTCGTGGAGCTCGCAGAAAGCCGTTGAGACATAATAAAAGATACAATACGATCGCCCTCTGGCCTCGAGGGAGAGAAGTGTGGCGATTACTGTATGCCCTTAAATTACCTTAAATCCCCTCACAGTATCCCTCCAGTAACCTTTACCAAGTATTTCTACTGTAAGAAGACATCAGTGCAACTTATGCACTTGGTGCATCCGGGAAATGCCAGTTCGCCACTTCGCCAAATTTTGGCACCCCCAGAAAATTCCATTCCTGATGCACCGAAGCCAAATCGCCACTTTTGATGTGCCTTACCAAGACAATATATTTGCGCCATAAAAACGTTACACCTCTACACTCAATTACGCGCCTTCCTCTCTCCCTCCCATCATCTCCCTCCCTCTCCAATCGGTTCTGTCTCATCCCGTAGCTCCTTGTTCGCCGCAACCCCCTGACTTCTGCACCCCCTCCCTCACCAGTCGTCTGTGTGTCATCCCCCACCTCCTCTTCCACTGAACCTTCCTCATTTGCGCGCCCCCCTCCCTCACCCATAGTTGCCTGCCGCCCTCGACATTATGGCATCTCTATCCGCTCCCGGTTCCAGGGAGCCAGAGGTTCCTTTGCATCACCGGATACTATCTCGTCGCCTCCGGCGGGGCGCCCTACAGTCACCGTCCGGACCCACCGTTTTGGTCGGGACTCCAAGCTCTCCACCCTCGAGCGGAACGGGCAGACAGACAAAAAAAACACTCGTCGGTGCCCGTAATCATTCCGCAGACGACACGAAGGCAATTCTTGATGCGGTGGAGGAGGTCGAGCCGATGGGCAGTAACCACTGGGCAGTTGTTGCTGCGATATGCAAGACGTTGCGGAAGGGAATGATCGGCGTGTGCGGGATCAAGAATCCCTCAAGAATAAGTTTGACAAGTTGGCTAATGCCAAGAAGAAAGGCGACCGTTTATGCTCCGAGCCGATAAGGCGGGCGAAACACCTTGCGCGAAACATACAGAACTAGGCCACGGCGACTGTGCTTGGAAGGACAGCGATGATGACCAAAACGAATCGCAAATGAACTTGGCAGCTGGTGGGAGTGTAAAACGCAGACGAAACTGAGCCTCTGGGACTAGGATTGGGAAGCGGAAGGCGGAAGTACGGAAACAGGAACGCCTTCAAAGAGGTCTGCTAGTATTGATGCGAGCTTCCCAAGCACGCCGGTCAAATTTCATCGCACATGGGTGCGATTTCGCAGGCGCTTTCGGCACCGGAAGGCAAAACTACGAATGCGATGAAGGAAGATGACATTAAAAGTACTATCAAGGAAGAGGTTGCCGAGAGTTTGCGTCCAAAGAATGAGTTGTTGCAACAAATGGCTGTTATGATCAAGAGTTTATCGGAATCTCAGGGCTAGAAGCTTCATGGTAAACCAACTTTGGTTTTATTTTCTTTACCCTCTCTGCTGAATCCGGCTGTAAACTGTGCGGATTTGATTCAATCCTACATATCTTGTCCTATAGTTTGACAAATGGAAACATATGGTCAGAAGCCGTAAGCGCTTTGCTGCGTCTGCTGGTAGCGGGACCTTGAGCCTTGCAATGTCGCCTTTACGGAGGTAATTCCCCATTCTGCACTCTGTCGCTCGCTCGGCATTGCTCTTTGTAAAAGTAAGTCCACAGCGGCTCGGTAGGATGACTCATAAATGTCACTTGTCTCGTTCGCCTTTCTGCTGCGCAATATCTTTCCGTTACCGACCCTAGTGTTATTAACAAATGCCGTGTCACCCAGAATAGCAAATCCAGATGGCGTCACCTCATCTGATAGTTTATAGTAGTACAAGCCGGAAGCAGAGGCCAGTTTGTTATCATGCAAACTGCCAGGATATCGCACAGCAGCGTGAATTAATTCCCAGAGAAGTTAATTATGAACAAGCTCGTAACCTCCACAGATGTCGTAAACGCCTCATAAAAGGCGTTTTGTAAATTTGGTTCATTGTAATCAGCGCACGCATTCAATCATCATCAGTTATTAAAAAAAACCCTGCAGAAGCGGATCATGAAGCTGGTTGGAACAAAGCAAGTTTGCGGAAGCCTCCATTTCAGATACAGTTGGCCAGCGAATTTCACACTCCTTCTGTTTTTAACCAAACCCCTCATCACTTCAAACTGTAGTCCAACACACAACAACGGTTCTATCGGTTACACCAAATGTAGGGCATAGTTTATAAATCGGGCACTTGTCCTTGAGGTACCAAAGAGTCAATCCGAGCAAATCAACAGAACGTAAAATTGGATGTCTTCGTCTTGTCTTTGCTCCGTATCGAAACGGGCTCCCATAGTTAATGAGCTGTCGTTCTGCCGCAAACCAGGGGAGGAGCTGATCCTCGACTAATGTACGAGTAAAATTTGCTGTAAGCAGAAAGTCATCGTCTGTACCACAGGACAGAATCTGGTTCCACGGGTTTGAGCTGGAGCTTCTAATCGGATGGATCAGTGCTGCTCAGCGAATATTGCGCTGCGTCGATACCGATTGGAGCGCCGGGGTCGCGCTCGGGATCGACGAATTCGGAAGTCGACTATCGCAACAGTGAGGGATGCAGCTGAAACTGCCAAGGCATCCATAGCCTTTCGTCTTTTTGGATGCATAGCGGTTGGAGGTGTGTTCGATATGATGTATGGTGTCAATTTGATACTTACTTGCACCTCCAAAACATTGTTTTATGTCACATCTGGCATGTGGCGAAGTGGAGAGACCCCTACGGGGTCTCCTAGTTGATCATATTTGGCGAATTTCACCACTTTTAAGGGCTCTCATTGTTGGCTTTTTGGCCAATTGGCCAATTAGCATTTCCCGAATGCACCCACTGTACCCAAACACCAATGTAAAAGACAAGTTCATATCACTTTGCGCCAAGGAAATTACATGGAGCCATCCCAGCTGTACCACATGGTTCTCGAATCACTTCAGACCCCACTTTATGTCTCCTTGCCGCTTGGAGCGATGGAACTTTGTCATGATGTTTAGTGCTGTCGGTATCACTGCTAGCTGCTAAATGAGACTTTGGAACATTTTAGTTTGATACATTTAGGGTCTCTTATTCTAGAATACCTTTGAATCAACACCGTTTGCTTTCACTTTATCTCTGTTGGTGTTGTGTACTTTTACTATATAAACCCTGGTCTGATGATTCGAACTGTTTACAGAAGCATCACCAATAGTTTAACCATCGATTAACTTTTGTGCGCTCAACACCCCACAATAGGTTAGAGGGAGGGATAAATTTGTCCCTGTCGTCTCGCCTTGCCAACCACTTCAGTGGCTCTGCTGCTCTGCGAACACGCGCTACACCTGCTCTATCTTTCTGCACGTACAACAGATGTGACGGAGGATGGGGGATTCAAGCTACGCCTACTCACTGGAAAGGGAAGTTGACAAACTGTCCGCTTCTGTTGTCATATCCAAGGAATTTAGATTGCCCTAGGACAATAGGGGGACAGCGAAGTAACCTTATCGCCAAGTGGCAACAGAGACGACCATTGGACAACTTTCTGTTCCATGTTCCGGGAAATGAGCATAGCATGAGCCTTTCTTTGGGCACAGCAATGAATAGGGTGTTCAGGAAATTTGTGGTAGAACATCCAGCAGGAAGATATTATGGGTCTCACAGTTTGCACATTGGGAGCTTTAATGAGCTGTTTAATCTTCAATTTTCTCGACCCTGGATCATGCACCGTATGGACTTGGCGTCTGGGACTATTTTCCAGGTCTTATTTGACAGCTCAATCAATCTCACACTGGCGCCTCGTGATTCTTCGCACATCTTCCGCTCAGGGGATAATGCACGTCTCCGAATGTTTTGTGGGTATTCGCGGCTTGTACAAGTATGTGTATACAGATGAAGATATTTACAGGAGTAGCGAGTCAATGCCGAGCATTCTGGGATATCAAAGGGCGCGCAAAACTGCTATTTAAAGCATACGCCACGCAACGAGATGAGGCAAGTTGTTCGGCATGTCTATTCCTCTCCAACCATGTCACCCTAGGGGTTTTGCATATTTTGTGTTGCCTTTATTGCTATTTTTAAGGGGGTTTTTAAGGGTTCATGATAGGCATTAGATGTTAGTTTGCAGTACTGTGGACGAGATATTCTTGTGTCTTGAAGGAAACCAATACAAATTTTCGCTTAAAAAAATTAGCCCTAAACTACGCTCTTATAGGAGGACCACAATTTTACAGTACCAGAAAGAACAAAAGAGGGGCACCAAAATTTAGAGTTTCCACAGCACTGATTGGCTATTTTTAAAAAAATTTTAGCAATCATAATTTCCTGAAAATTAAACAGTAATGCAGAAATTCAACAGCATTCATCAAGTCGTTGCTCTGAAAAGCAGAAAAAGGTATTTCGGTACCCTAAATAACTATAAGCAGAATGGTAATCTCATCTATGACAAGATAAAGAGCTAACCAAGTAATCAAATTTTGCGCTGTTGCGCTCAATAACATCAAAAAACGCTCATGCACGCTTCTAATCCAAGTGTACAGAAGCGAAGTGTCAATTTGCGGACACTATTGAGCATTTAACGCTTTAAATTCCACAAAACTGTTAAACTGCCGAAATTTTCTGTCAAAAACGCGCGCAAGTATTTGACAAGCATTCTAAATTAGGTTTAGATCCAGACTACGGGAATTCTATCCCATTACACTTATATTTTTTGAAACCAACCATTGTTTTGTAACATTCGCTGTGTGAATTGCTCCATTATTCTTCTGAAATACCACCATTTTGGATGATACTCGGCTTCGAATGGTAACAAAAATTCCTGGAAAATGTGTGCGTAAGCAAAAACGTTCTGTTTCCCACTTAGGAAGGCGATATCTGATTTTCTTTCTCTAAAGATGCGGCTTAAATCATCCTCAACCCACTCCCCATCTGGCGACTCGAAAACATCCTTTCTTCTTTCCGCAGACCGTGCCAATAATACTAGATTATCAAGACCGTCAAGGTTAATTTTTTCTCATCAGAAAACAAAAAGCGGTCCCAGTTTGACATAGTCCAAGATGCCCAGGCTCGGGCCCACTGTACACAAGTTTTCTTGTGCGTCTGTGTGAGGGAAAATTTTCTTAGCCTTCCTATAGTACAAATTTGGCTCTACTGAGAGGATCGACTGAGTTTTTCTCACTGTAATTGTTGTAGACAAAGACTGGTTGGGACACGAAGGGGCAACTGCAACTCAAAAAACAGTGGTTCGATGTCGTGATAAAATGCAATTGATGTTCCTTCGGTTACCTCTTTACTCTGGGGCAGATGTGCCCCGGTATAAGTAATGGGTAAAAGTTCGTCGGGGCCAAGCGGCGGAAACCGACGAGCCCACCAACACAATCGTACTACATGTGTGCCCTAAATGAGTCGACTAACTACTAGCTAACACAGTAATCGGTAAATTGAGTGATTTTTGAATTCCGCTGGCGCTTGTTTCACCTTTGGAGGCTTCACGGATGATCGGTCTCCTATCTTGAGGTGAAAGTTTTGACGGTCTATAACTCTGGTGCTTGTTATTGTATCTGTGGAAAATTTCAAGAAGATTTGGATCGCTTTCCGCAATCTTTAAAGGTGGCGGACCATCTCACTCAGTGCCACTCCCTCTTGCTGTTATTCTAAGATTTTTCTTTGGCCTACATAGTTGGCTAAATTATTTTACCAAATGGCATGATGGTGAATTGAACTTCTCTATATCACTTTTGGAGGTTGTTGAAGCCTGGGACTCCGGTTTAAGTAGACTATTTTTTCAAATTTTATGGCTAATGTATTGACACTACTGTAGTGTCTATTGGACAAGGCAAAAAAAATAATACTGTAGTTACTTTTACATATCTCTGCGAATCAGCCTGTCTATTCGTCCGCCACGCCAGTCCCCGCTGCGGATGCCTTCGACGCTCAAAAAAAGTCTTGCTACCAGGCGCTATACGGAATTGCTCTCACCGACGCCGGAGGCTCGAGGACAGGATGCCGGGTGGCTTGGGAGAGGTCTGCGACAAACAGCCGTTCTTGCGAGTCGTGCCATAGGCATTTCCCCTTGTGGTATTTTGAAGCGGGAGGAAGCAGTGATGCCCTGAAACTGCAACCACGTCTTATAAATTGCGGTCCCAGATGTAGGTGCCCAGGCCTAGAGCCGGTTGTCATGAAAGCCAGTCCTTGCAACCATCCGCTGACAACGAGGCTCCGAATGCCGCGGTCCTCTCATCCCCCTTTGGCATGGCGTCAAAGGCCTTTTACTCAACTCGGCGAGCGAGTTGCCCTTGCCCAAACCGCTGCCTTGAGTCTATAGCCGTGAACTGGACAACCTTCTCGGGTGCCACTTGCTCTTCCACTGGTCATGAGCCCGAACTGCGGATGTGTAAGATTGGAGAGCAGTGTTCGGTAGCACAGGGAGAAGGGTAGAGCACAGGGCACATGTGGGGGACACGGGGAAAGGAAGGCAGCCGCCGCAGTCAGCTTAGCGGAGCGGAGCCCGATGCCAAATGTTGGCTTGCGGGGCTCAAAGGGCGCAATAGGAAGTTGTAATTCCCGAAAAGTGTCGGCGTCCAGAACCCCGCCCACCATCCGCCGCAGCCTGTCTTCAACAGCGGTGTCGAATTCCGCAGCTCCCTTGAGAGTGGAATTAGGGAGAACTACACGTAAGAGGTAGTTTGATCCGACTACACCAAAGCAGGTCCGCAGTAGGTGGAGAGCTACATGAGTATCCTCCAGGGTTAAGAGGGATTTGAGGAGAGGCTGTAACGAAGTGACGTGCGTTGTGAACTCGCGCTCCATGATTAGGTCCGACCCGATGGGAGCGCGGAGCACTTTTGTCCGTCGTCATAGTTCTGCCGAAGCTCATATGGGAGGGACTGCTGACCAGGTAGGGTCGGGATGGTTGGCCACCAGCCGGCACACTTATCGATGCGGAGGTCTACACCCAAACTGCGTACCTCCGGGGAGGAGAGGACTGTAGTGCCGTTCGAATGGCTTCATGGGTGCCAACTACAGTATATACCCATCGTCAAGTACCACAGATACAGGAGTAGGGAAGGCCCGCCTGTGGTCGCCCTCATTTTCCAGGGGGATTTTGAGTTCCCGCGTCACTTCTTGCAGCACAAGGGAGAATTAAAGTGGACCCAGCGGATCCCCGTGCTGCACGCCAACCACGCTCCGTAGCATATCATCCCCACACATAGATGACCCCGGTTTACCGCGTACGTGTAATGACCCAAGGGAAGAGCTCCGGGAATCTCTGTTCGACCTCCGTCAAATCGCACTGCGGCTGACCAAGTTAAAAGCATTTTGAAGGTCATCGGTTAACAGTGCATACTCCGCCGATTCACCATGCTCCTCTTAAAGTCACCGTATAGCGTGGACAACTGGCTCAGATCCTCCTGACGTCGATACTCCCAACTCTAACCACCCAGCACAGACGAAAACAATGCCCACGTGATGCTCAAGGGGAAAGAAAAAACGACCTAACTGTTGAAATTTTTTAAAAAATGATGCATGGTGCCTCTGATTTTTTGATTTTCAGCTATTGTATAACACCACAAATAAAGTCAGGCGCATCCGCTACAACCTATCTTGCGCAGAAGTAAATTGGTTTCTCGAGGCAGTGAACGTGCGAAAGCTCTGAACGGCAACCTTGCGCAGCTAGCAGAGACGTGAAGGAAAATGGAAAGCGAAGAAAAGGCGTCAATTGATTACATATGTAATCAATTGATGACACTTGTCCAATAGACACTAGTGTCTATACGACCATGCTCTGTCCTCATATGAGGACCGTTTCCGTTACATTTTGGAAGAGTAAATGTTTTGGAAGCCTGAAATTTTTACTGCAAAAAAGGTTTCTTTTGTTAAGTTACAGTAAGAATTACTGTACATGCCCCTCGTTTCTAAAACCCCCACGATAATACAAACTATATTTCCTTCCAAAATGAAGCCGTTTTCACAACTTGTTGCGAAGAGCGGAAGCTGGTGAGGGAAAATTGCTCTAGCCTTCACCGAGGTCAAGAATCTTGAAAAGTTTGTTTTGATCGGTCATCTACACTCATGAACTAATGCGGAGGGACAAGAAATGCGCTGAGGTAAAAAAAAATTGTATTGAAAAAAAGGGGTAAAAGTTGTCCTCATATGAGGACAACGGTACAATAGACACTAGAGAGGCTGTGGGTAGGGATTAAAGGTTAATGAGTACAATGCAATACAGTGCACTGCACTGTACATTTTTTTTACATTCGAGTAAACCACTCCTTGAACCCCATTAGCCTCAGTTGTGAGGGTATGTACTGTAAGTGGCTACCCAAATTAGGGCCCGTCTGCGATTGCTTTCATCAGGAAAATTAAGTAAACAACCTCATTTAAATTTAAATTTCCCCATTACTGTAACCTCTGTAGGGTACTGTACGGCATATACTGTACAGTATCCTGATATGAACGACATCTGGCAATTTGTTGCATTAAGCGGGTACGGTACTACGGTACTTACAGTAAGAAAAAAGACAGTAATCGCAACTCGAGACAAACTTGGCTGCTGATGCTGTACACTACATGTGAAAGGCCTTTCACGAGGAACAGCTACTGTACTGTACAGTACTCCTTTTGTTCACGGTAGACACTGGCATGGGGCATGGTACGGTACCGCCTGTACTGTACAATGCAGTATGCGTGCTCTAGTACGGTATCCTGTCATATTTGGTGATTCGCCTAGTTGAGGCCTTTGACAAGTGACTCACGGATTCCGTTGTACAAGAGTGATGTTGTTGTTTCCCTTGTCGGTTGTCGACAAAATTTCTTGTTGCGGCGTTGTCGACAGGAGAACATCTTTAGCGGAGCTGTCTCCTGTCCCCAAACGGCTTGATTCATTGAAAATATTGGGTTGCTAAAAGAGCAGGACGAAGCAATATCGCAGTATACTGTATTTGGTCCAGTATTGATGATGGCCAAGGGATCAAGGGGGCTTACAGAATTTTGGTTTGGAAGAAGAGCTGTTCAACAGGTGAGTTGATCATCTTGATCCACTTGTATCCTCCGAACAATGAACTGGTCATTGGGGGGCGGACAAACAGTTGGTTAGTGTACAGTACTGTACATACCGTAGTATAGCAGATTTAAGAGGGAAAAAAGCAATAGTACAGTACTACCACTGAGGGACGGACGCAATCTAGGGGGAATGAAAAAGGCGCCAAATTATTTGAAAATTTCTACAGTTCTGGCGTGCTCTGATTGCGCTGTTTGACGGCGACTACAACTAGAGGCAAGTCTTGTTATAAATCGACACCCCGGATCGTCATCCGGGTGCGGTTACAACTGAGGGTTCAACATCGGCCCCTATCTTGTCGTTCTCGTCCACTTTTGTCACTGCCCCTAATCACCATCTCTTTTGGTCATCAGCTCTCCCTTTCACTTCCTCGACAGTTGTTCCTGCAGGGACGCGAATCGAAACACCACCACACACTCTTCCTTCCATCATCCCATCCGCAATCACCCTACAATTTTCCATTCATCTTCCCCCCTCCACTTTCCTTCAACCCACTCCAACCCCAACCCCTCCCTTCATCTTCCTCCATACCCCTCCACGTCATGGCCCAACGAAGATTATCAAGTGCCTTTCGGGCATTTTTCACCTCCCGACGTGAGTCCACCCCGGCCCAACCTCAACCACCCCCGACAACCTCTCCAGTCCGAGCCAACACCACACAGAAGGCTCATCCTACGAAGAAGAGATCCAAGTCTCCCCTCGTCCCTCCACGTCCCCCCCGAGCCCCCAAACCAACACCCACCCCCGCCGTCCAATCCCCCCCACCACCTCCCCCTCCGGCCGCATCACCCCTCGGCCCCTCTCCCACCCCCCCGCACTCCGCACCCCGCCATGAAGACACCCCGAGCAGTCACTACTCCCTGCGCGCCGGTCCAAATCCCCGTCCCTCGGCCTCACTCCCGCCCGTCGAGCCTACCGGCGTCGAGACCTCCCTCCGCACCCGGAACCCTCCCCTAGCCCCTTCCCACTGACCGCAAGTCGCATGACGCTTCGCTCCTGCGCTTTGCTGGTCCACATCGTCCGGCACCCAGCGCAGGTACCAATAGTGCAATTGCTGCACGCCCTGAATTGGTGGATGTTGGCCGCCTGCAGGACGCTGATTTGCATACTTTGAAGGCTCATTGTCAACGTCTTGGTGTGTCCACTGTGGGCGCCCGTGAGGATGTTTTGGCGAGGTTGATGGATAAGTTGCTGAGAAGAAACCTTTGAATGAGGATACAATGATCGTCGATTCTGACGGTGTCCGAGAACCCCGTCACGTGCTGTTAATGCGAATGGAGGGAGGATTGGAGCGGACAGTCGTCTTGGGGGATGTTGTTGACGGAAAGGAAAAGGCTGGTGGCCTTACGACAACTACTGTAGGTGGCGCTGGAAAGATGGCACCCGGGTGTCGTGTGGGGAGGGTGTCGTTGCAAAGTCGACAGAGGGAAAGGCCAAACAGTCTGCTACCATGTCTGCGTACGGAAGACTGGAGCCGTGGGCAAGTCATCTGTCGATCATGGCCCCATGCGTCTGGAGATCCCCACCAAGGGCATGAGTACTGCTCCTTTCGCCTCTATAACGGCCTCCCTACCATGTCCACTACCGGCATTGGCGTGTCGGGTGATATGCCGCAAAGTCCAGCATTTGTGCCCACGTCAAATGTGCGCCCGTCAGGGGGGTTGGGTAGCGCTGCATTTAGAGCTGCGCCACAGTCAGCGAAGATGGAAATAGGGCCGGAAATCCAGCGGAGAGTGTGGATGCTCGCGGCGGTGGGCGCCAGGGAATGGATATGCCAAAGATCTTTCGTGAACTGGCTGGTGGTAGCCGAGTTTAAGCCCGGCAGAGTATGATGCTTGTTTGAGGACATTGTCCGACAATGTAGTTGCAAACACAGATACGGCGCCGCCGCCTTACTTGTTTCCAAGGGCACGCCTGCGTCTGCGGTTGAGAAAGACGGCAGTGGACGCTGTCGTGACGGTACCGTTGCAGATAGTGCAGCGACATCTGCGAAAGGCCCAGTTGTGGCAAAGGCCCTGGATTCGGACGTCCACCGCAAGTCCCGCATGCACTGCCGAGCACGACAGAAGCGCCAATCTTGCGTGGCAATGCGGACGTCACCCCTGCGCGTCAAATTGCGACTTTGCCTGTCGGGAACAAGAGCAGGTTCCCGTTGGAGAGCAAGGGGAGGACAGCGATGAGGTGAAACCTGGTCCTGTTGGATCGGATCGGAAGGCGTCGGACAACCAAGGGAAACTGGTGGCTGGTGAGCAGAGGAGATCACCTCTGCAAACGAGGTCAGCCAACACGCGGGAAGGATAAAGGGATGCCGAGGCCGACAATGCGTCTGAAAGAAATGTCCCCACTGCGAAGCAAACGGCAGAGCTGCACGATGGCGACATGGTGGGATGGGTCAAGTGTCAGGGGCAGTGGAGCCTGAAGGTAAACGTGAAGGGGACAGGACAAGGGGTTTGTTTTTAATTTGAATACCGTTGGTGATGACAACCGACCAACGGAAAGGGCAGCGAAAATCCGTTTAGAGGGGCGTTTTCCGGAGCCGTTGGTGGTCCAGGTCATCTTAACACGATCGGACTGAAAGCAAATAGTGCTGCACCCGTTACACCCCAGCTGCCGCACAGGTACTCCGGCGGAGCTCAGCCGGGGCCACATGGAGATTTTAATATCCCTGGGTCGTTAGAAAAAAAAACCCACTGGAAGTCTAATAACGGACAAGGTGGGCTGCCAAGGGATGAGCAAGGCTTCGCAACACCCGCGAAATTTTGAGATCATTTAATAGGTACGGGCCGGATTCGGTCCCAGGAACGGACGAGGCACAAAATATGGCCGAACAGGGAGAGCAAGAAATCGATCAGGATCCCGAAACTGGAGAGGGGCGTGATGTTACACCATCACCACTACCAGCATCTGCGGGGTTCTTGTCCATGAGCAGACCCGCCGAGGCTCCCACCGATCTTCCTTGAATGTTGCCGGCTCAGCTTCAGCTGACAGAGTTGGAACGCTCTCTTCATTTGGACCTAGAAGAGCAGTGTCAACAGCCTCTGCCGGTATATTTGTGAACTTGAGAAATTCTGATCTTGCACCAGAGAATAAGCACATGGCAGATAAGTTGCGGGCGAGCGGGTCTTCGAACGAGACGTCCTTGCCAGCGCAACGATTGCCGGGCTCATCGATGCGGATATTACATGAACTGAAAAGGGTGAGGGTGGAGAATCGTTCCATATTGTCTACCAAGAGGAATATCTCTCCAATGCCGGTACCCCCATCGGTTGCAAAAAAGCTCGCCTGGAAGGGGCGTTTAATGCGAGTGCTGTCCGCCGGGATGCCGCGGGGAGCGGCACAGATCGTATGCAAGATGAAGACGTCGTCTCAGCCGTCCCCAGGGCGTCCCCGTCGTCCCAGAACAACCAAGGAAGTTCATCCGTTTACCCAACAACACCAATGAGGCCTCCAACCCGCCTAAAGGTTCTGCCATCAAGTACGAAGAAGAGGACACACACTGCCTTTGGTAGTGGTAGGAAGCGCCCGAAGTCGTCTGCATTCTCGAGCGCGGCAATATCCGAAATGAAGACGCTTATAGAACGGAAAAGTGAAACTAACGAAGAACCGCTAAACGTCATCAGCAATGACTCCCCGCCCTCTTTGAAGCCGTCAACAGAAGGTTCTGGGCAACCAGGTAGTGACGACAAGGAGCAGTCACCTGGAAAATACCCACACCTGTTGCATTCGGATGTCGCGCCAAATTCCTGAGCAAAGTAAGAGACGAGGTGCCAGAAGTGAAATTGCAAACACAACTTCAAAACGGACATTAGGACCAATCTCAGGGAAGAGGAAAGCTGCATCAGTCACATCAGACGAGGACGCCTTTGTATCCTCACCCGTTGACAAAGAAGGGTTTGATCCGAAATCCAGGTACAGTAGATGGCGGTCCTATCTTGAAGAAGAAACGGCTGTTTGTACAAACACCGCCCGATGACGCGATTGCTCCTGCACCTTGAAGAAGAGACGGCTGTCTGTACAAGCACCGCCCGATGAGGCGATTGGTGCAGTAAGTACTGACAGCAACGCGGCTATCCCTAGCGGGAGTGCGGAAAACCCGTTGAAGCGTGTGAGCTTTGGTAACATTACCGATAATCCAGCTCAGCCCGCCAAGTTCTCGTTTGGAGAAACTCCACCACCTCCTCCGATGGGCAGTGTACCAAGAAAACGGCACGGACAAGCTGGAACCCATCAAAGTTTCGAAAGATCCGAGTCGCATCTCTTCGACTGCAATTGCGTATGTCAGGGATCTGAGAAGACTGACGCCCAGTGAAGATGCAGGCCCTGAATCGGAGGCAAAGAAGGATGAAGCGACAAAGGCCTCCCTGTCCTCCGTGATTGGCAATAATACTCCAACGAAAATGGAGCAGCAGAGCGGTAAATTGTCAGAGGGGTTGCCTTTCGAGAATACTGCCGCGCAAAGCACCCAATCCTGTCGTTTGGGCAACCAACATCCAGCCCAACAACCAGCCCAAAAACGGGTTTGTCGGCGTACGATCTGTTCAAGAACCAAACATCAAAGAGCTCTCCACTTGAGTCCACAAAGAGCACCCCAAAAGACTCTCAGTTGAATCCTGCGCCCCCCTTAACACAAGCCAAATCTTCTGCCTTGACCCCAGGACTTGCAACGGGCGCAAGGAAGCTGCAACGTCTGGAAATGGCGACGAATCCCAGAGCAAAAGACTGGTACTAGTGAACCCATAAGCGTAGGAGAAACAGAATTTGGGAAAGGAACTCCGTTTGTGTTTGGAACCAATCCTCAGGGGAACAAGTCATCGTCTGGATTTTCTCTGTCGTTTACAACAGCAGCATTAGACGCTTCTACGTCAGCGGGTTTTTCCTTTGGGCGCAGACAGGCACCGCTGAACCCCAATCAGGAAGCAGACATCTGCAGATGCTGCAATCCCATTGACGGGATTTTCCTTCAAGGCTCCAGCGGAGGCTGCACTTACCACAACAAAGGAGAAAACAGCTGGCTCATTGTTTGCTGCTCCAAAGGATAAACTGTTCTCAGGTGAAGGAAATCAGAACGAGAACGTCTCAAAGCCCAAGGCGGAACAATGGGCACCAGTTTCGGATCAAAACCCTGCTTCTTCTATTTTCTCTCTAACGAATGCTGCCACAGTTAATATGGACCCTGCTATTCCTGCAGTTGCGCCACAGTCTACTTCAGCGAAGGCCTCGGAGGTGACAGGAACTGCCGGTATATTTGGAGTGTCCTCGTCGTCTTGGGGCGGGCGCAGCTGGGTTTGTGTTCGGATCTGCTGCACTGGGTGGGGAACCGAAAAAGGACAGAATATCTCAGATTCAGCACCCAATTTCTCCGATCCATTTGGTATCAAGAAACTGTCAAGCTCCGCAGAGGTGAAATCAGAGGGAAATGCATTCAAGCCGCTACTACGGAGAAACCGGTAACGTCCCTGTTTGGGCAGGCGAGAAGTCAGAGCGCTGCTTTATCGCAAGCGCGGGAGAGGTCAAGCAACCAGTCGTTTTCGGGCAGGCGGCGCAATTGCCTTCACTTGGATCCGTTGCAACTTAAAAGGAGAGACGGAACCCTTCCCTCAAAGTAGCACCGGCTTCTCATTCGGTTCCCAAAATCCCAGCATTGGTTCTCAAAATCCCAGCACGAAAGTTTCCCTGCAGGTCCATTCAGAGGGCCGCAGTTCAAGCCGACTGTCGGGCCAAACCGAGTGCTAGCACTTTTGTGTTCGGTGCGAATTCATCGGGACAGTCGTCCGGTTCAGCAGCAAAACAACTGAGTGGAAATGGGGGCAACAGCGGCACTCTACCGAATACATTCACACCAGTTCCTTCAAAGCCAGCAGTATCATTTGGAAACCCACAAGCAACTTTCGGTGGGATTCCATCATTTGGGAAGGCAGCAGTTTCCCCTGCCCCACTTGGTCAACCGTTTGGATCCTTATCTCAGCCAGGATCGACGTCTGGCAACTTTTTCTCACAGCCTCAGCCGAACGCAGCCGGGGTCAACCCTTTTGGAGTCCCACAGCCAAGTTTTGGTGCGCCGCCTGCTCAAACGCCACCATCCTTCGGAGCAGCCCAAGCGGCAATTCCAAGCCCAAGCTTTGGAGGATTTGGCTCGGCGGGAAACCAACAGTCTGCGAACCCTGGGGACTCCAATGTCATGGCAACACCATCAGGGAACCAACCGCAGTTTGGCGCAGGGTTCGGGAAACCTGTGTTTGGTGCTCCTAATCAAGGGAGCTCAGCGGGTGGATTCAACATGGGAGCGCAACAAGCGCCATCAGGTCGTCGACCTCGAAAGTTCATTAGAGGGAAGAGGCTAAATCGGTGACATAAGGGGCTCCTGATTAGGTGCAACCAAGAGGTGAAAGGTCAAATACTGAAGGTGTGTTTGTTAAGACCTGCTGCCCATTCATTTTTTTCGATGAACGAAGCATGCAAAATGGAGGATGAAAACGAATTCGTATTGGAGCAAGGACTGCTGTGAGACTGTAAGGCATTTTGCGTGCTGATGAATTGTATCCGCGGAGCTTGCAAGTTTACTTTTCACTGAAGATTTCGCAGTCGCTACGAGTTATTTCTACCTACCGGTTGCATTGCAATCATTCCTCGTGGGACCGAAAGATATGCTAGGATCAACGTTAGAGCTAATCTAATTAACTTCCTCTCCCAGAGGAATTCCGATAGGCGTTTTGTGGAAAAGTTGTTCATCGTTGTAGGCCCGGAGACTAACGAGTTGCATTTGCGTCATCCAGAGTTTGAGCTTTAAGAGTAACAATTAAACGCACCAAAATAACGTCTTTTGACTATAAACATCGAGGGCGATATCCCTCTTTCGACTTCAGCGCACTATGGTAGCGTTGGCGACAGAAAGGGCTAGGTTCTCCACTCCTTTGCGTTTAAGGCGAGTGTAGATCTCGCTAGCAGCTCGATTTGCTCTGACGTACTGAGCTCGGCCACAAAGCTCATAAGTCTGCCTACATCCGGAGAGCCAACAAAGCTTACCTTGACAAAGTTAATCAAGTAGACATAGGTAAATACAGCCATCATGAGTTGGCAGTCGACTCGATCGGTGACTCCACCGTGACCGGGTAGGATTTGGCCGAAGTCCTTTATGCCGAATGCCCTTTTCGCACCAGATGCAAAGAAGCCGCCAAATGGCGCAATCGAGGCGGCGAATAGCCCCAACGCAGTTGCGTGGACCTGGGCAGGGCGATAGGTCACGGAAAAAGAACCTGTCACACCTGGGATCAAAGTCAGAGTAGTCTGTACCGGGAGGAACACGCGGGGATTGGATCACATTGGACCGGCGGGCACAGGAGGAAGCAATCATCGAAATCATACTTGGGGCAGACGAGAGAGGGAAACTTGAAAGTTCACCTGAGAGAAAGAAGGCTGCAATCATAGTGAAGATACCGGCGCCAATGTAGCCCTCCCATGTCTTTTTGGGCGAGAGTGCGGTGAGGGCGGTGCGACCAAAGAGGCGGCCGCAAAAATAGCCAAAGGAATCATTGCATATGATAAGCCAACAAGGGAGAACAAACCAAATGAGGCCCTGGGTGGCATTGAGAATCATAAAGTGGGACTGGACTACGACCAAAAGGAGGCCAACCAGAGCACGCCCAAAGTAGGTAAACTGGAAGTGGTAATGGTCCTGCTTAAGGACAGGACAAATCCGACAAAGCCAGCGCAGTATGCGCAAAAGGCGACAAAGCTGTGATGTTTAAGCAGATATGCAAACTGCGGGAGGCGCATAAACGAATGACCCTGATCCTCGAAATGGCTAAGGACCGGCTTTCCATAAAACAAGAACAAGACGGCGAGGAAAAAGTACCAGCCGGTGGTGCGCCACCACGGGATGCGATAATCACGGGCGACAGCAAAGCCGAGACGAAGAATCTCATGAAACATGCCAATCTCCATGAGGATAATGGAGAGGAAGATAAGGACGTGGCCGGCACGGACGATGCCGATAAAGGCAAAGGTGAGTATGAGACCGGAGAAGAGGCGGGCGAAAAAGTCGCTCTTCTTTGCTGGTTTGGGGGTGGGGGGCATCGGGCGGTCTAGATGGGGTCTCAGAGGAAGGGGTGGGGGTGGGGGCGGACTTTGGTTGGGCGGTAATGGTGGGGTCGACAGTTGGTGACTGTCCTGCCGCGGCGGACGACTGGCGGCGGGTTAGCACCATGATCGGAGGGGGTGATGGAGGTACGAGTGTTGGAGGTTTCGGGGAGCTGGCGGTGGACGCGTGGAAGGGTTCGGTGAAGTTGGTGGTGGAGAGGTGGAGAAAGAAGTTGTCTGTCCTTTCTTCGACGACAGACTAGTTAAAAGCATCGGGTCCGTCCGCCGCCTTTTTAATATATTGAAAGTGGTGTGAATTTGGGAAATTGACACATTTGATGCGGCTTGTGAGGGCGGGATGTCAAGAATTCATTTGTTTTGGAATAGAGCGTCGGGATTTGATTTCCTTTTGGTCCAGAATGGACACTCGGCGCTTATTCATTCGCCGCAATGGACAATTTTGGACAGGTGTCCAATCATCATAGCTTGTGGATTTCGGCAATCTCTGCAAAAAAATTCTGCAGCCACAGCTGTACACGTGTTGCTTGGCAAATGCGTTGCTTACATTTCAATCAACCAAAGCCCTCTGCACGGATGAAACCGTCCTGGCCCACCGTCTGCGTGTTGGATGTGGACATTTCCACCCTATGACTTCATCGGCATCGCGGCCCGGAGAGGGACAGTTACGATGGGGTTGTAACAGGCGCATCCATGGCTGTCCCGCCGCCCAATTCACCTCTCGTCTCATCATTCCGACAACCCTGCCCTCGGTACCTCCTTGCCCCGCATGCAATATCCAACACAACTCACCCCAGTCACTCGCCTTTTATCTATCGAAACGTCGCTGACGCCCCATCACCCATCCTCATTGCTCTCTCTACCGACCTCACAATCTCAGTGGCAGCTAATTTTCCACTAAGCACCGCCCCTTCCATGGACGCCAGGTACATTTGCAGCGTATAATCTCCCGCTAGGAAAAAATTGTGAATCGGTGTCTTTTGCGTCGGTCGACTCGGCTGCAACCCTTTCGTCGTCTTGTACACACTTCTCGCTGTTTTCACCACGTGGTACTTGACAAGCTGCGCTGGCTGCGCCGCCCAGCGGTCCAATATGCTGCGGGAACAGCCGCTCCAGTTCCTGCATCGTCACTTTGACAATCTCCTCCTCGCTCTTCCCGATATACTGATCCGCCGGCGCTAGCACCAACTCGAGCATACTTTTATCCGCGTTTTCGTACTCTCGACAGGTGTTGGACATGTCGGCGTACACCGAAAGCAGCGGGCTGCGAGAAAACAGTAAGTGATCTACATCAGTCAACTTGCGATCAAACCACAAATGCAGGTTGATCACAGGCACCCCGACCAGGTTTTCAAGCCGCGTAAACATTTCATATTTTCGCCATTGCTCAGGCAGCATGAGCTTGACGATATCCACTGGCATGGCGCTTACATATGCGTCTGCAGTTACCGTCTCATCTGGCGTGTCTGCTCCCAAACCGCGAATGATGAGCTGCTTGACACTCCCGTCTTCATTCAATTCAATTTCCTTGAGTGGCTTGCCGAGCAGTACCTGACCCCCTCGTTCCTCAATATGCTTGACAATTGGTTCGCACAGTCGTTCGGTGGAGAGCCGTCCAAAAACGCCATCTTGGATCCATTCTTTTCTTGCAAAAAGCGGTTCAGGGCAGTTAGAATCACCGTTGTGGAAATGTCGTCCGGGCCAATAAAATTGAGCGCCTTGGACATGGCTAGGAAGACCTCGTCGTTGACACGGTTCGGGATGCCCTGTTTTTGCAGCCATTCCGTCCATGAGAGGTTGTCGCACTCTTCTACATACTTTTGCCCAAAGATAATAGCCGGAAGCAGACCTATTGCAAAGCGTATCTTCTCTGGCCACGTGAGCATGTCATTGTTTCTGAGAATGGCGACTATGCCATTGAATGGGGCTGGCAGCCACTCTGGAAAGTCAAAGCGGGAATACTTTGGTTGCGTAGCTATCTTGCCGTCAGGCCCAGGCTGTAACTCTGTTCCGTTTGTTTCATGTTGAAAATCATGGAATGCTGTTTCCATTGAAGGCGGTCCTCAATACCCAGCTCCTTAACAACTGCAACATGTTTGGATATGCGCCGAAAAAGATATGCAAGCCGGTCTCGTACCAATCGCCATCGGCATCCTTCCATGCGGCGACCTTTCCACCCAAGACGTCTCGGGATTCGTAGACGGAGGCCTGAAAACCAGCATCGGACAGATATTTTGCACAGGACAGACCGGCAAGGCCGGCGCCAATAACGGCGACACGCGGCGGACGGGAAGTTTGAGTTGGGGAGGGCAAGCGGGGGGCGCATCTACGGCAGGGGTGACTGCCATGCGGACATTTTGGCAGGAGGTGGAGGGTGGGTGGAGAGAGGGGAGGGGAAGAGCAGTGGAAAAGCATGGGATGAGATGCATTGTGAGAAGGGGAAAGCTGTGCAGAGGATGGATGTGAAGCGAGGACGCGGTGGCAAGGTGGCAAGGGTGTGGGAGGGGCAAAGGGAAGCTTGAGACGGGAGAGCACCCGTTGCAAATGTAATCTACGTGAAAAGGGCCTGTGCAGGTGTCAAAATGGGGCATTGATGGCCGCAATTTTAAGAATGGACCACTCTCAATGTGCAGAGACTGCAGAAAGTGCGCAGATTAATTCCTGTGGCACAGAATCGCTCCATTCTTATCAAAAGCAGGCTACTGTACAGTATTTTTTATCCTCCCCCAGCAGAAATCCGCCCTTCTCCGCGTCATGCAAAAACTGGCAACAGGGGCACGACGAAAAATCTCCTCCATACCGTTTCGGCGGTGGCGGCAGTGGCGCTTCCGGCAGCATCAACACACGCACCATTTCTTTCAACGACTTGAGAAACTCGTCATCGTCCCGCTCTACATGAACATACTCCAATTTCCCCGTCACGCCGCAGACACACATCCGCGCTCATCAAACGGCGTATGAAAATCCTGCGGCGCGTACACCACGAGACCCATATCCGATACCACGCCTTGCATCAGCTGTGATTTGGGGGAGGGCGACTCAAGCGCTAGAGCATACGCATGCAGCTGACGCGCGTAGAGCGACGCCTTTGCAGACTGCGACGTCTTAAAGTCAATGATGCCATATGTATCGTCATCAAACCGCACCAGACAATCAACCTAACCCACCACCATCATAACCAGCCCACACACCATTGAAAAACGCATCAGTCAGTACACCTCAAAACAACAAAAGCAACGCGCACAACCGTCACCCAAAACGTACCATCCCGCGAATATACACGCTAGCCTCACATCCGGGCGGGGTAATTGACGCACTCTCCACCCACGCGTCCGTCTCCTCGCATAGAAACGTCCCGGCACGCATGTGCGGTAGCAGATCCGTGGTACGGAGGCCGCGGAAATGCCGCTTCATTGCCGTGTCGATGGTGCCAAATACGCTGGGGAAGGGCGCGCGTGGACGCGCCAACTGCTTGTGCACTTTGTGGTAGAAGCACCGCTTGCATTCATCCCAGAGAAAGGCAAAGTCGGATGGCGCGAGACGGAAGGTGGCGGTGGCGTTGGGGTGGGGGTGGGGGTTGCCGCCGTGCAGAAAAAACGGGTTGGGGTGAGGGAGCGGGGGGGGGGGAGCGCAAAGGAAGGACGTAGGGCGCGAGACATGGAGAGGATGTTGGGAGCCAGGGAAGCGAGGGGGCGTGGTTTTTTTGAGGTGGAGAGGCTGGCTGCGGTTGGGGGGGCTTAGGAAGAGGAGGTTGGGTTGGGTGGTTGCGTGGATGGGTGCCGCAAGAGTTGCGGGATCAAGCTTGATCCGTGTGCCGTCGGGGGCATTTGGGTTCAGTCTGTTCGTTCGGCTAACAACTGTAAATAAATTGTAAAGTACAGTACAGTACAGTACATTGCCATACCCTCCCACCCCATTTCCGCTTGCGCTCAGGCTGGTGATGCCACCTCAACAGCCCCTGCTGGCGTCATCCCCGCAAGCTGGTAATAAACTTGACTGGCACGCCAAACAGTCATCCACAGACTTTCTCTGCGAATTTCCTCTGTCTGAGTGCTCGCGCGACGGCTTCGAGCTCCTGGGAGTACCGATCGGCAACCGGGCCTTCACCCACTCATACCTCCGGGGCAAGGTCGATGGGTGCCGCTGCAGCCTCAGACTGCTGACCCATGTCCGTGTCTCCCGTGGCCGTTTCACATGCACCGGCTCTGCGCGTCGGCATGCCTCTCACCACACGCGTTCGGCTCGCCGATCCTCAGCACGCGGCCCCCGCTGCACAGGCCTTCGACGCACTGCAGACGTCGTGTTACACGGAGCTCCACGGGATCGCCCTGTCGTGATACTGCATGGGACCAAGCCACGCTAACCATCCGCTGGGAGCTCAGGGATTTACCCTCCTCTCCCCGTTCCTACACGGCGCGGTTGCCGCTAGCATCATCGACGCGGCTCCGGCTCGCGAGAGATCGCATTGTACACCAGCAACGTTCCGCCGCCCTCTTCGGTCACCGATACCGGGGCGACAGGGCGTTCCTGTCCGACAAGCCTTGCCCGACTCCGACACTTCATGCTATGTATCCCCGGGCGTCCGTACTCGGTCGACCTTGGCCCCTTGGACCCATGCCTGCTTGCTGCCAAACCATCCAACCCCAAACCTACCTATATGGTGTGCAACAGGGGCACAGGAAACGGTCCACTGGCGCGACGACTCGTGGGCGACACGTCCCAACCCTCTGACCGCAGCACCAACGATGTTCGGCACAGATTCGTGGCCCACCTGTCCCGGTTACGAGCCATCCTCCAAATCCCGGACCTCACTAGCCTTCTTCAAACACAAGCCTCTAACTTCCTCGCCACTCTCCAAGCCACACCAAAACGGGCACAGGCAACCACAAGTCAACGGCGGCCCGCACCTTACAAAATATCAGCACCTCTGGTACCAACTCGGTTTCACATAACCCTCACCTCTGCATCCCAGACGCACCCATCCCACCTCTACACCACCGTTTGGAATACCCGTAACAACCCCCATCCCGCCGTCAACGTCGCTTCTCACCCTGCCACGCACCCGCCGTAACACAAATAGGAACATACCCATCCTTCCTCACCTCCCCCATCCTCAAGGGGCACCACGTCGCCTCGCCTTACGATGGTTCCTACACTGGTTCCACATCACCCAGTACCTACGACAACGCCCCACAGAACTGCTACCAGGACCATGGAACTCCTCCGGAACAACGCCATCACCGACAACCAACTTAAACGATTACGACACGCCATCAATGTACTATGCACTCAGCGCTAGCGGCCATTTCATTTTATCTCTCTCCTGTCGCTGGCCCCAAACGGCGGCTAAGATACACACCAAAGTCCAACCGAACAAGATTCTCCGCATGCATTACAGTAATTTCTCTTGCAAGATTACCCTGACAACATAGCCCACTAGTCGGCTTTTATTAGTCAGGAGTTTTAAATAAATGTTCACCACACCAGTGTTCCTTACCTCACCGCTTGTGGGACGAAACACGAGTCGTGAGTGCAATGAGCATCGCGAGACTTCCCATCTGAACATCAATGAACATCGCGAGACTCTCCATCTGAACATAATCAGCCGTACGATGACATTAAGATCAACAAATCTCCTCCTCAATATTCACCCTCCCCGCTGCCAAACACAGACTGCGGCTTTTGAGTAGAAGCCTCAATAAAAGCAGAAAAGCCACATAAGTGAAACTCGTTTTAGCACTGACGGCGGCAACAGTGGTATCAACACTCCCACATGCAGCAATTAACGTACAAGATGGTCGAAAGAACAAGAAAGTACGAAACCGCGAGAAATTCGACTTTGAGACACACATCAATTCTGTCGGAGAGATTCACTTCGAGCGAATGTACCGAGTATCAACGCAAGACTTGAGAAAACGTTTTTGTTTAGTTTCGCCGCTCCTATTACGCCAAAAAAATTCGAACTTCGGACAAACCATCAACGGTTACAGTTGAAGTAATGATGTGTGTCACACTCCGAATACTTGTAGGAGCAAGTTATTTGGATGTTGGTTGGCCCTAATGCATCGGAAAAATGACAAAATACCATATTTTCAATCAAACGCTTCATGCTCTGAACACTAAACTGGACCCCATTGTGTTTCCTCAAACTGAAGAGTCCTGCAAACTAGAGGCAAACAAGTTTTTTCGAGACAGGAAGAACCCATTGTACCGCATTATAGCATCATTAGATGGTATAGCTATTGCAATCCGACAGCCGAAACTTTCAGATACTCCAGACCCAAAGAATACTACAACCGAAAAGGATTTTTGCTGTGTGCGTTCAGGCTGCTGTTGCTGCAAACTACAAATTTCTTTTTGTTCTGCAAAACACGCTGAATCTACTCATGACTCGACGGACTTTCAGTCTACTAAACTACATGAGCTTTTAATGTCGAACTCATTACCTGATTGGGCTAAAATTGCACCTGGTGACGCTTACAGGAATCGAAGGCATATTATGAACCATTCAGTGGACGTAATCTCACACAAAAGCAAGATTAGTCTCAACTATTACTTGTCCTCATGTTTAATGCTGTAGAACAAGCGTTTGGGAATCAAGTGATGCCGTTTGGTATATTCTGGTCTCGACTACGCGTCAGTTTAGCCAAAGATACTCTGATCATTTTAGTTGCATGCGAAGTACATAACTTTATCATCGATTACTCTGCTAATGAAGATTTTTGTGTGTCGGTACTGGCCGAAGAGAAGCGATCGAGGGTAATCCTGTTTTAAATTTACACAAAGCGATATTTTGAAAGGAACAGAAACCGTTCCAGAGAACAGTCCTCTTCGCGTGACAGAGCTGCACTCCGACTTCAGCAAAATGTTTTTATTCGTCCGAGACATTACCTTGTTACAGAATCCTAGAAAAAACGCCATAAAGCTTTATTTCTGATGTTTCCATACAAACTGGCTAGAATATCTGTATACGTCTTCGTTTTTTCGTCGTTTTCGGCTAGGATAAGCATTTTTTGTCGGCTTCACTGCAAATAATAAAGACTGCAACGATTTACCCCTGGCGTCTGCCGCCTCAACCCTCGCCCTTTCTCTTTCTGCTTCCTCCGTTTGTTTAGCCTGTTTCCCGGTTAATCGGTTTAAGAAACGATGACAAAGCATCCATCCCACTATACTGATTCTTGACGACGCGTTTGTGTCTCTTATTGGACTGGCTGCTTCCTGAGATTGGCGTACCCAGAGCCCTACTCGCTCCTGCCTCTGTGCATCTCTTTGCATAGCCTTGTTGCTAGTGGAGTTAGTACTGGAAAGCGCTTCAAAAAGCAAGCGCGTATAAAATGTAAGATTTGCCCCCACAAAGTGCACAAAAGACTCGCTTTCTCCGTTCCCATTCGCCTCGAATTTGCGCAGGCATGTTCCATACAGGCTCTTAAATTCCTGTAACTTCCTCTTTGGAAGCCCTGCCTCTCCTTGGTGCAGACAGCGAGTAGGGTCAAGACCCTCCAAATCACTCTCTGCAATACCACCGCTTACTGCATCTATTCGTTCCGGATTAAATGAATTGTCGTTGTAGAGAGTAACGATGTTTCCTGTCCAAGGATCAATAATTGCTGTGTCTATCTCTTCCCTTGACAATGGCTCCATTAGTTGCGATCTGGCTACTGTCATGCGAGCATCTGCAAGGACGTGTAGCAATCTACTGTACTCAGAAGCTTCAAATTCCGGTTCTCGAACGCAAACTGAGTCATCTCGAATGACAAAAGCCGGCTGCCCTATTTTGACATTCCATTATCAAAAATGGGACAATCTCCCTTTAGCCACTGTATAGTCTCATCTCCATTCGTCAGTCAAATCACCCTCACAGTAGTAGGATTTATGCACTCCATAATTGGTGAAGCTTCCCGCTCCTACCACACCTCTTATAGTCCACGAGTGATAGAGCTTCGTTTAGACAAACCGTCTTTGCCTGAGTTTAGCAGAAATTATAGTCACTTTTGTTGGAAGCTTTTCGTCTCTCGCCCCGGCTATTTTCAGAGCATTCAGCATTTCTTTGCATAATGTGTTGCTCAGCGTTGATTTCTTGATCACTGACTTAGCCGATTCCAAGTCCGCAGGGACCACCCTCCGTGGGTCTATCTCTCCATCATTATGTGCACCTCTGCACCACTTTGTGCTTGAGATTGTACACACCTGCACTCGGCTCTATCCTTGCAGCCGTGGGCCCCAAACGGGAAAACATGAGCAACTCTTGCGTCACTGTTATTAGTCTCCACACTATCATCGACCCCATTATCGTCCATTTGTGAGATTTCCATAAACGACAAATGTAGGCGGAGTGAGGGTATGCCTGTTGGAATCGAGTTGGCGGTGATGTGAGTCGGAGGTGAGAGCAGTTGATATAACCGATTTGAGGGTGAAAATAGTTGGCAGTGGGATTTTTTCGGAAAAAATTCGGCGGAAATTTGAGTCGGGGGTGAGAGCGATTGTTGGAAACGAGTAGGTAGTGACGAAATTGGGATTCGCGAGGGTTGCTCAGGACAAGTTGGTAGCGACGTGAGTCAGCCGTGGGGAGGACTTTGGGACGAGTGGGCAGTGACGGAGTCGATGGGCGGGGATCGTTGGAGCCGATTTGTTGGAACGGGGTCAAAGTGTGGGATTGTTGTACAAGAGTCGCTGGAGATTCGTCTCAAAGGTTATATGTTGGTGAGGTGGGCTGGAGACAGAAGTCAGGTAGGAGTTGCAATGGATGTTGTAGATGGGATCGGACGGGAGTGGAGTGGTTCGATGTGTTGGAGATGGGAACTATAACTGGTGGTGATGGGGTGAAGACGCGGAAAAGAACTTTGAGACGGACAGAACATTTGTGTGGAGAGTTGGAACGACAGATGTCTTTGTGGAAAAGGTGTTCATGTTTGCCGACTTGCCTCGTTTCTCGTTTCAAGAAGTGACCGGGAAATTCGGAAGTTCCCGGTCAAGTGTTGAAAGGCTGAAACGCTCGTGGTCAGGTGGATTGTGGGGATTGGTTCCTTGCTTTTTCATTTTTAAATGTTTCACGTTTCAATGATTCATAAACCGGCCATTAGTTTAATGTTAGTGCAATTATTTAGCTAGCTCCTCTGTTTAGTGCAGCACCTCTCTCTAGTGTAATATTTTCGTCTATCCGTTAGTGCATCTACCATACAGCAACTATCGTCTAGACCTATTCTAGCACTACATACAAAAGGCGCAGTCTACCGAGTATTGGACAGACTGTACATAAGCATCTACAGTACTGAACAACGCCTCAACTACATCGCACTTCTCCAAACGTATTCAGTGGATCGACACCGCCGACATCGCCCACCGAGACAAAGTCAAACACTTTGAGCGCAAACTGGTACGCCACATTCCGCCCCCTTCGCACAACACCCTCCAGGAACCAAACTTCAAATTTGAGCCCTTAGCTTTCGATTCCTTTGGTGCCCCATCCCCGCTTCTATTCCGTTCTTCGAAGATTACATCCCGCCCATCGCAGAAAAGTTTCACACAACCACAAGAGTGATACGAAGGCGTCTTTATCAGCGCATAAGTTGCACATTGCGGTCTTCTATTGCAATGGTATTCTATCGCGAGCCCCACTGCACGTGACTGTCGTGGAACTTCCGGTTAGTTCTTAGCAGTATAGTCAGACCTGCAGTGCACACGATAGATACTCATTGAAGTAAAGTTTCTTCTATGCCTCTGCTCAATCCCATGACGTTCCCCACGCCCTGAAGCTCTGCTCACTTTGTATCAAGAGGTTGACAATCTCTCTGGACATTTTTATACTTATGTATGACGTCCTCGTCCTGCTCCTTGTCCGAAACCTGGCCTTTGTGATAGGGGTAAATCGGCGGGGAGGAGATCCTCAGAACCAATTACCCTGAGAAGGAGGTGTTGCGAGCGACAAAAGTGCTGCCGTGGTATTGTTGAACGAACAAAAGGGAGTGTATATAGAAGAGAGTTGAGGAAGCTACAAGCAAGTATAAAAGGGGCAGGGTCTACCACCGACGCTCTGCGACTAGCGTAAGAAAAAGTTTTCTTGGGTCTGAAGTTGACTCTCAACTTCCTACTACTCGGGACTTGGCTTGAAGTTGTCTGCCAACTTGCTTGACCTCTCCATGAGGAAGCAGTTTACTCAGCTTATATAGACTTTTGGCTACCCCTAAAGTCCGAACAAAACTACAGAAGATACTAAGAAATGCATAAAAATACTTTGTGTGGACAATATACTCTAAGCAAAAGATACTTAAGAAACTAACAATTAATTTGGTCCTCTTATTTCCCATTCTCTAAATCAGATCCAAACAACTCCTCTAAAATATCCATGCTGTCCAAGCAGTCCCCACAAATATCTGCGAATGGCTCACAACTCTCTATTTCCCCCTGGGAGATATCTAGACTACTAAAGATATCTCCATCCGGTTCCATCGTGGGCACAACTTGATCCATACTCTCTATTCCAGGCCCCACCGGTCCAACACTTTCCATGCCCCCTGTTGCCTCATCTTCCTCATCCTCCTCCTCCTCCTCCTCCTCCTCATCCTCTTCTTCCTCATCCTCTCCTCCTCATCTCCTCATCCTCCTCATCCTCCTCATCCTCCTCATCCTCCTCATCCTCCTCATCCTCATCTTCCTGATCCTCGTACACTAGCTCAGGGGCTAACCATTCCTCGAAGGACTCCCCGCTCTCCTCCTCGACCTTCTCAGCCTCTCCCGGACTTACCTCCCTCGCTTCTTCTTCTATGAAGAGGCGGCGCACGAACTCGATGATTTGCTTCTTTGTTTGCCGCCGGATGTAGTCGTCGGCATCGGTTGGCCCGTAGGCGGCGAGACGAAGGCCATTGATGGAACGGGAAGGGCGGTTTTTGGAAATAGGGACAGAGGGGCGAAGGTTGCTCATTGTGATAGAAGTTGGGGAACAGGAGGCAATGTGGGGTGCTTTGGGTGTGTGGGGGGAGAGGGGTGATGAGTAAAATGATCGGGGGCATTTGGAACTTAGAATAAAGGGGTTTAAATAGGCTCCCGGGGCAGGTTCTATAGATTAGGAATAGGTAAAATAAATCTGCAAGGGATTTTGCAATAGTGCATTTGCGCCCTTCTTCTCAAAAAAAGGCGAATTTGGAGGAGGAGGTAAGCTAAAAGGGAAAAGGGACTTGATTCGGGGTCGATTCAGAGGGTTAAATACAGTATAAAAATATCTAGATAAAATGGAAGTAAATTTGGAAATGACGGTTGGAGAAGTTAGGGGCGGGATCGTTGTAGGTTGCTGGATTACACGAGGGGAGGACCATTTCCTGTATTACGTGAAGGAGGACCATTTCCTGTATTAAATGAGGGGAGGACCATTTTTTGTATTACACGCCCCCTTTCTCAAGGCGAACGTCCCGGGTCGTCACTGCTCTTCTTCTGCTTCCGTTAGTGTTCGCTGTCTTATTGATAAGATGTATGGTCTCTCAAACGGGTACGGATGCAACTGATTACCAATATGATGCTCTAAAAAGTAGGTTCGCATTACTGGTACCTCACTTTGTAGCATAGCCTCATATATTGGTTTGATCACATCGAGGTGGGGTTGAATACATTCTTCTTCCGTGACTCTTCCGAATCTTCCAAGAGTGAAAAAATATATGTGATATGCAAACTCTTCTGGAAGATGCCGGAGGAATGGATGTCGATAAGAAAAGAAGACGCGCATCATCAAGAACGAATCTTCGTAAGATAAGTGCGGTCCATGTAGCGCCCTAAAACATAAACAGATGCTTATCATGAAATAAGAAATGACCTGCGCATCGTTCGCATCCTCGGAGATATTGCGCAGCCAAAAAGATAATCTTCTTCTTCCGACTGTATGCTGTGCATGGTTGTGAAGCAAAGCTAGAGATGAAGTTGTGGTGGACGGTCCCGATGAATGGCCGCGACCAGCTCCTGACGTACTGGGACCTGCACGAGGTCCACTCGGGGGACGACCGGAACCTCTTCTGGGCGGGTTGTTGTCTCCTGAAGGTCCTCCTCTGGTCATCATCACTGCTTCAGGAGGATCCTCGCCGCCTCCAACGTTCCCAATTTGTGGCGGAGAAACGTAAGGTTCCCATAGAGGATACGGGACCAGCCTGTATTCCATATCCGGGGGTAAGGCGTAACCTCTCAGTCGCACGTCTTGGTTGTTCTTGAGAAATACGTAAATTGGACGGATAATATTCAGATACGTTTGCGACAAGTCTCCAGCAGCTACCATTCCATATCTTCCTATAGAGTAATGATATATTACCTCCACAAACTCTGGACCTGCTTCCGTGAACCTTCCGTTTTGGAATGAAAATAGAACTCTTATTAATAGTCGGAAATCTTCTTGAGGTAGCAATGGTCCGTTCAACGTACGAAAACATAGGCATATATTAATGTAGAAATGGATGATTACGTGGAGTTCGTAGTAGTCCCGCGTAACCGAGATGATCCATTCCCAGGCCCTTTTTCCTCCCATAGGAATCATTCTATAGTTAAAGATGAGTATGCCCCGTGGTTGCGCATAGTCCTGTGTGAGAAGGAATTCTTCAGGCCTCTGATGGTAAGGGACCAGACGACGTGCATGGATGGCCCTCCTTGATCTCTTCCCTGAGCTTGAACAGAGCTGATAGTGCGGGTGTCTTTCCTCCGTGACGATGCAAGGGTTCGAGTACTTGGTTTGGAAGGCCGGCCACTTCACAGCCTGCTGCATTGCTTTTCCATGTACTACAAGTACTTTAGAGCCAACTGAAAAGGTTCTGACTGCAGGTTCTGCATCCTTATTTCTTGTCTGTGTTAGCGCGCGGTGTGATCTCCAGCCTTCGGTGGCCAGTAGTTCAACTTCCCTACTCTCTTCATCGATAATATTTGTTTCCATGTCTCTCTTAACATTCTAGGAGCCCTTCCGTACATTAGCTCGAATGGTGAGCGTCCATTTCTTCCTCTTCTTCGACGGTAGCCGTATAACACTTTTGGTAAGGCATCTTCCCACTGGATTTCATTCTCCAACATAGTTTTCGATATTGCTCGTTTGATGGTTCCAACCATCCTCTCCGCTTTCCCGTTGGACATAGGAGCGTATGCGAGAACGGTCTTCAGCTGAATCCCTTTCTCTTCCAAGAAACGAAGCAGTGAAGTTGCAGTAAAACAAAGGGCGTTATCCGAGATGATCCTTTTTGGAAGACCAAACGGTTCAATTATTTCTTTTTCGATGAATCTCAGTACCACCTCAGCATTTGCCTCCTCGATGCAACTGCTATTGGCCATCCAGTAAGATGTTCCACCCCTATAAGGAGATATTTGTTTCCGGAAGAAGTTTCCTTGAACGGGCCTGCGAAGTCAATTGAGAAGGTTTCAAAGAGACCGGAAACTGGAAAACTTAGAGTTGTCTTATACTTCCGTATTGGAGTGAATTTTTGGCAGTTGTCGCAGCTTTTCACGAAGTTATAGACGTCCTTATGGATACCGGGCCACCAGAATCTCTCAGTTACGAATTTTTGGTTGTTTCGAGATCCCAATGCCCTAGCTCATCATGGAAAGTCCTCAATCTTCATTCTTTCTTTCAAAGGGGCCACTAGTCGGGGACCGGCTTTAGTGTGCCGGAAAAGTTTCCCATTCCACAATGTAAAAGCCTTTTGATTCCTGCGTACCCAATTTCGGTGTTCAAGATCAACCTTTCTCATTTCTAGTCCATCGAGGAATTTGATCAGTCCGTGAATATTAGCTTCGTACTCGTTATCGTTCGGCAACTGCAACTCGGCGACTCCGACGATGTCCTCCGAAGCTTTTTCATCTGGAATCAGTGCGTCCCTCAAGCGGGATAGGTAATCCAGGCTGATTATTGCGTCCGGGTCTATACACAATTTCAAACCGATATTCTGCGAAAATGTCGAGCCATCGGGCCAAGCGGTGATGTACATCCTTCTTTTGGAATGCTGTTTTAAGTGCCTGGTGATCAGTTATCAAGACAAATTTCTCGAGTGATAAAAGGTATATGCGAAACTTTTTCAGCGCGAAGACGACAGCTAGCGCTTCTTTCTCGCAGACTGAGTATCTCTTTTCTGCGTCATTCAGAGTTCGGCTTGCGAATTGAACAGGGTGTAGTCTTCCGTTTTCATCTTTTTGGGACAAAACGGCACCCAAAGACCGTTCTGAGGCATCTGTCTCCACAACGAATGGTCTCTTGAAATCTGGGTACATGAGAACTGGGGGGACACATAGCTTATCTTTAAGCTCCTGAAATGCAGTTTCCATTTCCTTGTTCCAGTAAAATTTTCCTTCTTCGTAGTGCTGGCATGTAACGGTGCTGCAGTCTTGGCGAAATCTTTTATAAATCTTCTGTAATATGAGGCCAGTCCTAGAAGCTTCGGACCTCCGTCTTTGAAGCGGGCCTTGGTGCCAACTCGATTTTTTTCGTTTTCTCTGGATCCACTCTAATTCCCTCTTGGTCGACGATATGACCGAGTAATTGGATAGAAGTTTTCGCAAAGAAGCATTTGCTCAACTTAATTTTCAAGCTATACTCCGATATCCTCTCCACAACTGTATTGACGTGCGAGATGTGCTGATCCAATTTTCTGAGAATATGACGACATCATCGATATAGACTCTTGCGAATGGAAGTCCTTTCAAAACCTCGTTCATCATTCTTTGGAATGTAGCTGGTGCATTCATGAGACCAAAAGGCATCACTTCGAACCTGAACGTACCGGCTTTGCTGGTAAAGGTTGTTTTTTCCTTACATTTTTCATCCAATGGAATCTGCCAATAGCCAGTGTAAAGGTCAATTGAGGTGAAATATCTCCCGTCCTTCAGGTCCTCGAGGATCTCCTCCATGTTCGGAATCGGAAATCGATCGGGTATCATTCTCTGGTTCAGTTGTCGGTAATCGACGCAAAAACGCAGCTTTCCACCTTCTTTGGTGCGACCACAACTGGAAACGACCATGGGGATGAAACTGGTCGAATAATATCATTTTTCAGCATACTTGTAACATTTTCTGAGATAAATTGGTCATATTTTGGCGGTTGACGTCTAGGCTTGTGGTAAATCGGTTGAGTGTCGGTAAGTTCGAACGAGTGAGTAACCGGTACACTTGCTTGTCTCAAATCTGAAACGCTCCATGCAATTACTTCGGAAGATGTTAACATGTCGGATATTTTCAGTGAGGCGGGGGCGGGAAGGTGCTGCACTTTTCCTTGGATTTCTGCCATTTGGCGCCCTTTTTCTTCTTGATCCCAACCTCAATATTTTGAAGGACCTCTTCCGTCGTGCTCACATCTTCATATATGGAGTTCGCCGTATTCTTATTTTCTTTGCAAAGGTAATCTTCTTTCATGCTCCGAATTCTGTCCTTTGATTCGATATCATCGCAAAAAGAAACACATTCGGGTTTCAAACTTATCCTAGAATCCCAGTCGTCATCTGTTTCAAACCCGGAATCATAATCGTCCCATGCCATGTTCATTAACCCCCGAGGGTACCCTTTTCCACTTCTGAAAGTGTTAGTTGGTTCCGAATCTTCGCTGTCATAGCTAGAAGTGAAATCTTCACTGTCCGTTTCTTTTAAATCTTCAGGATGCGTGCTTTTGTCGAAATCCAGGGGCATCTTCACGGTTCTGCCGTCAATATTAACTGAAACCATTTGGTTGCCCAAGTCAATGCATGTCCTAGTCTTTCCATGGTAGGGCAGCCAATGATTGCATCGAAAGGGAGATCCGGCATGACAAGAAAGTCTACATCACTTTAGATCCCCAAAGAACACGGAAACCTTGTCAACAGTGCCCATGCATTTTGAGACGGTTCCATCCGCTACAGTTATTTTTCGAGTCGTTGGAGTAATTTCGAGACCTAGATCTGTCACCAAAGTTTCTGAAATGAGGTTTGGAACAGCACCCGAATCGAAGAGAGCTTGGGTTTTCATACCCAATACTTTGACTGGTACCAGCTTAAGACGTCTTGGTGCTGTCGAGGCCGATTGAAGAAACAGTTTCTTACCCTTAGCGGACTTATTAGACCTGATAATTTTTTTGAGTTCTTTTCTCGCATCCTCTGCGTCGCCCCTCAAAAGTTGACCAAACGTTATCCCAGTTGGGGCCGATGCAAGCTCAGCCACCAAATTGTACCTCTTCACATACTCTAGTACGTCCTTAGAGATACTCTTAACTTTCTTACTCTTTTTCGCTTCTTGGCCGGAGTGACTCCCACTCCTGGAACAACTTGATCAGACCTCTTGGTTCGAGGAGGTACAGGTGCTGGGATATGCTCCAGCATTCCATACTCTAGCCTAGGTTTCTTCGATAAAATGTTCCCTTCCCCATCCCTTTTTGTCACATTGACTTGACTAATCTCTTCAGCGATGGATACGTTACCGGCATCCGTCAACCTTTGATCCCTTCTATTTTGTAAGATTTTCACCTCTGGTCCTGACTCACTCCTTGCTTCCGATAAATTTGCTCTTCTGTTGTCTTTAGACCAGCAGTTACTTTCATGATGCCCATATCGACCGCACTTTGCACAACGAGTGTTTCTATGTGGATTATCAGGACACCTGTTTGCAAAGTGTCCAGGCTTGTGACAGTAAGAACAGACTTCTGCGGCCTTAGGGGCCCCAGACTGGTTCTTCTTAATGGTAAGAGTAAGGCTTTCCAACTGCGAGGTTATCATGTCAAGTCGATTATCGAATCGGGTTTCCAACCTTTCTTCCAAGTTTTTGACATCGCTCCTGACAGATTCTAATGCCGCTGCACTAGTAGCCGGCCTTTGATAATTCTTTTCAGGATGTACGATAGACATCGATGTGCGGGTTTCCCTCGGTACCTCACTCAGTGACTGAAACGTCTCCGAATTTTTGACAAATTCTACTATGGTACCCTTCAGTTCATCAAAAGTGTGAGGGCCCTTGATAGGAGGAAATCGGAGAGCCGCTTATCCCCCATAGCCGCCTTACGCAGCATTCCGTACTTGGCTTGGGCGTTGAACCCAGCCTTTTCATAAAGATCACACAAGTACACCAATGAGCTTAACAAATCGTCGAAGTTGAGCCGGGCCTCTATGGCGGTACGAATCATCTCATCTGGTTCTACCTCCTTAGCATACTCTTTCACAAGCCACTCACATACCTCACCGAAGTTACGCCCATTCCCGTTAAGAGACCACCCGTCGATAAACTTGGACTTATATTTGTGCTTTGCGTCACCATGAAGATAGGCGAAGATACTTGCGGCCTTCTCTTCATCGCCCTTCTCTCGCATCACAACGTTGACATATGTGTAAAGAAACTCCTCAACGTCTTCAGTCTTGCCCCTGTGAACGTTATACGAGCAGCGTTGAGATCCATGATTACAGAAAAGAAATCCCCCCGAAGTGTTCCTTACTACTGCTCAACTCGAATACCTCGGGTGCAACCCCCTCCACAAGAGTACCAAATGATAGGGGTAAATCGGCGGGGGAGGAGATCCTCAGAACCAATTACCCTGAGAAGGAGGTGTTGCGAGCGACAAAAGTGCTGCCGTGGTATTGTTGAACGAACAAAAGGGAGTGTATATAGAAGAGAGTTGAGAAGCTACAAGCAAGTATAAAAGGGGCAGGGTCTACCACCGACGCTCTGCGACTAGCGTAAGAAAAAGTTTTCTTGGGTCTGAAGTTGACTCTCAACTTCCTACTACTCGGGACTTGGCTTGAAGTTGTCTGCCAACTTGCTTGACCTCTCCATGAGGAAGCAGTTTACTCAGCTTATATAGACTTTTGGCTACCCCTAAAGTCCGAACAAAACTACAGAAGATACTAAGAAATGCATAAAAATACTTTGTGTGGACAATATACTCTAAGCAAAAGATACTTAAGAAACTAACAATTAATTTGGTCCTCTTATTTCCCATTCTCTAAATCAGATCCAAACAACTCCTCTAAAATATCCATGCTGTCCAAGCAGTCCCCACAAATATCTGCGAATGGCTCACAACTCTCTATTTCCCCCTGGGAGATATCTAGACTACTAAAGATATCTCCATCCGGTTCCATCGTGGGCACAACTTGATCCATACTCTCTATTCCAGGCCCCACCGGTCCAACACTTTCCATGCCCCCTGTTGCCTCATCTTCCTCATCCTCCTCCTCCTCCTCTCTCCTCATCCTCTTCTTCCTCATCCTCATCCTCTCATCCTCTCATCCTCCTCATCCTCCTCATCCTCCTCATCCTCCTCATCCTCATCTTCCTGATCCTCGTACACTAGCTCAGGGGCTAACCATTCCTCGAAGGACTCCCCGCTCTCCTCCTCGACCTTCTCAGCCTCTCCCGGACTTACCTCCCTCGCTTCTTCTTCTATGAAGAGGCGGCGCACGAACTCGATGATTTGCTTCTTTGTTTGCCGCCGGATGTAGTCGTCGGCATCGGTTGGCCCGTAGGCGGCGAGACGAAGGCCATTGATGGAACGGGAAGGGCGGTTTTTGGAAATAGGGACAGAGGGGCGAAGGTTGCTCATTGTGATAGAAGTTGGGGAACAGGAGGCAATGTGGGGTGCTTTGGGTGTGTGGGGGGAGAGGGGTGATGAGTAAAATGATCGGGGCATTTGGAACTTAGAATAAAGGGGTTTAAATAGGCTCCCGGGGCAGGTTCTATAGATTAGGAATAGGTAAAATAAATCTGCAAGGGATTTTGCAATAGTGCATTTGCGCCCTTCTTCTCAAAAAAAGGCGAATTTGGAGGAGGAGGTAAGCTAAAAGGGAAAAGGGACTTGATTCGGGGTCGATTCAGAGGGTTAAATACAGTATAAAAATATCTAGATAAAATGGAAGTAAATTTGGAAATGACGGTTGGAGAAGTTAGGGGCGGGATCGTTGTAGGTTGCTGGATTACACGAGGGGAGGACCATTTCCTGTCTTACGTGAAGGGAGGACCATTTCCTGTATTACGTGAAGGGAGGACCATTTCCTGTATTAAATGAGGGGAGGACCATTTTTTGTATTACAGAGGCCTTGGAAATCTCAGATTAGTGCTTCATGAAACAGCCAAGTCCTTCTTAAGGTCTGTGTGAGAGAAGTTTAGGTTAGATTGGAGTCGGACTAGAGTGAGGCTGGGAGACAGCCAAAAAAACATGTTGAACGGTGATCTTCTGGTTACCCTTGATGATACAACGGACTCCGTTGCGACGTAGGATGGTGCGATAGGATACGAACAGATTCTTTATACGCGACTGAGCGCTCCAGTCAGACATGTCCATCCGTAGTTCGGACTTCATGAGTTGGCTCCAAAAAAAGCACCTAAGGTTTGATCTGACTTCCTTGTCGTCTCTGTACTATCTACTGACCTTCTGTTTTGTGGCCTGTCTAACACCAGTTGTCTCTGCACTACCTACCATGGTTAGTTTTGCGGCCCGTCGTCGTTCTTCATCCCCGCACCACAGAATAAAGTCCATTTTGCGGCCCGACTCCTCTTTGCTACTCGCCTCGTTCCTGTTTCACATACCTCTGATTGTATCATACCCCGTGTCTAGTTTCAACAGTAGGCCCAAATATCCTCGGAACCTCTTGCTTCCTTATATATTTCACGCTTCTTCCTCAGCCTTCACCTAACCTCGCAACCCCCTGCCTTCAGTGGTCATCTGACGCTGTCTTTCTTCGAGGAATACAGATCTCTCCAGACTACCTTGCTGTCCGTCGTATCAATTTAACTTCCGAAGAAAACTCATTACACCCTTTTCAAGCCCCGTTTCGATCCGTAAAATCGCAGCTTCGCCCGAAGTGTCGTTTTATTGACGCCTTCGTTATTAAGTCTGACGGTAGTGGCGGTGATATAAACTACACTTCAAATACAACGGATGTCTTTTTACTCCCTCCTTACCCTCAAAAGAAGATTATTTCTCCCAAGAAGAGGGATTTTGTTCAACCCATCTTAGCATTGGGTACAAAGAAATGGCCCGCAATCGGAAACAACTTCAATAATCCAGTCAAGCTCCGCTCAAAGCCTCCACTCTTCTCTGCAAGTCGTGTGTCGAAGTCAAAGGGTCAGAAATAAACCGGTTACAAACGTGAGTGCCCCATTTCAATTTATTAACTTGATCTCTCCTACTCCAGCACCTCCGCCACCTCAGGCACCTCAGGCAACTCCGGCCTCTCCGACACCCCCAGCTCCTGCTCCAGTCACTCTCATCCAGTCTTCTTTATCGCTTGCGGTTCCGCCTCTTCCTGTTGACCCTCCAGCGTTAAGAATCCAATTTTGCTTACTATCGAACATCTATCTTCCTCTCCACTTGTTGCGTTCACTTTTCCTTCTCCTCCACCTCCTGTGGCACCTAAAATACTCTCTCTTTCGAAACCCGAGTCTTCTTTCCTTACCTATGATCTTTTTCAGCTCAAAGTATTTAGTTCGAAGCAATTTGCTCAGCACAGAGGTGGTAGGAAGTGCCGCAAAAGATCTAAGCGAAAGTCGGCTACTGCTCCTGGTCATTTTAACTGCTTCTTCCAAACTAGACACGTCCGCAACACAAATATTGAACCACAAACACAAAATTAATTTTTGATTCACTCGTTCCCATTATAATCATAATGAAATACTCTGCCAGACCTCGTACTGATGATCTTGAGAAGCTCCGTGATTATAACCTTTCCCGTTTGGAAAGCTCGAAATCAACTCATCCTATCTCTCTGGGAGGTTGAAAAATCACCTTACACTTGATTCACCGAAAGCATCTTCGTCATCTCACTACGCATTGCAAAAGGCAGATGCCAAGGCAAGAGCCATCATTGGATTCACACTTTCAGGTAATTACATTAAGCAGGTTCAACACGCTAATACGTCCAAAATGTGGACATTCATTTGTGATATTCTCGAGAAGCATACTATGCTAAACAAGCTCGCCGCAAGATGTCGCTTCTATACCACACAGATGCACCCAAATGAGATCTTTCTACAGTTTGCTGCCCGTATTCGCCAACTTTGGCCACTCTAAAATCCACGTCTTTGTACGTCGAGGACATGGAAATGGCCATGACCTTCCTTAATAGCTTGCCCGATCGCTTTGGCAGCCTCATACCAGCCCTTGATGCTGCCAATATCGAAGATGAGAAGCTTTCGTTCGTATTTTTACAGAAAAGATGTTTCAGAGAAGAACAGCGCAATGATCAGTGGGATCAAGACGCACTCAAAGTCACTGAGACCGCTGCTTTCACGGGAACCTAGTCTTCCAAGCCTCGAAAAGGACCTTCCGCAGAAATTTTTATACACTGCGGCAGGCATCGGGATAGCAGCCGATGCTACAAGAAGTTCCCTAATCTCGCTCCCAGAGGACATACAGCTAGAGGTCATCTTGATAGGGCTAGAGGAAGTGGAGTATAATTTCTTAATGCCACGGAGGTTGCTGAAACTACCGAACTGTTGCGATTATGCCCATAAATCATCAATTACCACGACAGTATCACTCCAGTAACCTGCACCAAGGAATTACACTGTAAGAAGACATCAGTGCAACTTGTGCACTGTGCCCACGCACCACTGTAAAACATAAGATCATGCCTCTTTGTACCAAGCCAATGACGAGGAGCCATCGTGGATATCTCGTCTGGTTCTCGAAACATTTCGGAACCGCCAATCAGCAACTACTTTATGTCTCCTTACTAGTTGGACCAATGGGACATTGCCATGATGTTTATTTCTGTCGGTTACACTGATGGCTGCTACATGAGCCTTCAGAACCTTGTAGTTTGATACCTCTGGGTTCGCTTTTTCTAGAATACTTTTGAATTCAGTACCTTTTGCTTGCAATTTATCTCTGCTGATTTTGAGTACTTTTTCTATATAAACCTTGGTCTATGTTCCGGTCTGTTTACCGGAAGCATTAACCAACAGTTCAACCACCAGTTACTTTTTGTGCGCTCAACACTCCACATCTGATAGCATCGCATATTTGTCTGTGAGTACTGTAAGTTCTTCCAATTCGACAGTGAGCTAAAATATCTATTTGATTTCAAGTTTTGTCCGATTGCAAGCAGAGACTAGTATTCTGTTTTTTACTCTGATTCTTTTTGAATAACTATCAGTGCCGAAAAACAAGCCTTCTAGGAGCTGTCACACATCACCGGAAAAATACAACGCAGAAGAATTACAATAGTTATTGGCAGAAATTTTTCAGGAGCTGACGACATTCGAGTTTGCGGTGGAGCCAAAAATACCCACCAGAATCGTGGAGGAGGAACCAAGGACACCAAGACTCTTCAACTTCTGCCTTACTGAGGTCGTATCGATACCCGCTCTACAGCCGATACCGAGAAAGCCCGCATTCCTTCGCTCCAAGCCTCAGAAACCTAAGAACTCTACCGATTCTACTTGACGCGGCTTCCATTGTCATCCAGAGAACCGCCAACCACCGCATTCGTAAGAAGACCAGAAGGCCTCTATTGATCAAGAACCCGCGATCGTTGCCCTTCCACTGCCATCACTGTCAAGTCACCTGCACAGGTCGAGTGCAATATCACGAACACCTTCGCTCCCGTAAGCACCAACACCGCGCGGACAAGACAAGCTATATCTGCGATACTTGCGAGATAGAAGTTCCGAGGAAGGCAGACCTTGAGTGCTACCTTCTTTGCCTTCGACATTGAGAGACCGCTCGAAACGCTCAGTTGTTTAAACTTGAATAAATTTAAGTAAGATAAAGAGAGCAAAACTTCAAAAGCTGCTTTCTCAACCGAATTCGTTTGTAATGTGCTCACTCTCCCGCTTTGGCTACCTTACGAATTCGCTTTCCCCAGTTACTTTCAGTAGGACTTGTAAGTCTGTATCGCCGCTACGTTGTAGACAGGAAAACAACCGTTATGTAAAGCATCGGAAGGATGGCTACTATAGCACACCCGACGTGACTGACGTCATACCCTTACGTCAGAGAAAGTTAACTTTCCCTAGTTATCGACTGAAATTCGAACTCGAGACTCTCGCTGGTCTTTCGCTGGTCTGGCCAAATTCGACCACAGTGCAGACCGATTCTTTATATTTATATGTATAATCATCTGTACTTCGTAAATACCGATTCTTACTGGCCAATTTGAAAATGTTCTATTTAAGGGGAAAAATCACAGGCGTCACTCTTTTGGCTAATAGGAAAAGCCCATGGAATCTTCGGGAATAACGGTAGAGTCTCTGGCACAAGCTGTAAGCGAACTTCGACGCCAGCCCTCAGAGGCTCATAACCTGATATGCGCACAACAGAACCAGCTCAATAACGCTGCTCAGGAGGTAGAAGCCCTCGGGAACGAGCTGTTTCTTGTCAGGACCAATTCTGTTAGCTGTAATTGTTAAAATGAAAGGAGTAACGCCTCTAAGAAGAATAAAACGGGTTCATTCAGCGAAAAAGGGTCTGTTGGGAGCTGTTGTGTGCAGACACAAAATTAACTCGAAAAAGCAGATGGAAAGGCTACCATGAACATTGCACTAAGCTATATTTCTGGAAGTGCCCATGAGTGGTGGTTGGTTCACTTCAAGATTGCTGAAGGGCAGCAAATTAATACATGGAAGGAACTGAAGACTGCTCCTCTCAATCGATTTGAGAGGATAAACAAGAAAAAACTCGCCCGAGACAAGCTGGCCCTCTGGAAACAAGTTAAGGGCGTTTCTGCATTCAAAGAAGATTTTAACAAAAATTATTGGATATTCCAGACATAGGAGTCAAAGATCAGATTGATCGTTATTCACGCGGCCTGAAACCATACATTTGGAAAGCCTTATGGACGAAAGAATGCTGTAAGCCTTCCGATTTAGTGGCAGATGCGAAAAGAATTGAAGCTGCTTACAGAGGTCAGCGCCACAGGTAATTTCGAATTGAGTACAAAGTCGTTTAACGGTAATTTGAACTGTGAGAATAGTGGTCTTGCACCCATGAGACTGGAAACTTAGAAATTAAAAAAGGTATAGAGTCCGAACATTCTACCTTACAGAATTGGATCAATCAGAACGTGGGAGATGCATACGTGAAAGCCTCTGCTTTAGATGCAGGCAGAAAGAACACATTGCAAGAAACTGCCCAAAAGCTCGAAAGAACTGATTAGAGGTCCTCAATCAGTTCTCGATCACAGAAATCTTATTGTTTAAACAATAAAATCCCATGAATCATTGAGAAAAACACCAAGCCAAACTTTCCAACGGACTTATATAGGACTCCTTATCGTTAAAGGATTCATTTCCAATGTACCAGCAAAAATTCTCATCGACCCAGGTGGTGAGATCAATTTGTTAAGTGAATTACTTTGCGATTACGATAAGATTAAAACGAAAAGAGCAGAAGAGCTTGGCGAAATGGCGAACGGTTCTAACCAATACTTGAGAGAAACGTCCCGCCCCGTGATCGTGCATAAAAAACTACGCAGAACCACTGTATTTTACAGTGAGCCCCCTCAAAAGTTTCGATGCAATCTTATGAAAAGAATGTTGTGGTACTCATAAAGCAAATATCGACTCTGAAAGTAATGAAGTTTCTTACAAATACAAGGATGAAAATTATACTATCACTGCCAATGAAATGACAAATAATCCCTTCGTTTATGTAAACTCAGTACTTATGATTTGTAGAAAAATGTAGCACTTGTGTCAGACTTTTAGACCAAGCATCGAATGTTTCAGATTCTTATCCAAAAGATATCCAAGGTATACTAAAAAAGTATGAAGATCTTTCCCCAGAAAAACTTCCAAAGGCCTTCCTCCGAAGCGAAAGTGCGATTTCAAAATCGAATTGGAAAGATATACCAAGCCTCAGAAAAAGGGTCTCTTTCTCTTTAGACTTTCAGAAAAAGAAATCATGGGCGGGGCTTCTTAAAGAACTAGACGATCTACTGGAAAATTACTTCATAAGACTAAGCAAAAGCACCTGGGCAGCGCCAATACTATTTGTGAGAAAAAAGGATAGCGGTTTGCGGATGTATGTGGATTACAGAGCATTTAGTCGGCTTACTGTAAAAAAGCTACCGCTGCCGCGCATCCATGATATCTTTGATCAAATCAAAGTGGTCAGGTATTTCTCTAAAATAGATCTTAGGATGGGCTATTATCAGATCAGACTAGAAGAATCGTCAATCCAGCTCACAGCGTTTCGAACCAGATATGGACATTTTTAATTTCTCGTACTACAATTTGGTGTGAACAATGCACCAGCAACCTTTATGAACCTCATCAACGACATATTAAAAGATGTCCTGGATTTATTCGTCATAGATTACTAAGATGACTTTCCTATATTCAGTAATACGTGGAAGAAACATCTAGAACACATTGATGCAGTACTAGAGATTCTCAGAAAGGAGAATCTGTCCGCCAAATTGTCAAAATTTGTCTTTGGTGTTAAAGAAGTCGAGTAACTTGGACACATAATCTGTCAAGAAAGAAGTACGGTGGATCCCAACAAGGCAAAGGCAGTCACAGAATGGCCCTCACCAAAGAACAAGCAACAGCTTCAGTGATTATTAAAACTGGTCAACTATTACGAACGGTTCGTTAGAGGCTGCTCACTGGTTGCTAAACCTCTTACTGAGCTGACGAAAAGCGTTCAATTCCTGTGGACGGACGCTCAGGATGAATTATCCCAGACCCTCAATAAATTGTTATGAAACGCCCCAGTCCTTAGAACATTTAACTCTGAACTTCCAATAAATTTCACTGCAGACCCCCATTAATACACAATTGGAGCTATATTGGAACAGAGGGATGAAAAATCCGAAAGATCAGTTGTCTTTAAGTCTAGAACTTTAAGTTAAGATGAGCAAAATTATGCCGCTCATCAAATCGAGCTATTATCCATTGTAGAGTTCCTGAAATGAAATCTACACGGAACTTTTTTATAGTTCATTCTGACTACTACCCATTGAGATACCCCGAGACCCAGGGCAATCTGTCGCAGAGGCAGTTCAAGAGGGTGGAAAGGTTAGCGAACTTTGATTTCAAATTATACCCATCCCCGGGAAATCAAACATTGTTGCCAATGCCCTCTCAAGACAAACCCATAATGCACCATCACCTAACCATCGAAACAGAGAACTACTTCAGGAATTTATAACAAAGACATAACCAGAATAGAACAATATATCAGCATTTTCTTTCCAAAGCTATGAGCTGGAAGAGCTGGCGAAAGATTACAAGCTATATAAAAACATATAAACCCAATAAAAAGGATCCAAAAGTACCTTTCGAAAGAAAACCGTTGCTTTTGTTAAGACAAGGAAAGATTTCGGTCCCAGAAGGAAAATTTAAAATCAAGTTATTACATTACGACCATTCTACTCCGAATAGTGGACATTTAGGAATTTCGAAAAATATCAATAGAATATCAACGAAGTCTTACTGGAAAAACCTCCGTACAGATGTGCTTCGATACGTTTGTTCTTGTCACTGTCAAAGAGGCAACCATCTAAGCATAAACCCGCAGGCCTTCTACAACCTCTTGGCCCGCCGAAAACCAAATGGATGCACATAACGATGGACTTTATTACACAACTTCCATACTCAAAAGGGAGAACAGTGGCATCTTAACGGTTGTTGCAAGGTTGTCCAAGATGATCCGAAATATCCCAGACAAGCCAAAAAAGCACCTTCAACTGCCATGCTGTTCATAGAAAATATCCACAGAAATCACGTAATTACGACGAACATCATTTTTGATAGGGATTCTGTTTTAATGAGCAAGTTTGGGAAAAGTATTTTCAATTTTACAGGTACCAAAATTTCCGTTTATTCAGCGTATCACCCACAGAAGGATGGATAATCCGAGATAATGAACAGAAAGATCGAAGAAATGATTCGATCTTTTGTTATCTTCGACAAATCGGATTGGGATAAATATGTGGTAGACTTCGAAGTTGCTTACAATTCACCTACTAATGCAACTACAAAAATTCTCCCCTTCTACCTCAATTATGGAATTCACCCTAGAACTGTCCCTTTGGACATACTCTCAGCAGAAACCCTGCTGCAGCACAGTTCCTCAGGAATGTGCAAGAATCACGGCGAAAATACCAAGAAAAATCAAAAAATCAAATGAATCAATGGCCTCAGTGCCAAAAGAAGTAGAATATTTTCTACTTATAAAGTATGGTTGTCACAAAAAACTAGCTCTATAAGATGGTGTTGGATCTCGAAACTGGAACCAAAGTTTTGTGGTCATTTAAATATCTGAGGTATAAACGGAGTTACGTACCGTTTAAATATTTCCCAACTAATGATCGACAGGGGAATCCACAATGCTTCCATGCTAGTCTCCTTAAGCCGTACTTTGAAGATGAATTCTATCGCCAAATTCCGCCACCACCACCTATACAGGTCAAGATGACATAAAGAATACGAAGTCGAACAATTCTCAGTCACAAGAAAAAACGGAAAAACAAAATATCTCATTAATGGAAAGGATATACAGATAAATAGAACTCATGGCTATCAGAAAATGAACTAAAAATTGTCAAGATCTGCTATACGAATACAAGAATCGGGGAGATTCTTCTTCGTAGGGGGGAGTGATGTTGCGATTATGCCCATAACTCACCAAATATCCCGACAGTATCCTCCAGTAACCTGCACCAAGGAATTTACACTGTAAAAAGACATCAGTGCAACTTGTGCACTGTGCCACGCACCACTGTAAAACATAAGATCATGCCTCTTTGTACCAATCCAATGACATGGAGCCATCGTGGATATCTCGTCTGGTTCTCGAAACATTTTGGACCCACCAATCAGCAACTACTTTATGCTCCTTGCTAGTTGGACCAATGGGACATTGCCATGATGATTATTTCTGTCGGTTACACTGATGGCTGCTACATGAGCCTTCAGAACCTTGTAGTTTGATACCTCTGGGTTCGTTTTTCTAGAATACTTTTGAATTCAGTACCGTTTGCTTGCAATTTATCTCTGCTGATTTTGAGTACTTTTTTATATAAACCTTGGTCAGTGTTCCGGTCTTTTTACCCAAAGCATCAACCAACAGTTAAACCATTGATTACCTTTTGTGCGCTCAGCACCTCACACGCACAACAAGATGTCGTTTATCTCTTTGTTTAGACTTCCCCTGCACAACAAGTAGCACTTCAATCTACCGGAGGCCATCCTCTCTCATCTATGCAATACATAATCGACTCAGGATGTACCTAGCATATCACTTATGACCGCTAAGCTTTCACAAGTTATCATCTTCTCGCGCCCCCTTCAACTCTTAACATTGGGCAGATTCAACCGCTTTGATTATTGGCTCCTGTGACGTTGCTCTTACGTTACAATGGAAGGGCGAAACTGTCGAGTGTGTAATGAAAAACGTATTACACGTTCCATAATCCCCTAATCAAAAAGGAAGCACATGCTATCCGTAAGAACAGAACCGTCGATACCGTTCCAAAGAAAACAGCAATGCACATGATTCAATGTCGCTATGTTTTTCGTATCAAACCATACGCCGATCCTAAGCTTCGTATCGTCCCTAAAGTATTCATGTAAGTTCTCTGACTAGAGTACAGAGACACGTATGCTCCTGTCGTTTCTTTTTCTGTTGTACGAATGTTCCTCTGCTTGACAAATCTGTTAGATCTGGAATGTGATCATATAGACGTAGTAACCGCGTTTCGGAACGGTGACTTGGACAAAGAAAGATTTATAGAAAATCAAGCTGGTTGCCGAGATCCAGAAGAGCCCAACCTGGCCTTTTGACTTCTGAATGCCCTGTATGGATTGAAGCAGGCTCTTTGCCAATTTTATACCAAAATAGATGCATTTCTGACTTTGCGACTCAACTTTGTCAGCAACCCACACGAGCCATGTCTTTATGTCTATCGGAAGTAAAATATATTCCGCATGATAATAATATATGTTGACATTTTGATGATCTCCTCATTTCAGGCAGCAGTCGACATATGCTCAACAATATCAAGGCAGAACTGAAGAAAAAACTCAAGAAGAAAGACTTAGGTCCTGCCCAGAAACTCTTTGGAATTTAAGTGCAGCTAAACCGCTCTGAGAGAACGCCACATCTTTCGCAATCGATATACACAGACAAGATCCTGGAAAGGTTCCAAATAGCGGACACAAAACCTGTCGATACTCCAATGGTCCAAAGCAAATCCAACAAGGACGGAACCAATGCTCAATACCTTCCTTCATCAGTACCATATCGCTCTTCAATAAGCAGCATCATGTACTTGATAATATGCACTCCTCCAGGGACTGGCTTCGCTGTAGATAAGCTGTCGCAGTTCTGCGAAAAGCTGATTGTGACTCAATGGAGGGCTGTCAAACGTGTGTATCGCTATTTGAACGGATCTAAAACACTTGTACTTCGGTACGGTCCGTCTTCTTCTCACGCCAGCGCCGTTTGTAGTGACTCTGACTGCGCTGGCTGCCACTCTACTCGCAAGTCTACCGAAAGCTTCGTGTTCATGATGTCTGGTGGACCTATCTCATGGCGCTCCAAGAAGCAAGGATGTGTCTGGCTGTCTTCCTGCGAAGAGGAGTAAACACCTCTTTGTACTGCCTCTAGAGAAGCTATTTGTTTGTCAAACCTTCTCTGAAATTTGATGAATGAGAAATGCCCTATTCCTATAAGGATATCAGTTGAAACCTCAGGCGCAATTAGCTCTTCTCAAAACAAATCCATCAATGAACGGAACAGGCACATTGATATTCGGTATCATGTCATCCTTGAAGCTGTGTCGTCCAAACAGGTATCTGTTACTCACTGTCGAGCCCAAGCCAAAGTTTCTGACCTTCTAACGATACCTTTGCTGCGAGTCACGTTTGTAAAGTTTCGAAGTGAGCATTTCAAGTTAGGATTTTATTTTTTCAGGTAGAGGGGGCGCTGTTGATGTCAGTTCTAGTTTTAGGGGGCTTTTTAGAGTGATTTACTTCTTTTCCTTTTTCTGACAGCTGAAAACTCGCTAGAGGGCTTACAGTTACTTCTGTACTTTACCACAGATATTACTGTACTCTACCGTTCAACCTAGAACTTGGTCCTTGTGTTCATACACTGTATAGTGCTGTGAGCTTAAGTTGATCTACTTTAACTCAGCTCAAGAAGTTTTAGCTTTAAACACTCACCGTCGTCTAAATTTCTTCTGGAATCTTCCGTCGATCAACAGAGAGCATCAGTCAACTCGCCTTGAAGTCTATATAATGCCCTGTCTCTCTCCATCTTCTACCTGAGTAAAAATTCCTCACCGCCTTCTCCTATCTCCTCTCTCCTTCTCGGTCCCTCACTCTTTCTACCCGTTTCTTTCTCTGTCTCCTGCTCTCTCGCTCTCTCCCTCACTCTCTGTCTTGGCTCCATTGTCCTTCTACCTCTTTCTATCCATCAGAATTTGCATAAAGTTGTTGCAATGCCGTGCTTACTGTTCTTACACGCTGTACTCCTACAGATGTGGAAGTTGAGTCCTGCTTATGGTAATAAGAAGTGTGTTTGTAACTTTATATTTTACCACAATTTTTGCATACTGCTTGCAGAGTCACTCTCTCCCGGGTAGGAGCCGACCCGTCGTCCAGGGACGAATCTCTTGCAGATTTCAACTTCAAGTGCTTGTATTCAAGTTTAAGTGCTGGTGAAAGGCTTTAAGTAATGTCTTTCTTCAAACCAAATAAGCCTTTGTTGATCGATGGGACTCGAGATGCGTCGACGGTTCGTCATGTTTGCATTCAGTCGAAAATTACCTAAGGCTTATTCAGGTGGGTCAGAGCGAAGTCATCTGTATCCTTAATGCCATTGACTTTGCTTCCACTTTTATGACCGGTACCGCGGCAAACTGGTGGTACACGCTTGTTCCTGAAACATCGTCCCGCAGACGTGGGAAGCGTTCAAACTCTTAGTTGGAGCTGCGTTTGTTCCCCAGTATAGTGTTATCAGAGCTCGTGACAATCTTACCAAGCTCCGCCAGAAAACAGATGTGGCGGCGTTTCTCTCGGAGTTCAGGAATTTGGTTATCTATTTTCCAGGTATAAGTGAGTCGGAAAAACTTGCGCGGTTCTGGGAAGGTCTCAAACCACATATTCTGCTGGAGGTCGATAAGGGGAATTTATCCAAGTTCGAAGCTGCCACCACTATTGCTCTCAAAGTTGATGGGGCATTTTTATGAGCAGGTTTCTTCACTGGCAGAGGTTCATTTCAGACAATCGAAATGCCTCAGGTCATTCACCCGGATGCAGGTAACCTGGAACGTAATCTCAATAGTCAGCGTCAGAAAGACTTGATGGAGAACCGATGCTTTACTTGCCATAAAGTGGGACGAACACCTTGAAAACACAAAAAAGAAATTGGAATAGACGTAACAGGGTGGTAATCGCGTGATGGCGAACAATGCGCAGACCTGTCAAACAGGCAGGACACAGTAATAATTTGAATTGCTTTGACTCGGAAAACTAGTTGGTCCACCAGACTCGGTGAACACTCAGGTGAGACCAGTAGTGAGTGTAAAAAGATGTCCCAATGAGAAAAGTGAAACTGTTGTGGACATCACCGGAGCGAAATTCTCAGATGACAGGAGAAAAGCGAGAATCTCCGAAGCCTAGTCTAATGGAATCACATCTATTCATGATGACAGCATCCCCACTGATGGACCTATACCATTGGAGCCATTGCTAGTACTTGAAGGTAGACTGAATGGAATAGCAGCCAAAGTACTAAAGGACAATGGATGCCATACAAACCTGGTTTCATTCGAGTTCCTGAAGCTAAACTGGAACTTTTTTGAGATTCAGCGTGAACGAGTCATTGTTTGCCATTCACAGAAGGGAGTTACTGAGGAAGTATCTGAGATCATTTCCAACGGAACATTAGTTAGGCGAACATACATATACTTCTAGTTGGGCTGTGTCCCAAACCAGGTATGATGTTCTGTTGGGAATGCCGTGGCATGTTGCCCACAATCCACGTGTCGACTATCGGAAACGGATTGTGATGGTGAAAGATGCTTCCATTCCAGTGATTGATCCGATAACGAAAACCGTATTGATGTGTCCAATTTGGGAGTGAAGAAATTTAGACGAATGCTGAGGCATGGGGTGACTTCGAAGTATTTCAGTTACTTGAAGTTCACAGTATGAGAGGAGTGACAGATTCAAAGTTCGATGGAAGACTGAGCAGATTACTGGATAATTTTAAAGAGGTCTTTCAGGATGAATTGCCAAGAGGCTTCCTCCGATTCGATCAGTTGATCATGAGATCAAAGTGGAGGAAGGAGCAAAGGCACCTCATCGACCTTTATTCCAGTTGTCTCCATCCGAACTTAGGGCAGCAAAAGAGTACGTCGAGTCTCTTCTGAGGAAAGGGAAGATCAGGTCCAGTAAATCATATTGGAGCACCACTTTTCTTTGTGAAAGAAAGGATGGAAAACTTAGAGGTGTTGTCGATTATCGCGCTTTGAATCGCATCACCAAAAAGAATAATGCTCCACTCCCTCGTTCTGATGAAATGTTCGATCGACTTGGAGATGCGAGATTTTTCTCCAAGCTTGATCTGAAAACGGATTCCATCAGATAAGGGTGAAACCGGAGGACATCGAAAAGACTGCGTTCAATACAAAGTATGGGCAATTTGAATATCTTGTTATGCCAATGGGACTTTGCAACGCTCCTGCTACGTTCCAAACTTTGATGAACCAGATCTTCTATGATTGCATCGATGTCTTCTTGGTTGTCTATATGGATGATCTTCTTATATTCAGTAAGAATGAGGAGAACATTACGAACATCTGGAAATTGTATTAAAGAGACTTAAGGACCACAAGCTGTACATCTCTCCGAAGAAATGCTCTTTCTTTCAGACTGAGCTGGAGTTTTTGGGTTTAATAGTCGGGAAGGACGGCATTCGTGTCAATCCTGAGAAGGTCGAAGTCCTACAAACTTGGCCGAAACCTGAATCTCTAACGGAGTTGAGAAGTTTCTTAGGTCTAATACAGTTTTTCCGTAGGTTCATTCAGAAGTTCTCGCAATTGCTGCACCTCTCACAGATCTGACAAAGAAAGGTCGAGGTATTGGGAAATGGGATCAACAGTGTGATAAAGCTTTCAGAAGCTAAAGGAAGCGATGACGTTGGCTCCAATTTTAGTCGCTCCTAATTGGAACAAGCCATTTCGTGGTCATGTAGATGCTTCACAGCTTGCTGTCGGTGGAACTCTAACACAGTTGGATGAGAATGGAAGGATCGTGTAATTTCTTTCTATTCAAAGAAACTTTCACCAACTGAGTCGGACTACACTGCAAATGACAGAGAGCTTCTGGCTTTGATTAATTTTCTGGGAAGATTCAGGTGCTATCTTGAAGGTTCTGAATTTGAGATTTTCACAGACAACCAGTGCTTAAGAGCTTCTTCACAAAACCGAAACTGAGTCGGAAAGAAGCACGTTGGTTGGAAACTCTCGGTAACTTCGGAATCTTTCCCATCACACTGAAGCCTGGAAGAATTCACGTCTTGGGAGACGCATTATCCAGAGCTCCGCACGTGACTAGAGGAGACCGTGACATCTCAGTGAATGACGTTGAAGTTCCCTACCTTGATTTGATCAGATCATTCCTCGGTATGATGACGACCAGTTCTTTGGTCCAGTGGTAAAAGCCATGGAAGGAGAGTGGCCAGAGGATATGGTTCAGAAGCAGAAACTTGAAAGAATTCTGCCAATGTTCCGAAAAGATGGTTCGAGGCTGTTTTACAATGGAAAGTTGTGCGTACCAAGAAGGTCAGTTTCGGATATTTTGCAAATTGCTCACGACTCGAAAGTTGGTGGACATTTTAAATTTGCGAAGACACTGTCCAGATTGGATAACTTCCATTGGAAACATAAGAGCCGGGATGTTCGAAAGTATTGTGAAGGATGTCTCACGTGTCAGCAGTATAAGGACTCTAATAAAAAAATTTGACTGATCCAATGTCACTGGAATTGCCTGACCGCAGATGGGGATCATTAGCTACAGATTTCATTGTGAGGCTACCCCTGACGAGGAGCGGTCATGATGCGATCACGACTTGGGTTGATCGACTTACTCGTCGAGTCCATTTTCTTAAATCTAAAACATCAGATACTGCTGAGGACACGGCTCGAGACTTCTTCGCGAACATATTCAAGAACCACGGGTTGCCTGATGATGTGACCTCAGATAGGGACAGCAAGTTCATTTCAAAGTTTTGGAAGACACTGATGAATCTTTGTGGGGTGAAATTAAGAATGTCTACAAGTAGACACCCACAAACAGATGGCGCTTCTGAGATTATGAATAGGATGATCGAGAACTATCTCCGTTGCTATTGCTCGTATCATCAGGATGACTGGGATGAACTGCTTCCTTCTGCAGAATTTGCATACAACTCGGCTGTGAGCGATGATCTGGGTATGTCACCATTTGAGCTGGACTTGGATGGACACCTAATCGCCATTGACTTCTTGGCTAGCAGCAGCATACCTCTTCAGAGTTTGGACGACTTTCGTGCCAAGCAAGGTTTCTCTTGAGGATGCGCAATTTGCCTACAAAGTGGCAAAAAATCGGAGACCTGCATATGATTCACGGCAATACAAAGTTCCAGATTATAAGGTCAGTTAAAATATACGGATCAACCGTTCGTTGTTTACAGATACTTCTTCTGGGTTGCATTCTAAAAGCTTGGTACGCGCAAATTTGGGCCATTTTGGCTAAGGAGCTAATTGTTAAGAATGTTGTTCGACTGGATCTCTGCTCATTTTGAATTCCATCCATTTATCCATATCATTCACACCACATCACATTTGGAGCATCCCGATGAAATTTTTTTACCCATTACTCCTGCACCCGTACCGCTTGAACTGTATGAGGGACCGTAGAGGTTATCTTAGATCACAAAAAGGTTGGACACGGTTACAAGTTCTTGTTTTGATGCGTGGTTTACCACATTATGATGCGGAGTGGCAACACACGAAGGACTTTGTAAATGTTATGGAGATGGATCTACTATGGTAACTGAGGCTTTTCAGCGGTAACTGAGGCTTTTCAGCAGTATATTCGGAAGAACAATACACTAACCACGGTACCATTGACGAGGACGTCAACAGTCCGGAGGAGGAAATAGTGTAACAATGTCTCTGATACACCGCTGTATAGTAGAGACTTGTTCGTTTTTTATTTCAGTTCTCTAATATACAGTGGTGTAACAGAAAAACTGAAATGTCTTGAGTTACCTTAGAAGTTTTTCCCTTCAATTTTTAATTTGACGTGGAGCCCCAAGTCATCATTTTATTTACTTAGTTATATTCTAGATGGTACAGTTCTATAGTTACACCACTACTTTCTAGTATGTTCTACTGAGCTAACAAATTATAGAATTTCTAGAGTAAAGCTACAGACTATCTATATGAACAGGGCTCATATGGTCCTTGTGTGAATCCAGGTACGGTCGACAAACTCTTTTCCCCCGACTTTCTGAAACCCACTACCATCGTGTCTACTGTTCACATAGCAGCGCCCCGGTTGCGTCCCTCTCTGTTTTCCGGGATGGATAGTAATTAGTGTTGGCTTGAAAGCAATCATGACCTCTGCGCTATGTGCCGTGGGTACACGAGGGGTTAATTTGCTGTAACAGATAAGCTGGCGAATACTCAGTTTCTCGTAGTGGGGGTAAAGAGCATTGTGGTGATAAATATTTATGAATTGTAAGGCACGAAATTGTGCGGAGAATTTGCAGAGGTCTACTACGCAGGCAGGGCGGGTGGCAACTTGTAGCGCCTGCATCACTTCTAGGCTAAACGTAAAGCGAGTAGCAAAGTCGCGAATTCCCTGCTGGAGTGAGCATGTGCAGTATGTGAGAGGTTGCGATAGATGCTGATGTAGCGTACAATGCTTATATAATAACATTTGTATACATCTGTCATTTCGAGTGTGTACTGCCTGACCGCCTATCAAGATTAAGATCTAATAGGATGGTCCACATCGGCCACGTGCAGTGGAGCAAGCGAGATGGTGGCCATGGCTATCGACGACTATATGATGCATCTTTAGCGTTGATATAGGCGTGTGCCGAAGATGGTGGGAGAGACGTGACATTTGTTCGCAGCTCGGTCGATAAAACGTTCAAGGAAACGAATGGTATCAGGGCATGCAGCCCTAGCAAGTCAAAAGCGAGGAGCTGAAACTGGAAACCAAGGTAGCGTGTATCACGGGACGGGTCCAGAGAAGTGGGGACAATTCGCCTGGACAGCTCGTGTTCCAACTTCTGAATCTTCCGGCGATATCCTTGGCAGCGGCGCTGTCTGCGACTCGCGTCGCACTTGTAGCGGCGGACAACGTAAACGGTGATGTAATGACAATGCTTACGTATTTGTCTGAACTACATTACAGCACAGTATTTCAGAACACTGTAAGTACAGCACAGTACTGTACTGTACTGAATTTTAGTTCAGGAAGCGTACATGTCAGTACAATATTCAGCACATGTGCCCGAGAGGACAGTAACATTCAGGAGCAAATACACAGCTTCAACTCGCAAACCTTTTTGCTGAAGCTTTTCGCTCGTCCATGGGCCTATCCGGTGCTAAACAGTAGGTTTACTGCGCACCATGCTCGGGCCTTAAGACCACATTGCTCCTAAAGCTTTCTCCGTCTGGCTCCAGTATTATTGCCAGGTACCATTCTTCGCCCCCAATACCCCGTGCCCCAGGAGCAACTGACCGGAAACCCTGGACATCTTCGGCGACCACCTCATGCACTGCTTGCATGGCTTAGAGGGAATTGAGCGTCACGACCACAAGGGTACGGCACTCACCTCGGACTTAGCAAAGGCCGCGCGACACCCGGCCATGGGCCCGGTCCCAATGGCCAACATCGCACAGGGCCAGACATCAAGGCTATAGGGAGCACAGGAGGAACAGACTTTTTCGACGTTACATTCCTCAATCCACTTGCTCCCTCCAACGCACGGGCCCGTTGCTTCAAACCCTTGACATCTCTGAACGCCGCGAAAGCGTCAAAGTTCAGGAGGTATCAAGACTTCATCACCGCGCATGTCAGGTCCCGACTGATCCCACTGCCGATATCCACTCTTGGTTGGTATACCCTTTTTGAGTCGATTGTGGTTGTCTGGAAAACTATGGGATAGATCGGATATATCTTCCAAGAGTAAAGCACCCAAACGTTTCCCCCTCTTGGTGGGTGGCACCAGGACGCATTCGCGATGCTGACAGACGTATCTAGGAACGTCGCCGTACGAGCCATGGAGACATTCGAGCCATGGAGACATTCGGGCGGGTGCGACCTTTCCTTATGTAAAGACAAGCTGCGGAGACGGTTTCGCCCAACGCAGCATGCCTTACGGCTGGCCTCGAACCAGGCCCTGTGAGGTCGTACCTCATGATACGGCCTCATTTTCAGACTCTCTAATACACAGACCTTTTCCCCCTAGTCTTCGGAAAATAGCCCTCCTGCATCCCTAATCAGTATAGCACCCCAACTCCCCCACCACCCGCTAACCTCACTCAATGCTGCGAAAAACGTGAAAGAGCGGAGATACCAGCCATTCATCGCGAATTCTGCAAGAGTTAGGCTCATCCCCGTCCCATCTCCACTCTGGAGGCTGGCACCCAGATGCCTACGCGCTACTTAGCGACGTCGCACGGAATGTGGCGGTTGGGACAATGGAGACGTACTGAAAGGTTAAAGAAGTACGCACAACGCACTAGCGGCGTGGATGCAAACGACCACATCTTTCATACATTAAAATAACCCAAATATTCCCCCTCACTCAAACGCACGCCGCAGCGGTACCAATGTCCAATGCTCCCTGCCTTATGGCCGGGCTCTGGCCCATTTTGTAGGGGAATATTTTGGGATTTTTGGCCGTTGGAAGATATCTGTATATTCGATCTGATTTTTTGGGTGACGCGGCTACGCTGCAAACCTCGTGCTCTGTAAGCCCATACCCACTCAATCTCGAATGGAAGATGTGGCCTCACTTCAGGAAACGACATTACTTTCCAAACATTAAATTACCCAATTTCCCGCTTAGAGGAGAATAGCTAGTATTGTGCCTTCTTGTGACCGATTTGGCTCATCCAGTTGGCTCTCAACTGAATAGTCGGTCAGTCGGTGTACACTCTACATAAGTAATGAGCAAATATCTCTCCTTCAACACGCTGACAAAAGCTCATGGAAACTATACTGTAACAGGAGTGTCATTGGTTCTGCTGCCCGGTCAGCGAAAAATCTTGCTAAACTGTGATGAAAAGCACACTCCTGGAATACTAAAAAAAATGAAGAGGATTCCACCCTAGGTTCATAACACAAGTCTTTCGTTCATCCAACAACCTGAAACAATGGTGGAACGTCGAAAGTGCTCTTACATGCCAAGAAACTATACTTTTCGATGATCAGTCCATGGCAACCATAACAAGAAATGTTACGAGCGTCGTTGACCGTGTCATTGATTCATAATTATATGACACGCCGTAAGTCCTATTCTCCTGATTCCTCCTCTCATTGCCCCAAACATTGGAAAATTCATAATGCGTTTAAAACTTGCAACTGGGGCCAGAAATATAGCTCGCGAGATAAACAGACAGAGGCGGGCAGAACCTTTGCACCATTCAAGATGTTGACATATCAGCATACAGTAAACTTAAGGCCAATCAAAGGTCAGCTATATAGGGTTACCGTTGCTGTTTAAGGCTGGTACCAACCCTGGATAGCACCTAAAGTAAGAATAAAATTGTACAGTATCCCAACTACAGCAGAACTACAGTAGGATATTCTAGGCACTATTTTCCATGTAAAGGATACCCGGGAGTGCCACTCCGAAGATTCGGGCAGTCAACTGCCCATCTTGCTGTATAGGAGCATCTCCGCAGTCATCGTAAACCTCACACACCACCACCATATCTCTCATCCCTGATCTTGCAAGCCACAACAATCATCCGCAACCATCGCTCCTTACCAAAACGTTTCCATTCGCCTCCATTTCAACCCCATTGTCCACCCTCTGTGCCATCACCATCTGTTGTTGTCATAAATTTCAAGTCGCAACCACCTAAACACACTCTGCTGTATTCAATACGGCTAAGAGACAGCTACATATAAAACTGTCAAGTTGACAAACGTTAAACATTTTTTCCGTCCGGGACAACGTTAAAGTAGAGTCGAATGACGGGCTGAAATATGATAGGCGGATGGACGGTTGGATGTGTGTAGCAGGTATTACCTGCTCTAAGGAAATTCTGAGAGGACGGCCGGACGAAAGGAGATGGACCGAAAACAGTCTATTGGACTACAAACTTTTCTTAAAGTGTAAATGGGGGGTTAATTTACTGTGGTAGATATGTGGGTTGGTATCCAGTAAATTTGTACCGGAGCGTAGATATCGTATCATTGCCAAGCCAATTGCGAAACCGTACAATGCGTCGAAAGCTGTGGATGGAACTCCAATCTACCAGAAGGTGGAAGGGAGGCCAGCCAGCAAACAAGCGGCATTGGAGGTTACTGTCAAAGCGGAGTGCCGCTGTAAAGTGAAAGGAGGCAAATTGGGGCAATTTTACTTCGTTATTTAGCAGGCCCCCACCGGTCGAGATTTCTCGGTATATCGATGATAAATTGAAGCAATATTTCTGTACAAAGCGGACGGGTGATCTGATAAAATTAGTAAACCTCCAGAACTAACCTCGTACAGATCATTTGTGGTTGCTTTAGGGGAAAGGTTTGGGTGTTTTACTCTTGGAAGATATATCCGATCTATCCCATGGTTTTCCAGGCAATCACAATCGACTCAAAAAGAGTATACCAACACAGTATTGGGGAAGGAACTATGCTCTCTAAAAAGCTACCTTCAGGCCGACCATCAAGCAGGCCGCGTTGGACATGACGGCTGCTGCGGCCTTAGGTTCATGCTAAGGTGAGGTATTGACGGCTGTAATCTTGTCACATCCGAAATGTCTGATCGACGGCCGAGAGTCCAAAATCCAAATAAACCTTTATGTTAGTTTTTTTGCGCAGCATTTTAAGTTGCTCAGTGCAGGCAATAGTTATAAAATCGTAGAAAATGCATCTTACCTGAATAGTCTTGCTGGGAGTCTAGAGTCAGACACTTTTTTTACGCTTTCGCAGCTTCAAGCTGTAAAAATATAATATCGACTTGCTTCCGCTCTAGTATATATTCAACGACTTTCCATCGTTTGATTATTATATCTAGCGACTTTCCATCGCTCGACATTTATCTTCAGCCACCTTTAAAGCTCTTTGACTATCTCCTGCGACTTTCTATCGTTTAGCCGCTATCTGCAGAGATTCACCACGGATCTGTCGTACTAAAAATTATAGTCGCTCTGCCGTTATCTACAATGATTTTCCATTGCGAGGCCATTCTCTCTATATACATTACCAAATTATTCTCTCAGCAGCTGCCACGAACCACCAAATATGCATGTCAATATAGACAAGCGAAAAGAGTCCAAACGCCAGTTCCGCTTTAAATCATTCAATAAACCCTCAGGCTACATTACCTGTAATATTTGTATCAGAGCTATCATTTGCTAACATGACCATGCAATGATTAGAATGCGCAAAGTTCCCGTCTGAAACTCAAATTACGCCAGAAATGACAGATAAGGCACTTGCACAGGCATATAGAAAAATGATACCTTGTTCGCAACATGTGCGAAAAAGTGGTGGAGTTGATAAAGAATTAACATCGTTCTTTACCCGAAAAACACTTTAAGGAATTAGCTTGCTTTCTCAACTTTGTTCAGCCCGTTTTCTACCTATCCGAACCCAATATAGGGCGGTTCGGGTCCTCTCTCTTCTTTAAACTGAAAATGTGCGAAATTAGGTCATTTTTTTGTAGTAAAACACATTTCCTCATTGGGCGACCTCAATTCCGCAAAGGCTAAAAATGTCATCAATCTCTCTTCGGGTGTTACATCCGTGAACTTCGTCCAACTAGTTGCTGATGAAGATTCAAAGACCGCTTTGTACCTCTCCAATTAGTTAATCAGCATCTATATCTCTTCTGGACAGCGTTCTATATAATAAGTACAATACGATTTGTAAAAATTATGATCTAGTGGAAGATGAGACTAGCTCGAACATGTCACTAAGTTCAACATAATTTTTGGATAGCTAGCAACACACTATGTTGAGATACCTGAGAGGAAGAAAGTTTGAAAACCTATCGCGTCTCCTCTGCCATTATTTGCAGCACTCTCCAAGTTTTTTCTATCCAAAACTTCGTTTGAAGTTGTAGTTAGCGCGTTTCAGGCTGAAAAAACTTTCCGTTACTCCTGCAGTCCAGAAATGAGCTTTTTAAATAGATTGTCCCAACTTCAGGCCTATGCAGTAAATCAATCCCATGGTCGGGGCTGTGGTAAGGGCCGTTTAGCCTGGAGCTCATGAGCCATTGGAATTCGAGGATACGGACGAATCGTGGTTCCAAACTCCAATTCCATTGGAAACTGTCATTATTATGGGAAGCACCCCTCAGATGGTCCTAGAAATCCAAACAGAGGACGTGCTAAACTTTAGGCAACTATATTACACGAAAAATGATTTTCAACAGTAGAAAAAGCAACATTCGGCCTCCCTTCCACCTTATGGTAGATTGGAGTGCCATCCACAGCTTTCGACGCATTGTACGATTTCACAATTGGCTTGACAATTATACGATATCTACGCTCCGGTAAAAATTTACTGGATACCAACCCACATATCTACCACGGTAAATTAACCCCCCATTCACACATTCAACCTTATTGCCCTGCACGTTTCGAGATAATGTCAAAAAATCCGCGGATATAGCAATCTTCAAAATAATGGTGCCGTAACCTCCAAATTTGAATCCTCCTTTAATTTGACAGTATTTTCGAAATCCAACATCTGATATGCAGTCGCAAAATCGAGTCAAAATGGTTGGAATTTAGTTTCATAGCAACTTTGCGACTATTAACAGTATGAAACCCGCATCGTGTACTTTGATTCTGGAGCAACCCAGAAATTCTTTTTAAGGTGCTCTTTCTTCGTTTCATATAGTCGCATTTCTAATCAAGCTATTCAGACGGCTGCTGAAACCCCTCTTTTCCACTATAAGGGCTTAGTCTAGGTCTGATTTAGCTTCAGAATATTCATGAGTCATCTTATGGGTCCGCATTTGAGTGTAACACCCTAGCTACTCATTGACTCACTAAATTCTTTAAATTAACTTTGTCGGAGTCGAAATTCGCTTATGGGGGATGTTTTGTTTTTAAGTTTTGCTCTATGAACCCCTCAGATGTAATATAGGATACCGAGTCGTAGAGGTTTATACTTGATGCAGGTAGGTGATTCTAACAATGAAAGAAAGAACTCAAAGCCGTTAAAGATAATAATATTTAGACGGAGGCTACGGGATGGTATATGAAAACAGGGAACTCAATAAAGATTGATACATGCAGCTAGCACTGCAACTTAATTATAAGCACTTTCTATCGAATCACCCTTAAAAAATTTAAGAGCGTCCCTTTTTATATTGTAAAAAATGAAAAATTTCTGATCTAAACTTCAATTAGGAATCCATCTCAGCCGTTCTACGAATTATCATTTGGGTGCTTCCGGTCTCCTTTCTATTTCTCTGGTTGTAAATATTTATGCGGTGCTTCCTATCGAAACATATAAGCAAGTGGAGACGTGTTTGTAATGAAAAACCGATTGAATAGGCAACCACTCTGAATCATTATAGAGTAAAGGTGGAAAGAAACTTATCTACTACATATCACAAAATTATCCGCATATGTTTCTGTAATTCCAGGGAAACTCTAGTGAGGTATATTAATGATTTCAAATAATCATTTAAAATTATCATATCTCCTGCAAAACTACTGTAAGGGCACCCGAGAGCTGCATTATGGATAAAAAGTTGGTTGGTGGACACTGGAGAATGGTAAAAGTACTTTTCTTCGACTGCAACCTCTCCGAGAACTTTTAGGACGATGCACTAACGCATTTAGACTGACTTTACGACAGAATATCTGCGGGACGAACAAAAGCCAAAATACCTATCCTCTTTTGAGACGCGATCGCAATTATTAGCTGTAGGTCCCTACTTTCGTTTCAAAGACCATTATTTGGCTTTATCTACTGCTCTAGCATCAGATAGGCGAAAAAATTGAAACAAACATCCAAATTGAACACTCTGTTGGTATGAATTCGGATTCAAGGATGGTTCTAGCATAAAAATATGAATCCAAAAATTTTCGACTCTTGATAAATTGTGTTCCTAAATTTCTAGTGAAAAGTAACCTTTCAGGGTGAAAAGCCATATGTAGACCATAAAGCATATAATCGTGTTTAGATGTAAATGTAAAATTTTCCCTGGAAAGATTTCTCCAATTTGTGAGAACTATATTCCCGAATAACCCAGAAATATCATTTTCATGCAAAACTTTTAATATAGAAGACATCATATCACATAGTCCGAGCAAGTTCAGATGGGTCCTTTCTTGATTTATAAAATCATCATTCTTTACAAAGATTCATTGGTCGACTTCTTTGCCTTCTTTTCTCTGCAAACCCAAATTGATGTTTTCGATTTCCGGTTTTGGCCGTCAGCTAGGTGCAATTAGCGTACGTCTCATTAAAATGGCGAAACATATCCTCCATTTCCTCGACGAAACTCTCCTTCTTCAACCACGCGACCCAAACAACCTTTCAATAACTCGAAACGCGATTGGCGCTTACGTTGATGTTGATAAGGCCGGTTACACTGCAACCCGACTATCCACCGCTGGATTTACGATTTCCATAAAATGGCTTACAATATATTACAAATCCAAGATCCAGAAGTCATCGCTAGCTCTTCTTTAGATTCCGAGTACGTGGCCTTAGCTATAAGCGGAAATAAATTGTCTTGGCCCCGAAAATATTTTTTCCGAAAATATAACACCAGAAGACACAGAACGATAATAATAGGTTCTTTACTACTAATGTTTACTCATACGACACCTTCGTTCAGTAAAGTGCCACTTTTGTCCATATGGCCGCATGATACTAGCAAATTATCTGAAGGTACAGCAAATTCAAGGATCTGGTTCAAGGTGCAGTATGACAGAATCTGAGAATTTTCATCCCTAGCAAACCTTTACAAAGGAAATTAGTCTTCCGAAGTAGCACTGTTGGCGCGTAGGACAGCTGTCCCCACAGCTTAGTGCCGAATACTTTTAGCTGAGTAAATCAAGCTCGTCAAGAGAAGTAACGCGTCCAATACAGCTAATTGGTGCCTTCCTTTTCATGGTAGCATCGCCTTTGAGAAACAAACGCTCTCAATCTTCCATAAGCCTACTTCTCTATCTCTTTCCCGAAATATTCGGGACGTTGACGGGGTCACGAAGCTCCCTATAATATGAAATGCGAGAGAATTCATCAACTGGAGACGCCTGGCTCGCGCGTGCATTCATCGTGATGATATTGACTTGCAAGGGCTGGATTAACACCGGGAGACTCTTTTTTCGTTCGAAGATGTTCGAGAGCGTAGAAAAAAGATGATCACAGATAACTCAGTTATGATTCTAACGCTAACGAACGAGAAAATATCGTGCACATCATATAATATTACGAGTGCACCGCTAAAGAAGTTTAGGAAGCTTTGGCCAGGCTGTACATAAATGAAATGGACAGAACTTCATCAAGTTATAGTAGGAACTAGTAGATCTCAAGTTTAAGATCAATGAAAAATTCGCGGATCATTTAAACAAATGTTTAGAGATAATGGGGAAACGTGCGTCCTATGACAAGTATTAGATGAAAAACACAAAAATGGAAGATGATCCACACGCTTTTCGAAATTTTTTTCACGTAGCTATGTTACCGAATAATTTTAACTTCGAATAACTCACAAGCCCCATTCAGACAGGTCTTTCCAGAAAAACTTTTGTAAAAGAAATCAAACATCATGCAAGTGTACCAAAGGCGTCATCAATATGTGTTGGAGGTTGCGGTATTGCTTACGGAAGAGTTGAGAAGAAGAAAAGGGGGTTTTGGGTTTGTCTGAAGCGTGGTCACTTTGCAAGAAACTGGTGGCACCGTCAAGGTGGACAGGTTATTCATGGGCGAAGTGGGAGATTTCAGGGTTGGTGTAGAGGCGGAGGTCAAGGTCATGTAAGAGTTATCCATCCTAACTCTCACACTTACAAGCACAAACCCGGAATATAAATGTAATAGCCACCATCTCCTCGAAGAATTACGGATGCCGCAATTGCAAATTTTGCATTCACTAGCAATTAAAACGGAAGTGAGCAGATTCGGCAAATCTCACATCCAAATCAGGACCAACGGGCAAGGTCTGTAAATGCTCCGTTCATGTGTGGGTTTATGACGGAAATCAAGTTCCGCAGTATAATTGCCAAAGTTGGTGATCAAAAGAAAAACATGCCATTGATAAACTCAGAGGGCTCACACAATTTCTTTTACTCAAGAAAAACCTTTCATGATTATGAGACTTTGGAAATCTTGGGTTAGTATGCCGCAAGTAGTAAGTGGATCATCATTAGAAAGGGGAACTCAAAATTCCCATTTATGGCGGAATTCTTGTCGAATCGTATCATGCTTCCTATTTAATGACAGACATTCTTTTCGTTGGTATCTTGTCAAAGAAGAGAAACTTTTTGTTTACAATTGAACCCTACTGGTATTTTATTAATCAGTACTTGCTTTATAGTTCGGCACAATCAGTCCCTAGTTTTGAAAACCACTTTTTATACAGAATATACAGTTTCGATATAAAAGACACTGTACCAAGCTTCGAAATTGGCGATGATGGGTTATGCAGCGTGAATCAGACCAGAACAAATATGGAAGATATCAACACTGCCAATAGCTAATCTGCTTTCCCATTTTACCTTTTCTATTCGTATCAAATCTTAAGGATGCACTTCATTGCCATCGAAAAACGGGACACTTTGGTGTGGGGATTTACATGAAACTGGCTTGATCGTTTCCAGATGTAAAAACATTTCCAAAAGAGGTTCTGTTGAAATTTGATTGCACACTTTGCATGATTGCTGAAGAAAGACGTGGGCCAATCCAGCGAGTGACTATTAATCCATTGGGGTTGGAGCATTCAGATATTTCAGGTAAGATTCCCATCGCTCCTTTGGATTAAAAAAGCTATCATACTTTCAAAGGATGGGCGATTTATCAGCATAAGAAGAGAATCATTGTATCTCAACGCAGGCAAACAATGCAAATTTTAAGGAAGAATGGACTCGATCAACCAAATTTAGCTTGGGCTCCGTTGGAAACTCAAGAATATTTATCTCCTTCCAATGCTTCCGATGTCCTACTTAGGCAAAGTGCCCATTCATATTACCGTTCTACTATTGGAGAAATTTTACAAATCGCAGTATGCACTAGACCTGACATTGTATTATCAGTTTCAGCTCTCGCCCGCCAGTTATATGCAACTTCCCAGCGCCATATTATGTTGTTCAAACATTTACTTCGATACTAAGCAGGTTCCAAGAATGTGTGAATTACCTACTTGAAAAAAATAGTGGCAAGCATGACATGATGCTGGAAATATTCTTTGACGCAGACTACACTGGAGGTCCAGTGGCTCTTAAACCTAGAACGGGATATGTTGTGAATTTGGAAGGCTCTCCCGTCGCTTGTGGCGATCTAAATAGCAGACTAACGTTGCGTTCATCAGAGGCGAAGTCTGTTTCGATATCCACTTGTCCAAAGATCTCATATGGATACAGAATCTAGTCTGTTAAATAATAAACCTCTCCTCAATTAGTACTTTGTCCACGAATCTGAGGTGCACAGTTTTTGTGGACAACATGGCCGTCATTTCAAACAAAACAAAAGAAGAAGTGGAATCTTAGAATAAGCATATCTCTGTGAAGTATCATCATGCCCAGATTTGTTTGCAAAGCAAATAATTTGCTTGGAGCACATCCCTACATTTTTTCAAGTTGCTGACGTCTTAACGAAGGTCGTAGAACAAAAACTCTGCAACGTCATCTTCGTGCATTGGGTATGGAGTGAAAATGGTATGCCTTTGTCTTCCATCTAAAGCTGTAGCAAGTATTCAAGATCATGAAAAGAAGATTCGGTTCAACAACAAGTTTACAGGGTAAAATAAAGAAGTGTCAAATAAACTTCATGGGAGCTTACTATGAATTAGGGGGTCTGAAGTTCGGGTCATGGAATTAATTGAGCATCAAGTTTTGTCATAGACAAAAATGCTGAGCAGTGCGCAAAACACTTGCCGAGTGAGGGTAAATTTGAGTGTCAAGTAAGAGTAGTTATGGAAGAGAAAAGTGTCGAGTCAAGGGCATGCTTAGCCGTGGATTGAGGTGATAAAACCTGAGTATTTTCACCGCTGGCATACCTTTACAGAGAAAAGGAGTATTCCTATGTAGCACTGATAGGCTGGAGGAGAGCTGTCCCTCCAGAGCATTCCCAGGGACTTTAAGCCCAAGTAAAATAGAGATCGGTATGAGAAGTAGCGCAGCCATGGTATCTAAGTGGTGCTAAACATTTTACAGAACGTGACAAAAAGCGAATTCATTCACATAATCGATGCTGGAGGGCCTGCAGCCAGTTTTCTGGCGTTTTGACGGCTTCCAGCCAATCCTTTACATTGTAAGCTTTTACCCACATCACGACATCCCTCAGGGAACAGCTGACCTCATTTTTCATGGATTTAAAACACCGCACACTTCCCCCTTAATCGATGAACCTGGATTTTCTTTGGTCGAATGTGGGAATTACGGGAATTAAAGTGCTGTTAAGAACCAACTTTTTATCCTCTAGCTTCAGCAGCAGATACAGCACTGCAGTTAGAGGTGCAGTTCTCTTTTGTGTCGCTGAGACTGCTGATCTAATATTTTCTTTACAAATTGATGCCGCCGTTCAGTTTTGTATTTTCAACTGTTTTTTAAACTACCTATACAAAACTAGCAGGCGCTGCCGCAGTATAATGAAATTGAATTTGTCTTTCCGAGAGGGGGGGGTTGAACATCATATTACAGTAACGTAAGGCCAAATCAAAGGTCAACTATGTAGATAGGGTTACTGTTGCTGTTTACGGCTGGTACCCACCCTGGATACTGTACAGTAGATACTAAGTGAAAAATGGGGGGTTAATTTACTGTGGTAGATATGTGGGTTGGTATCCAGTAAATTTGTACCGGAGCGTAGATATCGTATCATTGCCCTACTTAATTGCAATAAAATTAATACTACTACAGCAGGATACTCTAGGCACTATTTTCCCTATATCAAAAGGATACCCGGGAGTGCCAATCCGGAGGTTCGGACAGTCAGCAGCCCATCTTGCTACACAGGAAGTGGATTCCCAAAATGATTGAGTCTTATGTCTGAACGAAAGAATGACGCTTTATTGTTTGTAGACAAGTCTGAACGAATGGATCGCTAGCTTGCGAAAGGATATACCGTAAGTTACTGTAAAGTGCAGTAGAGTGCATAGAGTGCTGCTGTGTGCTCATTTCAGATGTAATATACTCAATTACAATCGTCGTAATGTAATGCAAAATACCCCAGACCCATGCGGTCACTCATTCTACGTTCTAGAAGGCCCCACATTTTGCTTATATCGGCAAGGACCTGATCCCATCAACAGTGATACTGTAGTTTCCGTCTTCTTCAAATCTGTGTTACCAAAAAATCCTTTTTCAGCCCCTCGTACCACCTAACCACTATCATCACCCTCACCAAATCAACCAACAATGCCTCCACACCACACCACTCACCGTCACCCTCAGAGAGACAACCTTCTGCAACACCTACAAGTCGGCGACCGCATCGAGGTCTACTGGCCAATGATGCACCAATTCTATCAAGGTACAGTCACCGCCAAAGAGACAACCGGCAAGCATCGCATCGAGTACGATGATGGAGACGTCGAGGTGTTGCGAATGGAAAAAGAGGTCTGGCGCTTTTGCGATGCAAGCGCGGAGCGCGTCGCAGTACATATCCTCCGGTCGCTGAAGGGGGTTAAGCTCTGAATCACTGCGGCCCTTACATCGCGTTACAAGCGATACTCATTCGCTCACCTTTCTGCGCTATTACGGTTTTGAGCATACCTCTTCTCGCAATGGCTGGTCGGAGCTACAGGCCAGTGTATTAGTGGATGGTCAGCGGTTGAAATTGGTGCTGGAGCGTTTTTGAGGTCAATATCAGCTCAAACCCAACGCCCGAGATTTTTGCTGCGCTGCACAGACAAATCTGACTGCTGTTCTTGGATTCAGAATCTGCTGCCTGCCCAGGGTGCGCTAGTCCAGAAAACTATGCAAGTGGGGATTCGTGGAGAATAGAAGGCTAATCCAGTGCCTCAGCTAGCAATCTGAGGCAACTGTATGCCTTCTCGTGACGTGGTTTTGGTCACAAGGTCTAGCGCAATCCGCCGCAATCTGTGCCTTACAGTAGTCGGAGAGTGATGTCCATAATTTAGGCCCACGCAGAGGTGCGCTATCAACTGTTTCAGGGGACTCTCCTATTGTTTTCTGTGCATTCATAATGCGCTGCACGCAATGTTTATCGAATCACAATTTCAACGTGCCTCCCCGTGCCACAGTGAGGCACGTAAAACGCTCTTGATGTTTTGCAGCACAGTTCATGAAAAGTTGCGTCAGTTTCATAATAATTGTTCAAGATTTTTGAGCAGCTTGCAGTCGAACTGCCTTGCACTGCAGTTGTGGAGGATGCCTAAGACCGTAAACGCCTTCCCGCTTTACAGTGCATCACAATCGATGATCAAACAATCTAAGCCCCCTATCTCCGACAGCTGTTTACATGGTCTCCAGTAAACCGCTAGATGCAGTTGGCATAGAGAACAGCAATCAGCTTAGCACATGCTAAGCTATGAACTGAGCTGCAAAGACATTAGGCGAGATGTTTGCATGCGCAGATTCAATGGGACAAGCAAAGTTGATGAATGTATTGTAAGGAGAAAAAAGTATGAGGTGGTCAAATTTAATGTGATGTCTAGTAGAACTTCAGTAACGAGGCATGGACCATTCAAAATTAGTACAGAGTTCATTCTAGCAAAAGGCTAGTTTTTCAACCGAAGGCCGTATTCTCAATAAATTTACAACTGGTATAGTTTTGCTCATTTTACATCTGGGACTGTCCGGTCACATGAAGCAGGAGGGGTGACAGTATCCGGGTTGTAGTTCAGGGGAAAAGGAACGCTCCGGAAAGGGGCCAAATGTTAGAGTTTTTTTGCTTTTGGAAGATATATTCGCTCTATCTTATATTTTTCCAGACAACCACAATCGACTCAAAGAGGCATGCCGACACAATTATGGGGGAAGAACTACGCTCCCTTGAAGGGCACCCTCGGGAAAGTGAGTAGCTAATGACGAAGTTCACCCGGCAACGGGGGAAGGTTTGGGGTTTTATTCTTGGAAAGTATATTCGACTCTATCCAGGCAATGTGACACAGATTCGCTAGTCCCGATATCACCCCTGTCTTCTGTCAAAATCAGATTTTGTCCTAGGTGTCGAGATAGTTCCAGTTCATCGATAATTTTCATCCAAATATTTCTGGGTGTAATGGGGAAAATAATTTTATTGTGAAGGATGAATAGCATATGGGTTGAGCTAGAAATAACGGAGAGGAGACGGATTTTGTTTAGCGACTGTCATACCCTGAGAACAGAAGTTCTTTGCAACACACTTGCAGCTTGTGACATTAAGAGTCGCTAAAACTCCCTTCCAACAGACAACTGGCGTTATTCTGGACGATTCTCGGCAATGGGGTTGGTTTACTGCGGGGGGGGGAGTTAGTGTAGTTTATTATTTGGAAAGTGGGTCAGTTCCTCAAGGGGTCGTTTGATACCTGAGGAATTAAGCCTCGTGGACGTTAGCTTAACACGAAGAGATCAGCAGGGCGCCCCAGATCACCTTAGAATACGGGCTGGATACAAGCCATCAGGCAGGGAGCGTTGGACAATTATGCTGCTGCGGAGTGCTGTTAAGTGAGTACTTCTTTAACCTTTCCATATGTCCTCAATGCCCTCACTGCCACAGTGCGTGCGATGTCGCCTAGCAGCACATCGGCTTATCCCGCGTAACGTATTAGCCTCGTGGATATAACCGACCACATCTTCCATGCATTAAAATAACCCAAAATTCCCCCCCCCATAGGCGTCCGGGTACCAACCTCGGAGGGTGGAGATCGTGATGGGAACATGCCTACCTCTAGCTTAATTCGTGATGAAGGAATCGTACCTTCTCAGTTCCTGTTTCTCGCTGGATTACGGGGTAAATGGGGTTGGTTTACAGCGAGTGGTGCGAAGGTTAAGATTCCTATGAACTTCCATTCAAGCCATGTTTCAGGATCATTTATTTATTTCTGTGGTTCTTGGAGTGTGCACTGAGCTAGCTGGCCTTATACTGAGGTCAAAGTACAGTACTGTACAGCAAACGAGTGAAGCATAAATTAGCCAAATTGGCTGGAGGTTACGGGAACTTTAGATAGGGAAGTTACAGCAAGCCAGGTTGTTAATAATACAGGTCCAGGATATGATCGATATTCCAAATGAAGACAAAATCATTGGAATTGGGTGCTTGTAGATCCGCCTTCTCCCCAATCGGAAACATCGTTGGGCATTGGTACCAGCCTGTAAATACGCGACAGATTCTACCGAAATGCACTCACACCAAGTTCACATGGTAGTATAACTTTGATTCAGTTTCTTTTTCGGTTTCTACAATAGAGTGCAACAGAGCTTTCATTACTTTTACTTGATTTGCCATTCACATGGACTACTCTTTCAAAGTTCACATTTCGTATTCGAAAGGCGACTAGGTGGTGTTTCTCGTCAACCTTTGATATCTGCTGTCGCACTTTGTACGTGCCTACCAATACAACTTCTTCGAATTGAAAATTCCTCTTTGAGAGCTTGCCTAATTAGGTTGACAAGTACCGTTTTTGTGGGAACACGGGGTTTCATTTATTGTAACAGATAAGCTGGCTGATACCTAGTCAACTTGTATAGTAGTGTGCATGTACATGACATATTGAAGCAGAGGCTGATAGCACTTAACTCCACACTGCACAGGTTAACGGGAATTTCACCCTATGTTCCACTCGCAGTAAACTAACCCAAACGTCCCCCCTCTACCAGCAAGTAGCGGGGGGTGGAGCAGCAAGCATTCGTGGAGCGAAGTTACGCATGTTCCAATAGAATTGCAACTCACCAGATTCAGAATTTTCTCGACTCCTAGGGGGAAGTCTGCAACCCTCCCTTTCTCTCTATATGTAGTTCTGGCGACTGAGAGGATGAATCTTAGTTTTCTATTCATCGTCTGTAATAGTGGTAAACGCCATTTATTTATAGATCCCAACAATCAAAGAAATCTGTTCTGTCTCTGACTACGTAGAAATTTAAGATATGAGCCACTATCGAGCATCCATTGATGCAAGTCGAATGGGCAGACGATAGAACAAAAAACGTGCACTTATCTCCACGGCGTACACCGCATAGCTTCCTAGGACTTCTAACATCTAAACTAACCCTGGTTCCCTCCTATCTCCTTAGGACTGGGTGAGAGGCTAAACATTTGACGACCACTTGCTTTTTTATGCATTTCACTAGTTTGTGGGGATAAACAACTCTACATGGTAGTGCTATTGAAGATGTTTGCGACACTCTCTTTCACCAGTGACGATTTTCCCGCACAACGCACTACCAGCGGCGTGGATACAACCGACCACATCTTCCATACATTAAATAACCCCAAATTACTTCATCCTCCCAACTAAAGATCTAAAAGGGGTGGAAATGTAGGGTGATTTAATATTTGAAAGATATGGTCGGTTGTGGCCCGGAATATCCTACATCTGAAATAAAGTTTGAGGTATTCTTGGAACGAACTCAACCCAACCACTGCGAAGCTTCATCAAAATTTCGCCGCTTTCGGCGCCCCCCGTGCGGCGTGTCGTGTAGTGCTGCCGCGGCCACTTCCACCCGTTTAGCCCGTTCCCCTGCAGATCGAAATGCCGCGACCGCTGGCTCTCGCTGCCCCGATATTGTCGATACCGTTGCCGACAGTACCGCCACCTCTCGCCCTCGGAGCTAGTTGGACGACCCGGGACTGGTGCGAAAGGAGGGCGTTTCTTTTCGAACGGCGCTGTAAAGCGGCTCTGCATGGTTTTCGTCAAGGTTGCCCATCCGCGATGCAGTGTGTCGCCGTCGCATCCTTCTGTAGGGTTCGAAATTACAAGCGAAGGGGCCTGTTTTTCAAACCGTAGATAAGCTTCGCTGCAACATTATTTTCGGTGGAATTTTTATGGCTCTTCTCTCCGTTACTTTACTTTTCCTCCCCATTCTTTCCAGTATTCAAGACCAACAGGCCTACGGTCAACCCTCCGTCTCTACCGAAACCATCTCGCACGTCTCCAATTGGTGATGAGCAGCCCCTATCTTCTAGGGAAATCGCCCCTGTCATATTCAACCCGAAGGCGTCTAAGGACAGGCGTCAACTGGGCGAGCATGTGCGCTTAATACATGCACGAAGATGGTCACTAGCCCGCCCCTGCAGGAGCCATATTTCTCCTTGCTGGAGAGATAGTGGATGGGTAGGAGGTAGTGGTGAATGAAAGCTCTTGTCTTTTGCATGGAAATTATTGTTTAAGACAGTCTCTAGTCAGCTCGGGAACTCAGCTCACATATATCTCGCATTAAACAAACCTCATGTCCCTCCTCCCTTTTTTGTCCTGAAAAGACAAATATCAGTGCTTTTTTGTACTAAGATGGATATGAAAGCAGCTTGCTGAGTACATGGAAAGCCCAGAGACTTTCGGTGATCTGGTCGACGTGCCTTCGCTTTACATCGCGTATCTCAAAAACTTCTGACCTATCTGGCGATGTAAATTAAACAGTTATTTGCAGACCTCGGATTAATTATCGTGGATAAAGGGGAAATATTGGGTGGGTGATTGTCTGATAAGAATGGTTAGCTTTTAATGCCACACCTCGGACGCTGCGATTCGCACACCCATCTACCAGCGCATCAGTTGCACTTTGTGGTCGTCGGTGGCTATGGCCATCATATCGCGGGCCCCACTGCACTTGACCAATGTGGTCCATCCAGGTAGCTCTTAACTGAATAGTCGGTCAGTCGGTGGACACTCAAGATAAGTAAAGGGTAAAGATTCTCTCCTAAACCCGTATGCTTGGTGTCTGCTAGCTGATAGAGGCAATCGAGACCTTTGATTTTCCCGCAATAAATAATACCCGCAGTTAGAACAGTGATCCTATGTCGTTTATCAGCCTCGCAGTGAGCAGTTTCAATCGATGGTCGTTATTTCAGATTGAGTTTCTCGGCACATATTGTGCCATCACATTGCTTTCGCATCAATTCACACACTTTCGACAGCAATGTTCCTAAAGAGACCTAAAGAGACCTAATTCACCTTTGGAATATTATATTGGATAAAAAAGCTGGTGGCTAAGCGGAGAAGGAGTGTTACAGTACAGTACAGTATTACAGCAAGGTAGAGCTATATCCTGTGTGTGTTTGTGTGTTGAAATCTTACCGTATGACACTCATTTTGATACGAAATTCTTGTCGACAACAAAAGCTTGTTGACCAGAAAAATATTTTAACCACCGTCCTGCAAAAGAGCTTGTTTCAGTGCCATTCATGTGAATTGAGTTTGCGCCAGATCTTCCAGTATTCGCGGAACGAAGAAAATCAGAGAAGAGTTACCCTCCATGACACCGATGTTTTGAGTAACTTGCAATTGACATGTGTGTAACTGGTTTATTACAATTACTAACTGATTTCACTTGCTTTGCAGAATTAATAGGACTCCCCAAGTTGGGAGTCCCAACCTCTGCACCACTCGCAGTTCCTCTGCCAGTGGTAACCGTATTCCCGTCCCCATCTCCACCCTCGAAGGTAGGGAAAGTTTACTTGGCGTTGCTATGGAATTTGAGCCTTTAGATACTGTTATATTCACTTGTATAAGCACAGAACACGCACGATCGATTACATAGAATATTTAGCCCGATGCTATGAACAGCTAGAATAAGCTAGACAGATGTGATGAAGTTACTTTTGCTGTAAGATAAGCCGCAACTGTAAGATAAGCCGCAACTGTAAGCCGTGCCTCCAGCACTGGAACCATGCTGGAACGGCTGAACCATATGGTCTAGCATAGAACTAGACCCTAGACTAGGCTGTCGACATTTCTATTTAAGTGTGCCACCACGGACCACATTGAGCCGACTAGGGCACCAGAGACACAATACAGTTTGAGCCACCAACTTTTTCACGGAAATCAACAATACCCGCACCAGTTAGAGCCTTGATTGTCATTTCCCTTAGTTATGGGCCCGGCTTCAGATCTCCCCTCCCGTCCTAAGTGAACATGCGATCTACGGAGCACACCCTGGACCGATGGTCGAGGGAACCAGGATTTATATTTTGTTAGGAGACGCATACATATGTAAGCACTTCAGATGAGCTCTTTGGATCCGTTTGCACAGTACCAAGATTAGTTACATGGCTGAGTTGGTTTCAGTATTTGCTGTGTTGGATCAAAAGATCAGTTGAGCATATAAGCTAATTTTTGTTGCTACGACAGTCGAGTGAAGAAAAAGTTGAAGTAAAGAAAATCAACTTGTTAAAGGTCATCGTTTGACCTAGAATATACAGTAGCGACTAGCAGCGCCGCTTTGTTTAAGAGTGTTTAAAGAAACTAAGATTCCCTGAACCCCAGCAGGTTTGGGCCCAGAGAACGTTATGAATAACATAAGGTACACTATAGAGAAGCTCACTGATAAGAATTATGGACAGTGGTACAGTGGGTACTACTATATAGTGCTACCCTCGTACAATACCGAGATGGTGGCACTATACCGAATTGGGAAATATATAGTTCAGAGCAAAACTACTTACAATATAGCTATTCCAGCATCTCGGTAATCAACAACTGTCGCGTACTACCAGAAACCTCACGTCTTTTTGCTCGCAAGAACCCTTGCCTTGCCTTTCGCAACGAGTAGGAGACGTCGGAAAGGTTACTGTCAAACGCCCATTTCTCTAATTCGCGCAGTTTGACGATTATCTCAGCTTCAGGGGGCAACGCTTCCGCCATAATAGTGTCCCCATCATCATCAGACTCCACTTCAGGCGATGATGCGCTCTCTACCGCTCTCAGTTCGTCAAAATACAGAGCATCTTCGACCACAGCCTCACTCACTAGTGAGTTCTCTTCAATCGTCAACCAGCGTCGACCTGTTCTTGATTCACAGGTTCAAACACTTGTTCATAAAAGGGATCACGGCGATCCAGCGAAATGCTAAGCTGCTCCACCATCTTAGTCATAGCCTTCACGTCCTCACTGTTTTGCGTATTAGACATCTTTCCTTCACTGGACGTGATATCGCAGGCATGTGGCAATGGTAACACATTAGATTTCACCCAACACCGTGCAATGGTTGATTGCGAAACATTACTCCAAGACTCCTCCACCATTTTGGAAACATCAAGAAGGTGAGGATCATGCCCTTCGTCCATTCCCTTCATTCCTGCAATCAGAGCCCGATTGCTCTCTCGCCTTTGCTGCCGCGTCTCTGTCCAGCACTATCTTGCGCAGTAGCAGCCCGCGATACCGCACTTTCCAAGCAGCGATTATGCCCAAATCCATGGGCTGATGAATAGCGGTACAATTCGGAGGAAGCGTCATGATAGTGACTTGGTTCCGGCTATCCTTCAAGTCAGTACCGTGTGGCCCACAGTTATCCATAAGAAGAACGCAAGGACGGGATGTTGCTTTGCGAATAAATGGTAGAAATACTTCATAGAACCACCGTTTAAACGTTAGCCTATCAGACCAAGAGTTCTTTTGACTGAAGTAAGGCACCGGGGGTTGGCCAAGACGGAAACAGCGAGGGTTTTTTGCTTTGCCTATAATCGCCATTGGCAGCTTCCGCGAACCGTCTCCGTTGGTACAGACATAAGCTGTGATTCTATCCTTCGACTTCATGGCCTTAGTTCCGCGAATTGTTTTCCTGTTCTCCTCTTCTGTTATATACGTACGGCGAGGCAAAAGTTTGTAGAATAACCCTGTCTCGTCAACATTATAAATGCAATCCACATCGTAACTGCGCAGCTTTGCTTTCAGCTCTGACATTTTGTCCGCAACTTGTGCAGCAGATGCACTCCCGCCTTCGCCGTGAAGACCAACGGAGCGCAACGCATGTCTGCGTATGAAGTTCTGAACCCAACCAATCGATGCCGTAAACTTGGACAGTTTGTGATATTCTAAGATTTGATTGCTCGCTATGTTCTTTTGCAGATTTCGCGTATCATAAGCGCCTTGTGCTGTAAGAAAGCTTGCGTGATTGGCAACTTGCAGCATCGTGCAAAGTTAAAGAATATTAGAAGTTCATCTTCGATTTTGGGAAACGCAGGGGGCCGCAATGATTTTCTTTGCAGGGATAGGGATGTGGTTTCAGCAGGTTCAATGATTCGCGATGCATTCTTCTTAAGATTGGTTGCCGTTCGACGGGAAATAGAGAATTTCTTCATCACGGTGGCTGCAGAGATGCCAGAGCTCAGCGACCGAGCGGCTTCAATCTTCTGAGAAAGATCTAGACGTGTTTGTCTCGTCTTAGGATTAGTGCGTGATGATGCCATCTTTCGAGCTTGGTCAGATGGAGAAGCGTTCGTCTCATCGGGGGAACGTTTGGAAGCCCTGGTGTGGGTGCTAGGAAGGAATCTGTAATGTGTTTGCTTGTTTTGGGGGGGGTTGTCACGTTTATGGCCGAGTGTTTCGTTTGTTTTAAATACGCACCACCGGGTTGATGGTGGCACAATATAAAGGTTAGCACTATCCATCTAGGCACTATATCGCGATCCCCCTGTACTAAAGTTGAAGTTTGCCTTAGAAGCTCGAGATTTTTGGAGGTTTGTAGAGAGAGAGGAGGATATCAGTACAGATATTCTAGCGAAGGACTCCACGAAGACCGCCCAGAAGAAAAGAAAGAGTACCAGCTCAAGCAGCAGTTCTTGCCTGAGATATTGTTGAATGTGAACGCAAAGCTCCTGCCCTCATTGGCAATTAAAACCGAACCCAAGGAGGTTTGGGAATCTTTGGGGGATACAGAAAAGTAGATCATCTGCGAGTCAGTATTCATTAAGAAGTAAGCTATTTAAGCTGAAGATGAAAATTAATCAGACCGTGCGTTCGTTTGTAAAAGATATTGCAGGTATAGAGAATAATCTGGAAATGAGTAACTATCAGCTTGAAAATGCTGATAATATATTTGAACTGTGTCAAGTTATTGGACCAGAGTATGATGTGATAAGGACAGTGTTGCAGAAGACACCAAATTTGTCGTTTGAAGAAATAACCTCGAGACTAGAGATAATTAAAAAGGATTAAATTCTTCTGATGAACGAAACATAAAGGAGAGAATTGCCGCCTTTATGAAAGGAAGGCGATATTTCCAAGGGCATAAAAATAATACATTTGCAGGCAAGTGCTGCGGATGTAACAGAAAGGGTCATCCACTCTCCAAATGCTTCTATAAACCCCAGTCATTAAATTATAAATCGAATCTTAGACCATCGAAAGAAGTCAGAGAGAACATGAAAAGGAAAATGAATAGGAAAAAGCATTCAGTGATGAAGGAAAATGGGAATTAATCTGCGTGCGTTGCTTTTACTACGGGAAAATGAATCTAGATGAAATGTAGTTTCTAGACAGGCGTGCAACGCAGCTCATGACAAATAACCGAGATATTTTGACTCAGTTTGTACTAACCAGTCAGGATGATGATGTAATTAGCACTACAGCAAAAAGTTTGAATATGAACATAGGAGGCTATGGTTCAGTTACGCCGAGAAAATATATTGATGGTGTATGTAAGACCACTTATTTGAAGAGAGTGGCGTACGCGAAAAACATCAGGACGAACCTGATTTCTCAGACACTGACATAAAGGGCTGGTGTAGATATATAGTAACCCGCAAATACGAACAAAGGGTGGCCATCAAGAGTGGAGAGACCATATTGAAAGGGAACTCACAGAAGATGGAATCTGTGAGGTAGTCGGCGAGCATGCATTGAAAGAAAGCGATGAAAAGGGGGCAATGGTACGACCACAAGGAGTATTGATTTCAATATGATGCATGGACGTATGTGTCATACTAGTAAAGACATTCTAAAGGACATGGTCCGTTTAAGAGCTGCCAAGAGCCTAGAAAAGGTCCTTGGCACTGGGATTGAGAACTCATATATTTCTCCGACATGTTGCAAAGGGAAGTAGACAGCTGCTCCTCATCCACCTAGAGTACAGAAGGCACGAGAAGTGTTGGAGCTCATACACTCAGATCTAATGGGAACAAAATGGATATCATCACGAGGAGGGTCAAGATACATTCTAAAGTTATTAGATGACGCAAGCGTTGCGTCATTGATTAAGTTTTTGAAGAAACGTTCGGAGGTTCCACAATCGCTGGAACAGCTGATAAATCACACGGAAAATTTATCGAAGAGAAAGACTAAGTACCTGCGTAATGACAGGGGATTTGAATCTATTTCGAAAGAAGTAGAATGAAAATTGATGATACATGGTATCTCGGATCAAGTTACACCACCTTATTTGCTCGGATCAAACAGAAGGGCAAAGAGATTGAACCAAACCCTCACTGATGGCGCAAGGAGCATTTTATCGGAATTGAAAGCGATTACCAATATGGATAATTATGAAATACTATAAGCTCAGGCCATAGCGACGATGAATTATGTAAGTAACAGACTTCTGACTAATTCATCACATAACGCCTTTAAAAGAAAGACCCCATACTAATATTACAGTTTCAGAAGCCATACCTGTCAATCTAAGGTTTTTCGGATGCAAGGTTCTTCTAAACAAGCTAAAAGGTACGTCAAGGCAGAGAACATAGGAGGGAATACACTCCGGCTACAGTGGTAGCGATGCTTACAGGATATATGTTCCTAGATTTGAAAATGATAGTTTCCCGTGACGTGGCATTTATGGAAGAGACGGGGACCGAAAACAGTCGAAAGAGTGAGCACTGAGAATAGAGATACTTGAGAAATCTCAAGGAAAGGACATTGAAAATACATCTACGTATGACGAACAAGCTACTCTGACACTGAAATAGAAGAAATAATAATGGATAACCCAGATCTACTAACTCAAATACAAGAGAAATCAGACGAGTGGTGAAACCACCAGAAATACTGAATATGACAGTATGATGGCAATCCTGACAGCACAGGAGATAAGCAATAGCTGTATGATGAAGAAGTACCGACGACATACAGGAGATAGATAACAGTCCACAATGTAAAGATTGGACGGATGCCGTACGGTCGTAGCTAAAATCAATTACAGACCATGATGTTTATGAAGTAAGTGACATCCCAAAAGGGAAGAAAATGATAAGAACTAATCGATCTTTGGCATTAAGAAAGATAACAACGGAAATATCGTGCGACATAAGGCCCTACTTGTTGCTCGGGATTTGCACATGTCCACGGAGTAGGGTTTTATGAATTATTTGCGCCAGCTACGAATTTCTCAACGTAGATTCCTGTTGGGGGCTGCTATAAATGAATATGAAACTTGAACATCGACTCCAAGACGGCGTTTCAAATGGGGACCTAAATGGGAGCTACATTCAGAGCCGCCTCAGTTACCAAGAACGTAACAAACGAATTTAAGTATAGTCGATGAAATAACAAAGAGTGGGGACTTAAGAAGACGATTTATGGATTAAGGCAATCCTCAGAGGCTTGGGCAATAAAGTTCGCCAAGGTTATGATAGAAATTGGATTTACGCAGTCCAATGCAGGTCCGTGTTTGTACAGACAATTGATAGATGGATCAATCGTGTATGTTGTAGCCGATGTCGACGATATATTGATAGCCACTAAAACTGAGGACATTTGCCAAAAAGTCAAGGAAATGTTCAGGAAACGCTTTAAGATTAGAGGTATCAAGGTAAACAGCTATTTCCTCGGAGTAAGCATGCAAAGGGATCACAAGTATAGACCAAAGAAGATATATAAGAAAGATACAAAGGGTTGGCATGTCAGATGCAAACGGGAAAAAGACTCCAATGGTACCAGGTATTACGCTATCAAAGCGGGAGAATGATTATATGAATACAAATCAGCTATGTAGACAGCTGGTTGGAAGTCTGATGTACTTAGCGGTAACTACCCGTCCAGACATAATGTTTGCTGTTGGATGTCTGACAAGGCATTATAGTGATCCAAGCTTGGATCATTGGATCGCTGCAAAACGAATCATTCGTTATTTGAAACAGAAGATTACCTATTAAATCTTTTATTCTGGGAAAAACAGAAGAGGTATAACTGGATACACAGATTCAGACTGGGCAGGTAATATTACGGGAAAGTCCACACGTGGATAAGTATTTTGCCCCGCGAGTGGATCAATGCCATGGAAGTCAAAGCTAAAAAGTGTTGTAGCTTCGTCAAGCACAGAATCAGAGTACATCTGGCAAGCAGTAGATACACGGGAAGCACTATGGATCATATAAATCCTTACATTATTTGGAAACATGTAGTCTACAGTGGATATTCGTGCGGATAGCAAATTAGCTATCGGGTTAGCCAAAAAAGAGTCACCACTGAGAGGAGCAAGTACATTGATGTACCATATCACCTTACGGGATTATGTGAGCAAAGTATGATCAAGATAGAGTACCATCCAACGACATCAATGGTTTTTGCTTCACAAATTGGGATGAAACTGCAACAAAACTATATGAGGGGCATGCTAGATGACACATACATGTTTAAGAATTTAAGATTAGCTCTTGGATGAGTTTGCACAGCACCAAGATTAGTTACATGGCTGAGTTGTTTTCAGTATTTTCTGTGCTGGATCAAAAGATCAGTTGAGTATATAAGCTAATTTTTGTTGCTGCGGCAGTCGAGTGAAGAATAAGTTGAAGTAAATAAAAGCAACTTGCTACAGGTCTCCGTTTGATCTAGAATATATAGTAGCGACTAATAGCGCCACTGTGTTTAAGAGTGTGTAAGGCAATAAAATTCCCTGAACCGTAACATATTTCAACGCAGTGGTACTGTCGAAGTCGTTCTGGGACAAGCTCCCCGACTCCACTTCAACAAGATATCAGAGGGCATTCAAGATAAAGTGCTACAGTAACAGCTGTTTGGACGAGCACTGGGTTCTGTCCGGACACTGAGTGATAATATTATTCCAGTCTATTGAGGTGCCATGGCAATTAACAACGCGATTTACAGGAACGACCCCTCTCGATTCTTTCTGATACTTTTGATAAGTTCGTTTCCGTGTTAAAGGCCACAAGGAGTGAAATGAGACGCTCAGGAACTTTGAGACGGGTTCAATGCCTCCATTTGTCGATTGAATTCGGCTATTGGGCCAGCCAATTGAGAAATCGCTTTTGACGTTCCTCCTGTTTTCGATCTCTCGCAGTGACCTAAAGCAGAGGTTTTTGCTCGCAAGACTTCCACTAGAAGCAACTCAACCAGTTTCTCGACACTTGCGAGCACTACCATGTGCCAGACAGGGCAAGAACTCGCTCTGTCTCAGTAGCATGTCACCTGGTTTCAACGAGTTTCTGCTTTTATTACCCCATGTCGACAGCCACGTCATCTTTCATGCCATTAATCCGTAAAGATACTCACGTGGTGAGGTTGTTGCATCAATATCCCTTGATGATGCCAAAGTTGCACTCGATGGTTGTTGGTTATCCCAGTTCTGGAGCCCAGTTGCTGTCCAGGATGATAAAAACTCGACAGTGATGGCTTTAAAATATTTTTGGTTAGTTGCGGCCTCTGATTCCACCCTGTTCCACCACGTCGTCACAACAAAAGTGTACTGGAATCGAAACAAAAATTGATTCGGGATATTTATACTTACTTGATTTCACAGAGACCTGCTTCCGACAAATAGCTCCTTGTCCAACAGTCATTGATCATCTCGAACGATCTGTATGGACATTTTGTCATCAGCTCATGAGTCTGCAAAAGATTACACAGAACTGTCTGTAACGAGTACGTCATGTGGCTCCTGAAGTCCTGAGATCCAGGCTGAACTCCAGGCAAAGCGCAAGCTAAACCGTAGTATCAGATACAAAATAATCTGTCCACCGAGATTGAAAACTGCGGAGTTGGTAAAATATTTATTAAGTAACAATGACGAAGAAGACAGTGGTCCAAATCGAATCCTGTACTACGATACGATATTTCCTTCAAGACAGTCAGAATAGCTGATAAGAACGGCAAATACCAGCAAGATTCTGTGAAAGATGTGCCAATTGCCTTCGATATCAATGAAACCCTAGCACATGCTGTACAAGAAGAAATTGACGATCTATAGTGCGAATTCATGATTTCATTGATGACACCACACTTAAGTAATGCAAGCGATAAAAAATGATATGAAGCAACGTTTATCATAAGATGATACAGATTTATCCAATTTAGGGACCGAACAGCTGGAAAACATCCTGATGCACAGATTTGCATGCAAAACCCGATTCAACTTTCATTCTAAATGAGCGGCTCAGCGAAAATGAAAACGGCAACCTTGTTAGTGCGCGCGAACTTAATTGGTATTAATGCTAATAAAGTGTACAGGACGAATGATGACATGATCTAGAACGATCAATACTATTAAGATTGAGATTTTGCCACGCAAAGTATTGTCGAGTTCTGAATCCAATGCCCTACGATTCTATGAAACAGGTTTTGTACGAAATAATTTCTCATACAACAGGCACAAGGATGCCTCCTTTCATCACAGAAAACTCGTATCAAGCTGAATAGGCATATTCACAAAGAATTGCCAGAAAATTCTCGTGTCCCAAGCTCTCCGTCATGCAAATGTTGTTATATTAGCAGTCATGTTATTAAAAACTGAAAACCAGGGATGATGGCTTCATGTACTGCGAAGCACGAGTAGACCAGCATGGAAACAAGGATTGCGATAAGCATGACTTGGGAACTGACTCTACATCTTTTCCTTCCTAGAATTCAGGATTATGTTTACAATTAGCTCCATATTTAGATCGTACATGAGCAAAATAGACGTCAAAGGAGCATTTTTACAGTCCGTTGATACTACAAGGGATATCTACTTTGTCCTGCCCGAGAATACAAACCAAGATGTTCTTTTGGTTTTTGTACATTGCCATAATACAGTCTTGTTAATGCCAATAAATGGCAATGTCACTTGGACAACACCTTTTTCAGGCTTGGTATGCAAGTTATTTTCTATATACTGCAACTCTTCTATCTGAAACGAGATGGTGAGGTAGTGCTCATCAACATAGTTTCAGATTTTCGCCAAGGTGATGGATGAAATTGAAGTCGGTGGTACTGAGACAGATCGATGTCGGTTTACTGACTCGCTTTCTGTACTTATGATATTGGAGCAATTACCGCATGCCTGGTTCTTTTCTGTTTTGGTTGGTACCTTAGACGTTAGACAAAACCATTCCATTCTCTGGCGATGAAAAATGGAAAATATCAAGCCAACTGCTATATCTAGAATCCGATAAAGCATGCAATGAAAATGTCAGGTCTAGAACAGTACCAGCCCTGTTCTATGAATTTTTAACATCTTTACTTCATGTATTAAAAGGCGTACAAGCCTAGCTCACAGTGTAACTTAAGATAGTTGAGGTTCGGCGCTCCTAGATTGGATTACGCGCTAGGTTTTATGAATGAGTCAGAAATATTTGTTCGTATGGCAGTATTTCCACTTGCATGCTTGTTGAAACCCACTTACAGCAATGAAGGTCAAAATCTACGGTGCACGATCTAGTTACTCAAAAGAACCTTTTAAAGTTTACAGAAGGTTGGTACAACGTCTACATTAAATACCTTCAAAAGTATCGACGACCTCAATAATGTCATGTTATCTGATGCTTCCAGGTCTGTTGAAAAGGACAGCTTGGTTTCATCGGAGTCTAATGTTTCGTAATCTGAGACAAGGCTCCATTTTTCATACGATCACATGGGGGTCTCATCTAGCGAAAGGCCGACTAATCGACTGGTAGTGCTGAGATCTTGCTGCTCTGAAGCCATTTCCGAAGGACAAGCCATGTTGGAGCGTATCAAACCTTACTTATAATTTCTGTCCATCTATGTTGTATCGCTGATCAAAAGATTTATGGTCTACCTTGTCGACATGTAGAGTCCCTGAGGACAAATCCATAAGAGCAACGTGGGTCTCATCCGGTACCAGCATGAAACTCACCAAATCATCAAATGGTTTGGTTTCAGGCTCGGTGAACCTGGCAGATCCTTTGACCAATCCAAACAGTCCTGTAACTACTGCTCTACCTGCTAAATTTTCATGTTACATTAATCAACTGACCTTGTTAAAGCAGAGTCAAGCTTCTCGAATCAAAGCTGGGTTAGCTAGCAAAAAATGGAAAGAGTATGGAACTTGAACCTTTAAGTACTGTTACATTCGCTTGTATAACACAGAACACTGCACGATCGATTACAAAGAATATTTAGCCCGATGCTAGGAGCAGCTAGAATAAGCTACGCAGATGTGATCAAGTTACTTTTAATGTAGTATAAGCCGTAACTGTAAGCTGTGCCTCCAGCACTGGAACATGCTGGAACGGCTGAACCATATGGTCTAGCATAGAACTAGACCCTAGACTAGGCTGTCGGCATTTCTATTTAAGTGTGCCACCACGGCACATTGAGCCGACTAGGGCGCCAGGACACAATACAGTTTGAGCCACCAACTTTTTCACGGAATCAACAATACCCGCACCAGTTAGAGCCTTGATTGTCATTTGCCTTAGTTACTCAGCAAATGTTTGGGCGTGTTCACTCTTTGGAGGATATATTTGATCTATTCTAAAGTTTCCAAGACAACCACGGCACTTCAGTAGGAAAGGTTTGTGTGTTTTACTCCTGGAAGATGCATCCGATCTATCGAGGATATGGTCAAGTTGTATCGTCGACGCTGGAATTGCGTAACGCGCGGACAACTCGCCACTGAATGTGGGATGAATAGCCCACTGAATGTGGCGACTTGTCCCGCGTTACGGACTTCCAGAGTCGTCGATACAACTTGACTATATTTCGTAAATTAAATAACCCAAAATTCCCCATCGAGGTAGGCACTCGGACACCGATGCGCTGCAAAGCGACGACGGCATATGTGTCAGTAAGGATACAGGCATATAGAAGGGAGTCCTCGGTCAAAGGAAATACGGGATCGCATCAACGTCCAATGCTGTCTGCCTGATGGCTGGCCTCTATCAGGACTGATGACTGGCCTCTAGCCCTATTTATAGGACGATCTGGGCACTACACACACCTCACCGTGTGTAATTTCGAACCTACTCGGCTTAATTAGTAATGGATCACCTGGTCTCACTTTTGGAAAAGGGGGGATAATGCAGTTGTTTAATTCGTCGTCTGACACTTCTGGCAGGGAGAATCTTAACGGAGTTTGGAGGGAAGGAAAGGAGAAAACAGAAAAGGGTCTGTGCCTCCATGACCGTGTGACCACATCGACAGGTCAAAGCAAGCTAGCAGGCATGCCGCATTAGAGAGTACAGCTTGCGCTGCTTGTCTACAAATATGGACCATTTTGGCTCTCGAGAAGTTCTCCATTTCCCTAGGGAAATAACCCTTCTTTCCACATACAAATTCCCAAACTTCTTCTCTCGCAACAAATAAATGCCACTTACCCCACTTTCTTTGGCTAACAGGGTGCTTTACAGCTGATAAAGTGTTCTGAGCTATATTAAACAATTAGAACGTGGACACTTTTGTAACAGGTCTCCTTTACAGCGCTTGCAGTAAACTAAGCCCTGTGTGGTAAAGACTTGGAATGCAATCATTACTGCAAGTTTCCGCTACACTGTGTTTAATAGAGTTTGGATAGTGATTCGGGTAAATTGTCTGGAGAGGAGATACTCAGAACCAACTTCCCAAGAAGGCGGTGTTGCAAGCGACAAAAGTGCTACCGTGGTATAGAAGAAAAAAAGCAGTGTATATTGAAAGAGTTGAGAGGGCTACAAGCAAGTATAGAAGGGGCAGGGTCTACCATTGATGCTCTGAGACCAGTGCAGGAAAAGTTTTTCTTGGGTCTGGAGTTGACCCTAAACTTCCTACTACTCGGGAATTGACTTGAAGTTGTCTGCCAACTTGCTTGACCTCTCCATGAGTAAGCAGTTTACTCAGCTTATATAGACTTTTGGTTATCACTAAAGTCCAAAAATAAAACTACAGAATATACCAGGAAATTCATAAAAACACTTTTTTGGATGATATACTCAAAAAATAAGATACTTAAGAAACGAAGAACAACATGGTCCTCTTATTTCTCAATCTTTACATCAGATCCAAACAACTCCTCCAAAATATCCAATACTATACTGCCCAAGCAGTCCCCACAAGTATCTGCGAACGGCTCATAGCTCTCTATTTACTTCTGAGAGACATCTAAACTACTAAATATATTCCCATCCGGCTCCAGCGTCGGTACCACTTGTTCCATACTTTCCAGTCCCGGCCCCACCATTCCAAAACTTCCTCTGTCTCACTTCCATCATCCTCTCGTCCTCCTTGTCCTCCTTCTCTTCCTACTCGTCCTTCTCCTCGTCCTCCTCACCATCCTCCTCGTCCTACTCCTCATCCTCCTCGTCTCCCCATCATCCTCCTCGTCCTCTCATCATCCTCATCATCCTCCTCGGCCTCCTTTTCGTTAACCTCGTAGATCAATTCCGGGGTTGCCCACTCCTCGAAGGTCTCCCAGCTTCCTCCTCGATTCACCACCCATACCCCTCAGGTATCTCCTCCGCCTCTCCCTCGAAGAACAAGCGACGCACGAATTCGATCACCTTTTTTTGTTTGTCGACGTAGGTAGTCATCACGGTCAGTAGGTACGAAAGAGAGTAGGGGAATGGAGTTTAGGGGGCGGGGTGGCGATTTTTGGTGATCGAGGCGGAGGGGCGAAGGTTGTTAATCTTGGTTGTAAATAGAGTGGAGCGATTGTGGATGGAGGATAGAGGTGTGAGGGGGAGAGTAGTGTATAAGGGTTTGTAGATCTCAAAAAAGTTGTGTAAAATGGGTTTACGTAAACCTTAGAGGCGGACTCGAGTCGGTACTAAAAAGTTAAAGTCGAAATCGCAGCAGCGCATTTGCGTGAAATTTCTACATCAGGAGTGAATTTGATGAAGAAGGTAGATTAAAAACAGGTAACACTGATTTGAAGGAAAGTAACAGTATTAAATATCTAGGGAGGATGGTAGACAAATTTGGAAAGGAAGGTATGCGGAGTCAGGGGCGGGATTTGTAAGTTGCTGGTCCTTTGGGAAGACCATTTACTGTATGACACGAGGGGAGGACCATTTTCTGTATTACAGATCGCATACCAAAATGTGTAACTACAGTATATGTGTAACCACTACAGGGGTAATTCGGGAGTCCTTTCTTGTGAGCTATATGCTGGTTGATATCAAATCAACTTGTATAGCAGTGTAGATGTACGAAAAATGTTACGGCAGGCGCAGATGGCACTCAATCTACGAGCAAAAAGAAGAGAAGCTGCAAAAAAGCAAGGTGCATTGGTTGCTACAGGTATCCTTTTTGGGAGTGTAGTTCCTTCCCCATTACTGAGCCGGTATACCTTTCTGAGTTGATTTATGGTAGTCTGGAAAACCATGGATAGATTTGATATATCTTTCAAGAGAAACATCCAAGTTTTCCCCCTTGGTTGCTACTGCCAATGCAGAGTGTTGCTGTAGAAGAATAACATACACTCTCGAAACACTGCTTATTTCGCGATTGACGACAGCCTCTTTATCTACCGTTTCCTGCATGCCAGAGCGAAGATTTTTAACCCAATCACGAGTTTCAACGCAGGCCACACGGAGAAGAAGCGGGGTATCGAGGATTTCTTGCTGAATTACCGAGGAAAAGCAGGTCAGTTCCTTCTAGTTCCCATCTAAACGCTCAGAGCCTGGAATCCAGCGGCGTTCGCTGCTGTCAAGGAGCTTGTGAGGAACGTCGCCGGTCGTGCAATGGAATACGTTTCGATCGTGCAAGATATTCTTTTACGTTGACAATACGCATTGGCAGTAACCTCCAGTGTGATTTGTTTGCTCGCTGGGCTCCACTCTACTTTGTGGTAGAGGGAAGGTTTTGAGTATCTTTACTGTTGGAAGATATATAGATCTATCCTGGTAGAGGGGGAAAGGTTTGGGGGTTTTACTCTTGGAAGATATATCCGATCTATCCTGGTAGAGGGGGGGAAATTTGGGTGTTTCAATGATTGAAAAATAGGTTAGCCTATGTTCCAAAGCGAATAAAATAATTGGCAAGAGTGGTCGGCATGAGGGAACCAAGAAACGGAGTTAATCTGATTCAAAGTCGCTAGAGGGCCGACGCGAGACCAGCCAGCGGAAAGGCCGCGTTGTACGTGGCAGCGGCCGCAGTGCGCCTTTAGATGAATATCCGCGAACCTTCTGATAGGGGAAAATCGTCGCTAAAGAGATACTTAGAACCAACTACCCAAGACGGAGGTGTTGCGAGCGACAAAAGTGCTACCGTGGTATAGTTAACGAATAAAAAGGAGTGTATATGGGAGAGAGCTGAGAGGGCTACAAGCAAGTACAAAAGGGGCAGGGTCTACCACCGACGCTCTGCGACCAGCGTAAAAAAAGTTTTCTTGGTCTGAAGTTGACTCTCAACTTCTACTACTCGGGACTTGGCTTGAAGTTGTCTGCCAACTTGCTTGACCTATCAAGGAGGAAGCAGTTTACTCAGCTTAATAGACTTTCGGTACCCCTAAAGTCTCAAAGAAACATACTGAGAGCCATAAATGCATCAAATGAAATCGTGTGAACGAGAAAGGTTAAAAGCACATACCATCAGGATAAATATCTGGATTCCTTCCTAAATATCTTAGTCGTCTAGATCAGAGCCAATCACTTCCTCCAAAATATCCATTCCACCCAGGCAGTCCACACAAATATCGCGAACGGCTTGGAAGTCTCCATTGCCTCCTGGAAAATATCTAGACCACTTAGGACGGCCCCATCTGGTTGCAGAGTCGGGATCAACTGATCCATATTTTCCGGCCCCTTATATAGAGTTTTCAACCCTCACAATTCGTAGCACCAATACAGTACCTATGTGCCCTATTGGCACCGCTACAGTACGGCGCAAACCCCCCTCTAAAAATAGTTGAAATAAAATTGTAAGTACAGTGACAGCGCAGCCAGCTCAGCATGGAAGCTTAGCCAGCGCAGCATGTCAGCTCAGCCAGCGCAGCGTGCCAGCGCAACCAGCGCAGCATGCCAAATAATATCCAAAATTTTCATTATATCACCTTCCATGTTGATTCCATGGCCCTGACTTCAACGCTTCTGGTCACTTCGGTTATAAAGGCCTAAGCATCTGGATGCCAACCGCCGAGAGTGGATATGGGCACGGGGACGAGTAGAGCGGGGGAAACAGTTTGGGTGTTTTACTCTTGGAAGATAAATACGATCTATCCCATGGTTTTACAGACAACCACAATCGACTCAAAAGGGTATGCCGACACAGTAATGAGGAAGGAACTACACTCCCTAAAATGCTACCTTCAGGCCAGCCATCAAGCAGGCCGCATTGGACATAAAGGCTGCTGCAGCGTGCCTTTGCATCAAAACCCCCGCACCTATAGTACTCGAACCTACCAGTAGAGTGAAGTACCATAAGCGCCTGCCTCTATATTTCATGTACATGCACACCACGATAGAGTGGAGTGGGTACAGTCAGCTTATCGAACACAGAAAACGAACCCCCGTGTTCCCCCATGTGGTTCTAATGCTGAAAACTCATTATGCAACTCATTGCTTTTATTCAACGTCGAGCATTCTTTAGTCCGTTTCCCCGTATCTAATTAGTATTCTTTCTACAGAAAGCTACTGTATGTTCTAGTGTTATTTTAACTTTGAGTGCTTTATATAACATCTACAAGAACTCCAGCCAAGCTACGCTACGTGGAAAAATGAGGTCGGTTTACTGCGAATGGTGCAAAACATAGGAGTCGCATAAAACTGCATCTGGAGCACTGAATGAAAGCCATCGGGCCCTATTGGTTCGTGGGAAATCGAACTACACTCCAACTATCCTTGTATGAAATGTTACTACAGTGATTTCTATTCCAATGTTAGCGTCACCCCTTTTTATAAATTTGTTCCACGCTTTAGCTTTCTGTCATGTCCAATGCGGCCTGCTTGATGTCTGGCCTGAAGGTGGCATTTTAGGGGACGAGGTTCTTTCCCAATTAATATGTCGGTATACCCTTTTGAGTCGATTGTGCTTGTCTAGAAAACCATGGGTTAGATCGGACATATCTTCCAAGAGGAAAAACCGAAATCTTTTCCTTTTAGCTTTTCAACAAGTCTATTTTCAAACCTCCATATTTCTAGTAGCCTTTCACTTACAGGGGAAAAGGTTTGGGTGTTTTACTCTTGGAAGATATATCTGATCATTTACATGTAAGTGCTAACCGACGTGGCGCGTAACGTGGCTTATAGAGCAATGGAGACATACGGGACGGTTTGAGCGGATTTAACGCAGAGGCTTGCGACAGCAGCCGTGATTTTCAATGCATCATGCCTGCTGACAGGCTTCGAGCCAGCCATTTAGGCACATGACTCACATTACCCATTATCCTGAAATGTTTAGCATACACCGGGGGATAGCCGAACAGCACTTTTCAAAAATAAAATATCCAAATCAATACCCCCAAAATTTACATTTACGAGCGTAACACTATATACAGTAGGTAAAATTCAACCCAAAATACGCCGGTACGTCTATACGTTGTTGCAGTGAATATATCACGCGCTAGTGGGTCTACAGTTTACGCTAGGAGAACGCTAGGAGAAAGTAGTAGTCAACGGTGGGAAGTTTTTGTATAGGACTTTTTTTGTTTTTGAACAAGGGAAAGGGAGGGATGTAAAATACTCTGTCCGCAGTGGGTTACACATAGATTTCGGAAAAGTGTGGGTACACAGTATAAGAAAGGAAGATTTACGCGTCCGTTGTGCCTGCCAGAAATTATGTAAGGTTTGTTCCATTTCTTAGTTCCTAATAAAATAATCCAGACCGGCAAAAAGAAACAAAACTGTTCAACAGTGGAGCCTCTCAACTACAGTCCAAAAAGTCTTCGATTCATTTTTCTTTATATCTTTTAACAAATTTTATCCGAATGAGGAACCCAAAAACTATGTCTTTTACTTGCACTTTTGTAATACAGACTTAGCGCGAGCAAATTTCAGCAATTGATGTGACTACACCAAGCTTTTTTGTGAATGATTACATTAAAAAAAAGCTACAACTTACGCTTTTAGGATGTGACCATCTCAGTAGTATTAGCATTGATCCCCGTACTCAAAGTAAACTTAGGTCGTGGACATTAGCACGGCCATAAGGTCTGCATTACTGCAGCCCGTGAAAGAAGGCTGAGGACGGCCCTGAAGCTCATCACGCGTTTTGGTGCGAGCTCCTTGAGTTCTTTGGTTTGTAGTTTCTATGGTTATAGTGGGTATAGCCAGTCGATTCCTTGCCGAGAGCACTAAGAATAGACGATACCTTCAGCGTTCGAGTCGTATCTCTACACCATGCTTCAGCTTCAACTTTAATAGCCTTGTTGACGCTTGTTGCGTGTCGCTTTTTCGGTTCAAGAAAGCGGATTCAGTATAATAGTAAGTAAAATTTCATGGAACAAGCCTCACACAAGTAGAAATAGGTATGCTGCTTCTCCCTTACTTTCGACTGGCGTAGTTTTGAGGCAACTTAATATGACTGCAATGTGAAGAGATATGGAGTTTCTTTTCGGCTGCCACGCATCGCAGCTCTCGAAGATATTTTGGGAGGTTTTGGAGTGTTTTATGGAAACAAGAGGGCATCTTATTAGCAAGATATATCTTCCAATTTCTTAAGCGAGCGAGTGGAAACATATCCCACTGTAGTCAAGGAAAAATGTTCAGATTTGGAGAATATTTTCGGGTTTTTTGATGGAACAGTAATTGCAATCGCACGTCCATCTCGTAATGCAGTACAACATGTGGGCTACAATGGACATAAAAGAAAGCATGCGCTCAAGGGGCAAGCTGTTACAGCACCTGATAGATTGATTCTTCATGCATTTGGACCACTGGAAGGGTGCCGACATGACTGGACGCTTTATGTTCGAAGTTGATTAGAAGAATTGTTGCCATCTATTACGGTAATCAACGGAATCCAGTATGCTTTATACGGTGACAATGGATATAACAACCGGGTTTTTCTGGAGACTCCCTTCCAGGGATTATCCCTAAGCAATGAACAGATGGCTTTTAACAGGGCTATGTTGAAGGTAAAGATTACAGTGGAGTGGTACTTTAAAGAAGGAAATCTGTACTGGTCAACCGTCGACTACAAACGGAAGATACGCACAGGAGAACCCCGGTTGCTTTGATGTACATGGACGCGCTGCTTCTCACGAATATGCGCAGCTGCTTGTATCCAAGAACGATAGCGCACTACTTCAAGTACAATCAGCTTTCACTACATGAGTATATTAGTCATAAAGATCAAAAAACGAGTAATCTTTACTGATATGTAAGAAATTGTCTGGGACGGAGCCCTAGAGAGGATTCGGGACGGAGCCTCGAAAGCGAGGGCTAGGGAGGAGGATTACGAGGTTCAAGAACGATTATGTTTACTCAGAAATGGCATTCTGTACTAGCTTTAAGGGGACGTTACTATTTACGAGTCTGCGAAAATGCGCCAAGGAGAATCTTAAAGTTCCCAAGCCCAAGCTCGTTCTGGGCGTCGCGCTCCTCGTGCCGTAGAGCACGATTTTTCCCGCGTTCCTCCTTCTCCAACTGTATTTGCTCGCACTCCAACTTCAGGCGGTCCTTTTCAAGCTCAAATCGCGACTAGTTTGCCTCTTCAAGCGCTGCGCCAAGCTGTCCAAGTTCTTTTTCTCCGTCGACAATCAACAAAGAGCTCTCTACTGTCTGCTTTTTTTCGCGCTGCTCCTTTCCGAATTATCCTAGCTGTTCAAATGCAAATTTAGTTTCGTAAAAGAGAGCGTGAAACTAATCCAATTCGATCCTTCTTTGCGAATCGCTTAGCTTCTGTTTCTTTCAACGCATCTTGTTTCTTCTCAAGATCGTTCCGAGCCTCCACAATCGTCCCTTAAATATGTTCTAGCCCCTTCATCCCCGCGAATCCCCGAAATTCCTCTTTCCGCAGCATCGTCATTGTCAAACTTGTCTTGAACTTTCTTGTAACAATTTGAATAATTTTTGCGGTGAACTTTTGTGAGATATTGGGGTTTTATTCGTCTCCTCTGCCGCTTCCTCAAAGCCTTTGGTAATTTCTCCAAACTCCGCAACATGGGACCTTGACGATGCGACACCAGGCGCCATGATGAGGTCTTGTTCTTTTGTTAAATTCGGGCTCCGAACTGATTTCTTCGGCGGTGACGGAGGCGCGGGTGTGGCTATCGAGGAAGTACCTACATCGCCGTTGGTAGAGGGTTTCGGAATGGACGCAGTATTGGGGAGAGAGGGCGGATTCAGGGGCTTGCTGAACTCGCGTCCATCATCATCGCTGTGAGGTAACAGGATGAAGCCGTAGAGAAGGCATATCCCATAGCTGTTTTATTTTCCCGCGAGGAGTGTGTACACGTTTAACACATGTTGCATTTCGAATTGCAGTAGTTATTTCACTGAAGACACACATTTCTTTAATTTTTGTCACAACTGACCTCAACTTTTCACCACGTGTAATTTTTTTTGATAATATTTTAGTCATATCTATTGGAGAATCCGTTTCCATAAACTCTCTAATATGATATCTCTTTTTGAAATCAGTCAGCATAGCTTTTCGACTCCTTTCAACAGTACTCAAGCTGTCTAAAACTATTTTGACTAGTAAAACCGCCACGCCGGCTCATCTGCTGCCCTTCGACATGTCTGATTTTTTTGGGAAAGAGTCCTCTCTTTACTACTCTATTTTGGCACCTTCGAAATTTGAAAAATTATTTCTACTGTAACAATAAAACTGCACTTTGGAGTGGAGTTCCAATTACAGTTGGAATAGATGTGGAAGGCAGTGCCACATGTAGGAACTTTTATTTCTACTGCAGAACGGTATAGGTCAGAGTAGCCTACAGTAGGTGTCAAGAGGCACCTATGAGATAACCTTGTTCGGTTTAATATAATATTTTACTGAAGTGGATCTGTATTTATAAGTGATTAACTTTGGACGACAGAGCCAGATAACACAATGTAAACACTAATTGGGAGTACCTGGACTATGCAGTTAGTGCAAATATGTTTCGCAAGTAAAGCTGAGCTTCTGATTAAATCCCTGAGAGTCCCAGTAAGGTATCTCTACGCAATACTACTCTCCTTATTCCTTGTTATTTCGGTGCAAAAACTAGGTAACTTACTCAGGTAACACTATTCAGGGTTTGAGCAGGATATTATCTACCATTGGAAGGACTTGCTCAGAAAAGTATTAATTCATTATTGGATAACCAAGTGGTGGCTGGGGGAGCTATTCTTACAGGATAGAGGAACTAATATCGATCTGCCCTGTGGCTCGTGGGGTTATTTTGAACGGACTTCGCATATAATTCATATTATGCGTGTTGATTCATAGAGTCTGTAGTCGATGAGCAATACCGTTTTCGAGCGCTTCGACGATGTAGATTCGCTCCTGCACCTGGCACAAGGGTGTCCAAGTTGTCTCATCGACATGAGGTGAGCTAAGCCCATTCTTCTTCTGCTAATCGACCGCTGTGGCAAACCGAGTAGAAACAAGCGCTTTGACAGAAGACATACTCCCGGTGATGTCGGATAAATTTGTGGGAAGCAGAAAGGACACAAGAACCTGGTGCTTTTTTCGAAAGTATCGTAAGCCTTAAACTTTTATCAACCCTTGAAAGCAATGTGAAGTGGAATATGGAACGGTTAAGGTACCAGTAGATATATATATTAACCGATAAAGGCTGAGCAGAGGGAAATATGGGACTTCTAGTTAGCCATCAGACTTAAAATGACATGGAGGTATTTTCCCCATTTCTGGCAATATATGTATGCTTCCAGCACACCGCAGCATACGGCATGCCGTCATATTTGATATTTAAATAATTAACCAATTGGTGCTCCGGTGACTAATTCCCGGCAGATTTCAATTTAACTGTTTATGTGAAATTTTAATTAGGCTTTTTCTGATAAAATTTCTCTCTTCAAACCAGAAAGGCCCCTAGGTTTTGAATAGAATAGGTATTTTTCGAGGTTTTATTAAGTTTCATTCAGTTTAAGACTACTGTCGTTTCACAGGCACCTAGTTGCAGGGATGTCAAAAAACGCGCCTGTAACGTGTTGAGGTAGTTGCGATTTCGCGATTGGTATTTCTGATTTTTCCTTGCTATCAAGCGAAGCAGGGGCACAAAATGGATTAACTACTTATAGACCATCGGCAGACGGCGTACTTTCCAATTGAGTATCACGGTAATCCATCATGCGAATTCGCCACCCAAAATTTTGAGCGAACAAATCGAAGCGACAACTACCTTGGGACTATTCAGGTGGAGCAATGCGAAGGAATCTGTACTATAAATGCTATCGACTTTGCTCCCAATTTTATGGCCGATACTGAAACAAAATCGCATTATACATTTGTTGCCCCTACCCACGATCTCGTACTTTAAAGGCATTTAAGACTGATTTTTTTCTCTCAGGACAGCTATACTAGAGCTTTTGTCATGCTGACAAGTATTAGACAGAAATAAGACGTAACAATCTATATATTGGAGTTGTAGAATACTTTCATCAACATTGCCAGCATCAGTAAGTCGTAAAATCTCTGGAAAGCTCATGTGAATGTGTCAAACTTTAAATTTTGCTGGAATTCCTTACAAGGATTCCTTCAAATTCGAATCAGCAACAACAAATACACTCAATCTTGAGGGATCATTTTAGAAAGCAGTTTTTTTCTATGGAAGAGCACTATTTCGCAAGAAACGAAATGACTGCAGTCTTATAAGACCGGAAAGAAGAAAGCTGGAGTGTAAAAAATTTGACAGCAAGAAAATTACGGAGAACATATGCTTTAAGTGCTATGGATTAGAATGTAAATCTTGGGGATAGAAATAAGAATTGAAATTTAAATGAAATAGGGCTTCATTGAGCACTTTGGAGCGTTGTACAGGCCAGAATCCAAAATATGGTGGATTCTTTTTTTGCTTATTATGATATTTAATTTTTATGGAATTATTAGCTTTGGAAACTATGAAAGTTATTATGAGAGAACGTATTTCGATAATTCCCAGGAAACAGTGTTATCCTGACTGTTTGAAATCAAATATGGATAGAAAGGTCTTTGCAAAATTTTGAGAAGCACTAATAAAATTTGTGGCATAAACACGAAGCAGTGTAATAGTTTAAACCCGCAAAAGATGTTTCTTCCGAAGCCGTGAATGAATTGATGCATGAATACCTTTGCTGTCGTCGTTGTTATCATTAAGACGATTTGGATGAACGTTTCCCTACGGCAGATGGTACTTATGGAATTTCACCTGATTCTGTGGTATGTTATTTCACATGCTCAATTTGAATTTCACAGGCTTTACAGATTTAAAATAATTCCTTACACTTAGACTGAATCTCCAGAAACCGCATATCCTTGGCTACTAGGCCGTTTGCTGTCATTAGACTTGTTTCATACCGTTTCAATTAAACGTTTCCTCACAGTTTCCTGGCATATAGTTTGAAACAGTAAGTACGATTGGAAAAGATAATTGCCAGTTCCACACTAGGATAGATTATCACCTCTTTACCCATCAAGAGTTGCCTTGCTGTACCATAGTACTTGGACTAATGTACGCCTTTCACATTGTCACGTTTTTTCACTTATGACAACTGCAAGTTACCCGAAATCGATACTTGCGATACAGTCAGGGCCGTTTTACGGGAAACTTTTTCCATTTTCTACTAGTATTTTGCGTTCTCCTACAACAATAAGCTATCAATTGTCCTATGCAAACCCTATTCTGGAGCGGCTGGATCAACGCGGCCATTTCCAACCAAAGTTCAGCCAAAAAATGGTCGTGTGTGCCTGATACCCCGTAGTACCTAAAGTTAAGCTGTAATTGATAAAATTTGAAGGACTCCAACAGAGATATACTTACTGTAGACAAAGGTTTCACTTTTGAAATTTCTATCCCATATTAATATGTAACTTCAGAGCTTAGAATACTTTCTTCTAAACAATATACATGCATTGAGTATGTCCAATTCGTTTGTAAAGTTTTCAAAGCTTCTCAAGACTTATATTATGCTTGGCGATATTCGATTCCGAACTATAATTTGGGTTCAAATCTTAGGATCAATCTCTAACTGGTCATTATTTCTCAGTATAGGGCAAAACAAAAGATATTAGATTAATGTTATGGGCATTTTCGATGGATCTGCCAAACGTTTTAAGATCTATCCTGTGATTTTTATCATTCATACCGCGAAAATACGGAACCTCTCAAGGAAAATGATATATCAGTACCTACTGGGGCTTCACATACGCCTTTTTCGTATTTAAACGGAACAGAAAGTTGAGGATATTCTATTTCGGAAGAAACACAGTCTTGGATATAATTTCTGACTTCTATCTCCGCTATTGCACGCTATGGCGCGGAGTGGTATGCGAAGGACTCCTTTTATGTCGGACCGGATGGCTCAGCAATTGTGAAGAAGTCGCTTCAGCTGCAACTGGAAAACCATAATATACCAACACCTTATCTTTGAAGAAGACATCAATAGGCCCATGGGGCGAAAAATATAACAATTTTCTGTGTCAAAACTGATGGATAAATAATTTGACGCTTTAATTATTACAGATCTCTATTAGGCATGGATTTAATAATAAACTTGGATTCGATCCTAAAAGGGTTACTTTTTTATGCAACCAATATTAGATTTTTTTAAAAGTAATACTCTATGTTTTTGCACTTTTGCCAAAATCGAGTATGCTTTAGCCCATATCTCCATTTTCATTGGACGATTAATCTCTAAAAGTAAATATATTGAAATTATTACTGCGGTTCGTAATGAATTATCTATAATATAAATGAACTAAAAATATATGCAGTACTGAGTATTCATTGGGCGGATTTTCTGGATTCTTAAGGGCTCTCCAACTACCGACCTCGTATTTCTTTCTAAAACAAGCTCCTAACCATCAAGAATAATTTCAGCAGTATTCTTTTTGCCTACCTTTACGTACCAATTTTCGCCCGCATGTTTTTTTATATATTTCGAATGTACTGTACTGCTTGACAAATAAATTCAATGCTCGTTGTTTAATATAATTAAATTACTACGTTTTAGTCTCAAATAATTCATTCCTTTTCCACATGAATATGGCTATTTACTGTTGTAGAACTTTACATCAAATTAGTAATTTGTGTTAGTTCATTTTACTCTCAGGCACAAGTGCACCATCTGGAATAAAGAATTTTAGACGAATTCAATTTCAAAAATGTACTGAGAATAATTTTTCAGGTAAATGAAACGCAAATTAATTTCAATAAGTTTAGCAAATAATATTTTAGTCTCTTTACGTATATAAGAGAGCTGAAAATACCATATTGCGTGTCAAAAAATTATTAAGAACAAACAACTTGGTAACGATTGAATGCAGAACTATGACATAGAAGAGCACAAATACTTCCTGAAACTGAGGTGTTCCGTTGGAGATAATAGTAAAAGAAAAAGGGCCAAATTAACATAATAGTGCGTTCAGGAATCAGAATAATCAAAGCTTAACTGTTTAAGTTTGTCTGCTGGGGTTTAAGATATTTCTACATGCCAATGATAACCATTTTTGGTCCAGAACTGCTCCTTGTATAGATTTTTCGACCCGTTATCAAAGGGGCAACATTATTTAGTTCTGTTCATAGTTTGACGTATATGCAGTCTCACATAGTTAGGTACGACGTTTTACACTAATTTAGAAACCATCATTGTTGGAAATCAATACATTAAAAAATCTACACCGAAATATAAATTATAAATGTCGTAATGTTCGACAGATGATTGACCAATTTTTTAAAAAGGTGGCGTTACTCGGCTGAAAAGATTTTATGCTACTTATTGATAAGAATTATTTGCCTCGCACAATAATATTTGGATACCAGAAACCAACAATTCTTTCCAAAATACAAAAAAAAACAATCTACTCTTTGAAGAGTAAATATATGATTAAGATTTGAGCAAAATATTCTTATATGCTTACTTGCCCTTTCTCTTCGTTTCAATCCCATATTTAAGAACCAATAGATATTAAACTTAAGCTTTAATCAATTTGAGCGATTTATTTATCTCTTTACACATATTACTCCCTTCAAAAATGTAACCAAAATTAAAAAAAAAGTTATTAACAGCTTTCAATTGAAGTATAAATTTACCACAAATAGTTGGCAAATTAATAATACGAGGTATTAAGGATTTGTAAAAACAGCTCATTGAAACAAGAGTCGAATGCTGTTGTCGAAAAATGAAAAGTTCACTTTGATTATCCAGCCATACAGTTGCCGCTACGTAAAATAGCTGATTTAGACGATCTGCGACATGTAGTAAATCTCCTAATGAGTATTTAAATTTTTCCATTCTCGCGCAGCATTAAACCTCCAGCTCCTGCTCTAATTACTAAAGCTGCTATATTATGCTACTGCACTAAACGTTTATGTGTAACTTAGAGGGCTGTAGCTTGTGAATACTGGGCTATCTTGTTTAAAATACAAGATGTACACTGATCCAATGAAGCAATGAGAGTTGAAGACCAAATTACTACAAATACTCTGAAGCGAAAGGTTTTGTTGCATAAGGGCACCAAAAAGACAAAAGAAACCTCATGCTTCATTTTTGGCAACAAAGATATAAATAAAGACATAATGTCGACGCAATTTGCATTTTTTTACATAAGCACGCGTCCGATGGCGTGCCGAATGAGGTAATTTCGCGTATCGTCTACTGATTTCCGGAAATTTTACATTTAATAATATTTGTAGCTTCTTAGGTGTTCTTAGCATCTCTATCTCACTTCTTGTGAATTATAACTTCCTAAACACAAATGTATATTAAGTTTCGAACTAGATCTGGATAATAAAGAATCACGTCAAATGCTGGGAGCAAGCTATCGAAGTGTTTTCGAAAGCCATAGAGGGGTACAATGTCCATGTATCCGTCCTAAATACATGTTGAAATGTCTTTGCTAGTAGGAGAATATTTATAAATAGAGATTTGAATCGAAAAATTTTCTTCTTTAGATATTTTTTTCAGTGTAGAAAAATATTAATCTGCTAGTGACTATTGGACCGTTGTCCTCATATGAGGGCTACTTTTAGCACTGTTTTCCAATACAAGGTTTTTTACCTCAGCGCATTTTTTGTCCTTCCGCATTAGTTCATGAGTGTAGATGGCCGATCAAAACAAACTTTTCAAGATTTTTGACCTCGGTGAAGGCTAGAGCAATTTTCCCTCACTAGTTTCCGCTCTTCACAAGAATTTGTAAAAACGGCTTCATTCTGGAAGAAAATATAGTTCATATCATCGTGGGGTTTTAGAAACGAGGGGGCATGTACAGTAAAAATTACTTTACTGTAACTTAACAAAAAAAAACATTTTTGCAGTAAAAATTCCGAACTTCCAAAACATTTACCGTTCCAAACTTTAACGGAAACTGCCATTATATGAGGACAAAGGGTGCCTCATATGAGGACAGTCTAGGGTCGAATAGACACTAGCTTGACTAAGAGGGTATTTTGCAAACATATCACAAAAATTATGGCTGATTATGTTAACAGTGGAATAATTTCCGTTTATCTCTAGAAAGGCACTTGAATGTTTGAGAGAGAGAAGGTTCTGTGTTTCTCCTCTTTCTTTTTCAGTTCAACTGAGCAGCGAAGGCAGCTTTTGGAAGCTTAACGGTGACATAAATATTCATTTAGTTCTTTGAGTAAAAAATGGTGAATATGATACCTCTAAATATTAAATATTGTTGCAATTCTTTTTGGCACTCTCCATTCGAATTATAGAGGCAAATGAACGAGGCAGCATGGGTTAACAAATGAAGAAATGAAAAATGCCTTTCAAGTAAGGTTATTATGAGATAATAGAGAAATGTTTCCTTCTTTTCCGTTTGATGAGATTTCACAGTGTTTTTTGTCTGCGCGTAGCTATTAAAATTTGTACAAAAAGGATTATTCAATAACTTACGGCTCCGATGCCTCATTTACTTCTATCTCTGTTCTTACCTAGCTAATATGGACCGGAAACCTTCAGTTACCAATTATTGAAGTTAAAATTGATAGCATAAAAATTAATTATCACCGGAAGATAATGTTGAGTTAATGGCTTCTTTTGCATACATCAATTGCACTAAAAGAGAAATACTCGGAGATACAGACCCGAGTAAGGCCAACTGAATCAGTCACAAGCTAGTTCTTCGTTTTAAATTTCGACAGTATATATTCTGTAACCAAAGAGACATAAATCGGATTTTGGTAGTACTTTTTCCTGCACAGATATTTACCATGCGAATGTCTCCAAAACAGAGTATTTTACCTAAGAAACAGAATATCTTCTTGATTGCAAGAGTAATTTGAACCCCATCAGCACTACGAGTAAGTAAACTTTTAGAGGTTTTTGTGCATTGCCACAAGAAATGAGTATTTAATCCAACTATTGGATCTAATCAAAGAGTTACGTGCGATAGATATACTTTATCCCCAGAACTTTAGTAGAAGACAAAGTAAATAAAAAGTGCTAAAAATTCCTTTTTATGATTTTTGATACATTTTTTGGAATTGGAGAGGGCGTAAGTTACTTAAAATGTAAATTTATTACTTCAAAGGAGCCCTGAGCAATGATAAGGAGAGTCCAATATGAATTAACTAAATTTTGGACATACTTTTGGAACAAAAAACCTTCCGTAAGAAAACTGGTGGGAAACATGTGTACGAAGTGAAAAATGGAAGTGAGAAACTGAGCAATAGTAAATTTAAACATTCACAAGAGACCAAAACATTGGTGCAAGAATTAAATAGAGTGAATACAAACTGCTCAACAAACAAATATAAGTAATGCGGAAACAAAATTTTCTGAGATTAGGCCACAAGGTGGTTGATCATTCGAGTATGTAGACACAGCCGCGAAAAATGAATTTTTAACTCTCTTATTTTTGCCCCATCTCTTACCTAGTTAATTGCTGCCTCAAAATCTACTTTTAGTAGCTTATGAAGAGAAAAGGAGTGAAGAGACACAGAAGAAGAGCTATTGAGATACATTAAGTTGAGTTCGCGAAGAAAAAAAAGAGATCTGTTAATAGCCTCAGCATTTTGTTCTCATGACCTGCTACATAAGATGCAGGTTTGGAGGACTGAGACTAAGGGAAAATTAATTATAACAAAAGAGAGAATAGAAATGATACGGATAGAGAAACTAAGAGATACACTCGGAAGGTGTTCCTAAATACTACATAATTTGGTAAATGGATATATCCATCGTCTCATGAACACTCATCGGCCTCTGTAGTTCACAGTACTTACTTCATAATACAAATGAAACAATTAAAAACTCAAAAGTGTTTATTTCATAACGAGAAAATCCATTTCAACGTTTAGCTTCCCCCCTGAAAAAGGAAACCTTGCCAACAGTAGCCCTACATGTTAGTACTTTTCCACCCGTAACAGTTATCTTCAGTGAATTTGGAATGGCGTTGATCCAAGACGTTTAATACAATTTCTTAAATAATATTTGGTTAAAGATCGAAATCAATTTAGTCCACGTTTTTGTCCACAAAAAATTGACCTGAAATAGCTTATAACCTTTTGGTTTGGAAGAGGCACATTCAATAAATAGCTTCTCCTCCATAGTGAACTTATTGTATGGGAGCGCATCTTTGAGCTATTACTTATAACCTATGGCTCTACTCTACTAACTGCCCACGATTCATTCCAACTGCAGTTGGAATAAATGGGAGCTCGACTAAGAAGTTTAGGTTCTTTCACTCTAATCAACCCTTCGTGTCCCTGAAAGGTGGGCCCAGGATTCTCGAATATATAAAAACGTAACGAGCTAAGAAGTCACTTATGTTTAGTAGTTTATACGAAGCAGCTGAAATAACCTTTTCCAGTTGAAATTTCTACGAATAAGCTCTCAGAATCTACTTCAATACTTCAACAATTAGGTTAAAATTCCATCAGAAGTTCATATATGGATGAACTTGATCTCATATTTGTTCTTTACATTTTTTCTCTACAAATATAGAATATTATATTTGAGCTAATCTAGCATACATCTTGCATCGAAACTTCAATACAGATGTGGATATTCTAATTAATATTCTCAGCAGCGATTGTTTTAAAATATAAAAACGATTTCCGTGATCCATGATTTCTAGGATTCGATAAGATAAAAGTCAGTTAAATTAAATCCTATCGCTTTATCATTTTAGTTCTCAGGTTCAATTTCCTACGGAATGGTGCCTAATGATGGCAATACATAGTTATAGAGGAAAATAACAGCGTCTATTATCTCATATTAGAGTCTTTTGAAGAGAAAGTAATGCCAGAATACTACTTTTCTGTGTGAAAGGGGTTAGTAACGAAGATCCCAATGTCCGCATTTTCTCGGAATCCAATTGAAATCGAAAAAATTTATAGAATATTTAATTGCTCCTAACTCTGGAATTTATAGAGCCTACATTTGAAACTGTTACACAAATTTCCATTCTCCACGAGGAAGGAATTGACTTTGAGTTTCAATAGCAATAATGCATTAACATACAGTGACTTCAAGTGAGTCCTATGGACGAAAAAGACCTGTCGGAGCATAATTCAGAGATGAACACCTGAATGTAATTTCAAGTCATCATCTATGAGGTAGAAACCAAAATAATCTCCAAAATAATCATGCAACTCTCCTTGTCGCTAAAAAACCTTAATGGCTTATATTTTCGTACAAATTTTCGGTTACATCTAATTACTTCCATCATTAAGGACTAATCTTAAGCAAATGCAAATGCTTGTATTTAGGCGAGTTAACCATCTGCTTTTACTGTGAATATAATTTCTGATTTTTATCAGTGTCAAATATTTTCTGCACTTCCCCGCATTTTATTTTTGAAAACGTTTTATTTTTTATGCAGTGAATTATTCATATTAAGTCCACTACTTAGAAGTAACAGATTGCTATAAAATCATTTAAAACTGGAAGCGTTTTCTGTACAGTAGAACAATAATATGGAAACATGAACGTTGAGATTTCGCAAAGGTACATTAAAGTAAATTTGCTTATTAAAGACTAATGGAGACTTGTTACTGGCCCTAAAATGAGGGAAAATGAAGTATCCTGAACTATTGTGACTATTTCAGTAAAAAAACGTAAAAATATGGGTCGGCTCTCTACTTAGTCCGTGATCGTGTCCGAGATTAGTATCTCGTCAGCAACAGAGTATGTACGGTACCAAAACATTTATATCCGTTAATCACCACATCACACCGGCTGGATGATGAGCTCCGGCTATCATCTTGGCAGATTTTTATTAAGGCAAACAAGTTTTTTAGTTTTTCGTATTGAGTTTAGTGATAGAAATTGTCGATAAATGTATCATTTAGGACCAAAATCTTATTAAAATTTATGGAAAATAAAGTTCCATGTATTTTGCTCATGTCTTAGCTTCTACTTACTCTATTTCAGGCAATCTTTATGTCTGTCGGTTTATTTAAAAACAATTTATGGGCTACTATATTGGAAAAGTATTTCACGTAAACTTGATCTGTAAAACTTCTTACTGGTGAAATCACTCTAAACGTTTCATAGACAGTTCATGCATGTCCATAGTCATACATAAATAATGTCAACAAATATTATTTTTCTGCTGACATAAGTTTTTTTTGTAGAAAATTTACTATATTCTATAATGAAAAGATTCTTAGGTTCTTTAGAATATTTTGCACATGTTCGGTTCGGCGAAAGACCCAATTGCTGAAGTATCTTTAAAAATTATTTTCCTGTTCAATTCTTCTTAAGGTTCCTACTTCACGTATTTTATATTTTACATATACTTACTTAGAACTACCTACATTCAGGATCTAATTATTTCAATAATTTACCGTTTGCTCTAAATATACTGTTATATCCACGCTGCAAACTCAGTAGACACACTGCTGCTTTTTCTCGCTATATTGATCTCCTTGGGAAGCCACTTTCACCTCATTGGAAGTTCTAATGCAGTCCGTCACCAATTATATATATTATTCAACATCTATTTCCTGAATACGGCGGAATCTGTTTCTTGTTCTTTCGTTTTTTATACCCTAAGAAAATAAATCCAAATATGAAATGGCATTTTTAATATTTGATGGGTCTTCTAAAGATCATTTCAATTTTTCTTTTTGAGAACCTCGTTTGATTTCTTCATCTAACATGGCTTGAAAATTCTTTCAAATCTTGGCGTATTCGGGAACAAAATCTGGAAAAAGAAGACTTATTTTAAAGGAAATTTTTAAACTACTGCAATGTGTACTGAATACACCATTTTAGAAGCGAAAATAGCCGCACCACCAAGATATATTTCGACAACTTCTTGTCTCTTGTTTTGGCACAAACCTCAATCTTCGCCGCTCGCGTAGAGAGATACGCGATATTTGTAGAATTACTATTTGTAGGGAAGCACTATGTCAAGGAGAATCAAGGCGATTGCTACTCTTCACATCTGACCTGGTATCCTCAAATGAAAACTTCTTCTTGGCTGATAAGATACTCTCAAGCCCCGTTATCAATGGTTGCTCACCTACTAGACAGTAATAGCTCCCTTACAGAACAATTGCGAGCCTACAAGAAAAGGTAGAGCAGTATCGAAGAAGCCATCCAACGTTATTGGCTTGTAACCTAGATGAAAATTAATAGCTCACTCTTAATTTGAACGATGCGCAAGAATAATTTGCATAGCCGTCCGACTAACGATTTTGAGTTCAGGCACTAAAATAGGCCCGAAATGCTCTGAAGTAGAATAACTACGCTCAGTCATTTGAAAAAAACTGCTCGTATTAAATAGTTTGAAGAATTATTATTCAATTTACTTCGTAACTTTACAAATGTAAAGTAGTGCAATGGGGTGCCTTAACTAGACAAAAGATCAAACAGGTTTGGTGAATTACATTGTGCCCGTACTATCGAGTGCAATATTGTTAAGATCGAACTTTTGCGATTACTGGGTTAATGAAGCTTCAATATAGCACATAACTAAAGTTCATATAACAAAATAGATGCTTATTTTCATGGGGTGAGTTTACGATGCAATTCAATTAACTCTTGTCAGCCATTCATGGAACAAGATAGGAGACTGAAGATCCATCTCGTATCTCAATGCACTCTGCACGAACGAAAGCAACAATAATTACTCAGTTATCTCATTACCTAAATACTATATAAAAAAGGTGGTCAAAATAGTTCAATTTAGTTCCTGACGAGAGTCAGAGTGGATTTTGGGTATACATGATCAGTATGAGTATGAAATTCACAAGAAAATAATCAAATCATAAAAAGGAACCAACTAATAAAATGAAATCACAACCAGGGCTTCCCAAATCCATTTTGAAGGTATTTAGAGCTTCCTTTCTTGAAGAGGGAGTTAAGTACTTCTTTGAAGTGCTCGGGGAAATGAGCGCAGGCTTACAATTTTTTGGGTCAGAAAGATGGCGTAGTCTCCAGAAAGGACCATCCGTAATCCAGCCAGCTACTATTCATTCTTTATCACAGTGAGATGTATTTGCAAAACTGTGAAGTCACTGCAAGATTAATATTTGAGTCCGTTCGCTTAATTCTGCGTTTTGCGCGCCACGACATATTAGTGACTCCAACGTGTGGACCAAATGGGGTAGATAAGTTTCTGATACAAGCGATTCTTCACTAACCCAGTAGAACATCCGCTGCTAGACGCGAAAGCTGCCTTATATTTCTCTATGACCTTGTATAATGTCTCGGAAGGCGAAACTAGCGATTCAAAAGCCAGCGGCACAATATTCCATTCTAACTTCTATCGCCCCGGAAGAACCTTGCCAGGAATGGTAGCCACTTTTGTGACTAGGTCTCTCTTCTTCTGCTTCTCTGCTGCGTTGGCAACGGCTCGAGCTTCCCGTGCTCCTATTGACATATATCTCTCCGGTAATGGCGAGAATACGATGATGACAAAGGCTACTGTGGAGGGGCGGGGTTTTCGATTCATCACTGTGAGGGTGCACAAGAATATCCACGGGTCCCTCGTTCAGTCAACGAAGTAAGTATTTTACTTCTTATTGGACGCTAACTCATGCTGCCTTGAACATGTCTAACTCATGCTGCCTTGAACATCTCTCCCTCAAGTAGTCCCACAACTGTTGTTCGTCGGTTGCTCCACCCTATACCTTTGCTACAAATTTCTCCTGTCTGGTCTCCTAAGAGATGCATGGGCATGTTGCATTCGTCGCACAGCAGCGGTTCAGTGTCTTTAAAACGCAAAGTCCCATTTGACGGCGTAGAATCACTGTCTACATCTTGTTGGAAGTTCGGTTGACTAAAGAGGGGTGTGCGCTGAGCAAGGCTCACGCTTGCGTTTCCAATTATAGTTGACGTCTGATTCTTCGCCAAATAACTGCTTCTGAATGCGATGCGGGGTTTGGCAACCTCTTCCATTCGAAGTCCTTCCAGAAGAACTTAGCAACTATGTTGCAGCAACAATCGCTTCTGATACTGCTTTCTTTGGTGTCAAGATTAGAATATATATGTCGATGTATCGCGAAAAATATATATATTAATACACCATAACTACCGACACATTATTGTATTTTTGCTAAACATTTCTTCCTTTAATCTTAATAATTGTAGTGTTATAACCGAAGAACAGCGTGGAATGTAAATTTGTTCATAAGATAGAGGAGCAATTTAAAATCCTTCACATTACCATGCATTGAACTTAATTTACATTGATTTGTTAGATTAGACTGTGAAAAATAAAATAAATGCGCGGATCCAAAATATATAATTCCAAATAAATGAATAATGAAGTTAACTGAATATGAATGCGATTAATAATAAAAAGAGACCTATCATTTATTGATCGACGGAGATCTTTCGATGGCCCGAGGCTTACTAAAAGTTTCTAACCGCTTAAGAATATTTATAATGTAGATCAAAGTAGAAAAGCTACAAAATGATTCTAGTAGTATAATTATTTTTGTAGATTAAATTCATGTTGAATAATAAATATATAATGACTCCCCAGGTGAGCATTAGTCCATGAAATAATTTGTTGGTAATATAATTCCCGTAATTATATCTGTAGAATTTTAAAACAAACGACAGACATAGAAATGCTTCACGTGTAATGCGGTGTAAACATTTTCTGATAAAAAACTATATAAAAATACTGTCTATGATTCACAATCTCTAAATATGTGGGCCTCTGATATATTATTCTTCCACAATTTTCCATCGCTGTATACAATATGGAAAACAAATTAAGTATTTTCCAATTCTTGTACAATATTTTTTTTAATTTTCACATAGAGATTATTTGAAAGACCCCTCTTCCAATTTAAATATTTAAGTTTACTAGAAACTTAACTACCGCATAACTGATTTCAAAAATGGTTTAATTGCTTCCTTTGAGATATGAGCCAAACAATTGACCATGATCTCTTTCAAATTCATCATAGACTTGAACATCCCCACTTCTCGCTACAAAGCTCTCGAAAGGATTTTCCATACGTTCTCACTGAGTGTACAGTCTATTGCGCGCAAGAACCAGCCCCAAGCATCAATTTGTTTTGTCGAAACCATTTTTGAGTAGGTTTAGATATTCAAATAGGGATGGCCTGTTCCTTTGATTTCCAATTTTCGATGATTTATCGCTGCAGAGAGAATTATTTCCTCCCTCAGCAGCCAAAGGTACTTCTGCAAGTCATTTCTGCCGTCCCAAAAAATCTTTAAAAATAAAATCATCCTAAACCATGAGATTTACGCATTCGTTATGACATCAAGAAAGATGTCTTCTTTTCTCCTCAAAATAAATCATGCGTGAATCCCACTCATCCAATCAATCAAGATCTACTTTTACTCACTACTGATTACAACTTCTTTCTATTTGAAATATCTCACTTCTCCGTCTCATTTGCCTTTCATTATTGCATATTTACTCCTCGCCTACCTTGACCCATTGATGCAGTCACAGGGTCACGGAGGCGCAGACTCGTTTCTGTTTCATCCTTTTCTTCTGTCAAAACTCCGTTTAGACCCCCAGTCAGAATTGTCAGACGACGAAGTAGACTACCCAATCAAATTAAACTACCCAATCAAATTAAGCTACCCAATCATCCCCCTCCCCCTTTTCGAGACGAGCGACCGTCTGATCTCTAGTAAGAAGAAAGCTACTGTTCGTCTGGCAGAGACAAATATCTTCTCTATATGCAACACGCGTAAAATATTAATCTTCAATGTAAAAGGGGGAAAGTTTTGGGTGTTTTTACTATTGGAAGACATATTTGATCTATCCTAAAAAGGTTGAGCTACTATTTAATATACTCGCAGGCGTCGACAGAGTGAACCAGTCGCAGTTGCTGCTAAAATAAAACAAAAAGTTATTGTCCTTGTGTGCTTAGGGTGTCCGCCAGCTCATTTGCGTGTCTTATGATGATAAAAATACTTTCCGATGAAACCCATTACCGTTCGAGACCTCGTAATTACTTCTTGAAGGCTCTTTGGGCGTTATTTAATGGAAAAAGGGATACGTATACGACTCATACGAGAAAGAGGCCCACCTGGACAACTGCGTAGATATTATTAACTACACTAATATCCATATGAGCAGAATAATTGTTCAGAAGACTATGCAAAGAATCTGCTAAAAGGGGAAAAATATACTGCCCTATATAACAGTGCTAATCACCGTCCGATGATTTTATGTTTTCTCTTAGTGGCCCAAAAGTGGGTAATCGTTACATATAACTCTTTATAGAGACACTCGGATTGAATCCGTTTTAAACCTCCTAAAAAGCGTTGTACGCTCTAGAGACCTAGTTGCATATTTCAGTTGCATATAGCAGTGGAAGCGCGTAGTTCTTAGTCTACAACAACTGGTCGAGAAGCGTTGAAGTGTGCATTTTACGATCTTACGTAGCTATAATCTTTTACTGACAACAATAGGCAGCTCAAAGTTGGGCACTCACCCACTGCGCTCCTTTGCAAGGCCTACTATTTGCGCATGCAGCGTTTCTAAATCAAGCTGAAGCTAAGATATTGTCTCTAAATGAGGTGAAAAGACAGAAGAAACCTCTTTTGTGGTAGGATTACTGCCTTTTTAAGCGGGTACCAGCTATACTGTGGAGTTCAATGCAATTACGCAGACATAGATCGGATATGTCTTCCGATAGTAAGGCACCCAAACCTTTTCCTCCTTACGCAGACTGACCAAAAGGTATGCTCGATCAATTATCTTCTTTCTAACTTCTCCAGTAAATCTTCTAAGCCCATTAAAAGTTTTTTGCGCCCCATAGTAGATTTTTGTCGTTCTTTTCGTTACAACATAGCTTTTGTATTTCACTTCACAGATCTTACAGCTTTACAGGAATTCACTGCATCTACTGTACTGTGGTTTCAAACCACTGGTAACCTTGCAAACAGGGCTACTAGGCACTTGGCAGTCATAAAACTTTCCTTACATTTCTGAGCACAGCGTTTGACCACATTGGTACACTTTGAATAGTTACGGGCGAGTTGCACACAGAGATATTATATCATGGCTTTACAAATCTAAAGTTGCCTTGATATCCCATGCCACCTGGACCAATCTTCTTACATCTTGTCAGAGTATGTCACTCGAGCCGACTACAATTCTGAAAGTGCTAATTACGATACCGTAAGTTCTGTTTTACGGGAAAACCTTTGAATTCGCTACTGTTACACTGTATTTTCCTTTAGTTTGTAGCGATAATCATATATAATTAAGAACTGGTTTGGAGCGGCCGGCTTCGCCCAGCCAGCCTCAACCAAAGTTTCAACCACAGTTCTTCCCAGATCTTTTCGTGTGCGCTTAACACTCCACAGTAGCTTTAGTGACCTCTATCCCCATTCAAGTCTCCTCAATTCGCATAAACCTAGGTGTGTGATCATTCGTGCGCTAAATGAGATAGTAGAAATACTTTTTCTGCTGGCAGTTGAAAAAAAAGCCATTCACTTACATTTTTTGACGGTGATTATCTAGTTCTCGATGCACAGTAACATGCTCGTTGATGAAGTCGCGCTCCTCCACACCGAATTCAATAACTACGGGTATTATACAAATTTCTTGACAAGAGCTTATGGCCTATTGGTAATACTCACTGCCGTTTTTTTCACCTCTCATTCTGCTCTCTATTTCATGGGCTCGGACCTCTTCACCTGCGTTGGCTAGCTTGCTGCACAACTCAGCCCTCCCATCCCGCTCCGTCCCGCTCCTTTTCTCCCTTTTGAATGCAGCCAAATATACATTGTCGTCTAGTGTTCAATTTTCATCCTACTCTTCAATTATACCATAAAATGGAAATTTAAACTGCCTTGCAGTGGCCCGACATTATTTTCTTGAATTTGTTGCTCAACATTTATGGACGCAGCACGGACTCAATTGACCTCTCCCGCGCAAATTGCTGCAATGAGGACTGAAAGACCCTCTTCTTCACGCCTCCGAGCTTTTCCTTGCGGAGAAAGCTGAACATCTATAACGATGATTGCCTTCAGCAAAATGTTGTACCATGTGGCGAGGAACCGCAGGCGCTTGCAAAAGTGGCTGTTCTTCGTTGATGTGAGACAAGTGGTGGCCTACGTAGATGAAGGAGGTAGTGAGAGGGGCAGGGGAATAGATATGATGAATTTAGTGCGCGTGCAAAGCTTTCCAGGGCTGGGGAAGTATATACTGAAGTTTGAAGCGCTTTCCTGCCTTCACTAGAAGTTGTTTTGCGAACAAAGCCCCAGTCGATAAATAGAAGGCCTGAAACCACGCTGTGCGGCAAACTTTAACCAACCGTTCCCAATTTTGCGCAAATTTCATCTTATATGAAAAGCGAAACGTCACTTAAACTCTATATTGAGCCAAGAAACTCGAGTTAAGCATCAGCGCTTAAATAGTTACAGGTCATTCTCTATTGCCGAAAATCGGCGAATTTTACGGTTACGTCATGATGGGTTAGGCAGGTATTTTCACTACATATCACACTACACTGAAAACGTCATAATATTGAATTGAAGACTTATAAATATTTCAAAAAAGGCGGTATTTAACAATATTTTGATAAATTTACCCATAGCTCAATTTGACTTTGACATCAAGCAATAGGCTATCCATAAAATTTGTTACGAGGTCGCCAAATTCAAAAGGCCAGAGTTTGAAACTTTGGACGCGCGCAATTGGAAAATATCGGGTAATATGAAATATAGATGCGTCGCGAGGATGAAATTCCAAATCCCACCTCCCTGTGTATCGGTTTCTCTTGTACCTCCATCTTATGTAGGATTAAAATTACCAGTCGCCCTTCTACCTGCCCTTCTACCACTCATGTCCCCCGTATCGATACCCCCATCTTTTCTTGCGGTCCACGAATGGCATTTGCCTTCTCGCTCAGTAACAAGTCGATTGTAGTCCCCAGTTCTATGCGTACGAGCTGGATTCGTTAGCAAGAGAAGAAACGGAATCCCTATGCCCAGTTCAAGACCATTTTTATGAGGCTGACGGTCGAGGAGCCATTTGAACACGAAGAACTTGGAAATCACCGAGCTAGGGCGCATATAGAACACTGTTAAGTGATCATCAACTCCCATTACAACATAAGAAGAGGCCAGCGATGGACAACTACGGGAAAGAACAATTTATTTACTATGCTTTTATAGTTGAAGCATTGCGGTCAGTGGTACTTTATTGCAAGAATGTTTTACAGGAAAGGCCCTACTGTCGAGATCTTCATGAATCCCCTTTTCATGATTATATCGGAACTCTCGTACAAGATCGACGTGCCTAATCTCACATGCAAGTACTCCCGCAATAAGCTAAAGGAAACCAGGACCTTTTTATGACTTACAAACATGCATTCTAAGCAACGGGCTATATTTCAGCAAACTGATCGTCCTAGGGGTAACCGGTTGGAGGCCAAGCTATAAAAAAGAAGTAAAAATAAAAATTAAGGATTTAAGACAGAGATTTCTGTGCTCCCGAATGATACCACCATAGAAAATATTTCAGGAGAATGTGTATTTTTACCATATACAATTGCAAGATTTGGAATGCTGGAAGGTCTGCGGATAACGGAAATTTTTCCGAAAAATACGTGAAATCGTAGGCGATGCTAGTTGATTAGGGCTTTACTGCAGCGATGGTGCCCGTTCGCGCTGTGGTTCCCAAGGAGCCACAGAATTTCTTCTTGAAAGGGAAGAGTTGACCAAGAATAGCCTAATTGCCAGCGATCAAGTTCTAGTGGAGAATATTTTCCGGCCATTTTTGTTCTCTGTAGACATAAGATTGTCCACTAAATGTTACTGGGATGCTTGTAGCTATGATTATTACTTTAATAAATTTTGGATCATGTTGACAAATAATCGCATCCGCGGACATATAATATGTGAAGGAGATTAAAAAAGGCCTGTCAGAACTCTCCATCGCCTCGCGGGTTTTTTTATGTCTTCTGAGTAAACGCGCAAAACAATTGAAGAAAACTATCGCCCAAAACGCCGCGCAAGGATATATTTCCAGTTCCGTGCCGTCTTTGCGGGATCTCTGCTTTCCTACGTCATAACGGTCGCAGAAAGCGATGAGTAGTTGAATTTAAAGCTCTCATTGACACTCCCATGAAATGGGTGCTAATATATCTTTTATTCCCATGGTATGCTATCACCTGTTATGCAACCATTTTCATTATTTCGTCCAGACATGCTAAATTGTTAAATAGTTGGATCATACCGCCCTTTTGTCTGTAATTGTTACTAGTGCATACCAAACTGCTCGCTATTTCGTCAATTAATGGACAATTTGCTTTGATACCATCTGATTCTGTACTTTTTATTTAATTCAAACATTTTAACGCTTTTCTCTTTTCGAATTTGGTGGTTAAAATTAACTGTTAGACAATTCTGCTGTTGAGTTCCATATATGACTCTATTCAGAAGCAAATACCATTATTTTAACCGAAATAAATTGCTTAAAGATGCAACTGGACATGTTGCAGAAAGAAGGATACTTTATTCGCACATCTTTAGAAACTGAAATTACCCTACTAGTGTCTATTGGACCACTGTACTCATATTTGGACAGCGTTTAGGGCAAAGTTTTTCAGGTGAATTTTTTTCTTTCAATTTTTGTTCTAATTTATACTTTAAACAGTAGTGAAGCTCCAGCAAAAGAAATTTTTCGGTAATATCAACCCTTGTCTGAGTACGGCCGGCTTTTCACCAATCGAAGACCTTCTGTTTTAATGGTAATTAGTGACAATTTACCCTTTCAGTACCTGCAGGTACTGTACTGGAGATGCATTAGCAAAAGTAATGGAGAATTTAAGGCTACTGAGAAAAAATTTACTGGAAATATATAGTTCGAGATTTTCTTTCCTAGTTAATGTTTACGGACCCAAAAGTTTTTTAATCAAAACCCTGTAAATACTTGTACCAAATAGAGATTTTTCCTCCTATGAAGACATTTCCATGGCGGATAGACTGTAGAATAAACTAAATAAGTAATGAAACAACAAACGATACCTGGGAAATCCGGCAGTAGCTCCCTCTCAAAAAACAGAAACGGACTATTGACTCCATTCAAGATAAGACCAAACCATTAGTCACCACTAGAATGGTAAAGCATTCCTAATTCCACTCTACTATGTCAATAGGAGATTAACTGAATGGCCTCGAAAGGGGAATATATTGCATTTAGAAGGGAACATATCCAAGTAAGGAAAGTTTTTCGTTCTAAAGAGAAATACTTCAGAATTGCGAAATGAATTGTACATACTAACGAAGGTAAAAGCGCCGAAATGGGAACAAAATATCTAAAAATATATCCGTCACCAATTACTACGCAACAAATCAAGCAAACAATCAAGAGCGCTTCGCCAAATCCAAATCTCCCTCAGGTTTCCGATTGTAGTTCACCGTGTCTAGCAGTTGCGCTCGACATTGCTGATTTTTCGTTACAGAATATGATTAGATCTCCTTCAATGACTGATAGAAAACATATTGGATTGTTGTTAGAGTCTATCTCTTGTTTTCCAGTAGATTGGAATCATGATGCTTGCCTTTATTTTTTCGAGGTCTATGGATAATTCACTTACAAGCTCTTTGTCTTATATACCGATTCCTACGACCGTTAATTACAAAAGTGCAGTACAGTTGATTCAAATAAAAGATCAATTAACGTCAATACAATTCTAAGTGAGCCAATATTCGTCTCGATGATCCAATGTCCAACACTCATCCTGTATCTTGACTTGATTATTCAGTCAGATCTACAATGGGTACGTGCCTATTATTTAATTTTGTCACATTCTAATTTTTGCTGATTTCGTTTGCTTTATTGTCGCTAGGTATGATGAATTCGTCAGCCTTTTCTGCGATGAATAAATCTCGTTACTTTGGTATTCGTAATGATGCTATCATTTCCTTTGCCACCCTCTCACTCGGTGCGATATTAGGTTCGCAAACGTTTAATCGGTTGCGAGACCTGCAGAATTTTGGACCGAATAGTGGCTTAGTAAGGCCGTTTGCCAGCATCTGTTCGGTTGAAAAATGGATATTGATTATTCCTTTGTCAACAAGTTCTCGCAAATGGTGCAAACGGACATCGATATGATTGTTTCGCTTAAACTTGGATATGTCAGTCGCCCAGACAAGATATCTACTATTGTCTTTGAACACTGGGGCCCGGTTTTATTGCGTGTACACCAGTTCGGACAATAGATTAGGAAGCTATTGAATATCCTTGGCCACTGTAGATAGGCTCATATACTCAGCTTCTGTAGAAGAGAGCGCGACACATGATTATTTGGGACTGCGCCAAAGGATTGGAGTACCTCCAAACAGAACAAAATTGCCAGTTACCGACACTAAATTAGCCCCTCCAGCCCAGTCTGAATCGGCATGTGCACTCAGAGCATCAAGTCTGAGCATTAAGGAGAGGGCCGTATGACTTAGTGCCACATAAATATCTAAAAATGCGTTTGACCCCACTCCAATGTATGAGTCGAGGTTGGTTTACATGTCTACTTAAAACATTGACTGCTATAGCAATGTCTAGTCTCGTTCGGGTGCTTAAGTAAATTAGATTGCATATTGCTTCCTGATGTGGAATATTTTCCATTTCTGCAGCTTCAGAGTCGGTCTGATCTTTCTTTTCAGTGAGTGCGTTGTAACTACCTAGGTCCATTTTTGTAGGGACAGGGTGGAACTCAGCCAAGGCGAAGAGTTTTAGTACCTTGTGTATATATCCCTCTTGTGATAAGAAGAAACTGTTGCCCACGCGCTGGACTTTGACTTCAAGAAAACTGTTGACGAGGCCAAGTTCCGTTAGTCTGAATGATTTCTCTAGTCTAGTTTTAACTTCTGCCAGTGTGGTCTCAGACTTAGCGACGACAAGTATGTCGTCGACGTAGGCCAAAACTACTGTTTTGTTACCGTCCTTTTGCTTGATGTAACCACTTTTTCTGTGTTTGAGAGGTGTGAAGCCCATTTCAGCCAGGGTATCTCTGAAGAGTTTTGATACAATACCCTGCTAGCTTGTTTTAGACCATAATTACTTTTAATGAGTCGGCAAACATGTTGCGGCTCGTTCGGATTTTCGAATCCTCTCGGTTGTTCCATTTAAATTCGTTCCTTGAGTCTTCCATAGAGGAAAGCACTTTTCACAACAAAATGATGTATCATGGCCTTTTCAAGAGCTGTTATGCCTAGGACAAAGCGTATAGTCGTAAAGTATACAACTGGAGAAAAACTTTTGTCGTAGTCAGAACTTGTTTGTCTGCATCCAAGGGCCATCAAATGAGCTTTGTACTTATCGATTGTGTTGTCTGGGTGCCTATTGATTTTGAGTGGTAGTTTGCAAGGTAGAATATTTCCTCCCACTGGCCTCAGAACCATTTCCCAAGTTCCGCGATTTTCAAGTTCTCTCAGTTCTTTTTGAATGGCTATGTTCAATTCTAACCTTTGAGGTGATGCCAGAGCTTCTTTTAAGGTTGGCTCATCCGGGTTAGCTGGTCTAGTGATGCTTGCAGAAGCCCGCTAACGAATTCTGGCACTTCTTTGTAGCGGTGCTGGCCTGTAAGTTAACATGTCCTGTATTTTTTCAGGTGTGGGTTGACTGTTTTGCTCCAGACTTTTTTCATCCTCGAAGTCGTTATCTGTGATAGGGTCCGAGTCGCTATCTTCAAAATGTGTATCATGAGGCTCACTTTGAATTTTTTTAGCCGTTTTGTCAAGTGAATTAATATTGACAGTTTGGTGTGTTTCTGGATATCCATGGAAAACGCTTTCGTCGCATTTGGCGTGCATTGCGCGAATTCGTTTCTTGTTTTAGGATGGAACACGCCCAGATCAGCTCCTTGTCCAAATCCAATTAGTATCATCGGTAAGGCTTTGTGGTACAGCTTTCTGCGTTTTGTTGCTGGATTATGAACGAAAGCACGACAGCTGAACGTTTTTATTCCACCTAGATTGGCGGACCTCTGTGCAAGAGTTGGGGGGGGCGAGAGCCAAATCAGTATTTTGTGTGTACAGGCGTTCTGGATGAACACGTAATGTAGTAGTGCTTCTCTCCAGAACTGTTTGCTCAGGTTGGTTTGATTCAGCATTGATCTGACTCTTTCCATTAGCGTTCTGTTCATGAGTTCAACTATGCCGTTGGATTCTGGATTATATGGTGCAATTGTCAAGTGCACTATGCCTTATTGCTTCAGCAAAGTTTTTATCGTACCATTTAAGAACTCGGTTCCATTGTCCGTATGCAGCTTAAGTATTTCTTTACGTTGTTTCTTGAACATTTGAATAAACGTTCTGAGCATGTCAGCTGTTTCATTCTTGCGACGTATTAAGTATTCCCATGTATAACGGCTTGCTTCGTTTACGAACAACAATAAATATTTAGCCTTGCCCCAACTTTCTTGTTGGATAGGTCCACAGATGTCTGAAGAGATAACATCTCCCACTGAATTGATATTACTGATTCGGCTTTGTTTTTGCGGTGCTCTATTCTGCTTTTCTTGAATGCAAACATCGCATTTTGCTCTTTCGAGCTTAGTTTCTTTAGTGATACCGTAATATTCTTTCCGATTTAGAATCTGCTTAATTGTGTTTTTGTCCATATTCTTTTATGCCATGCTACGATGGTTTACGGTGATTCACGTTTATGAAAGTTTCTTTCATCTTTGCCGAACCCGCTATCTGACGGATTATCGTTCATCTGTAAAGCATTTACTCTTACAAAAGTATTGCTGTTAAAGAGCTTTGCTTCAACCCGATAAAGACCGTCATGTTGCTTTTGTGCAATTCTGATAGCGTAATTAGATTCTTCCTTATGAATGGAACATTTTTCATTTCCCATACGTACGTGCATGTTTCTATTATCAAGACTTGGCACTGACAGCAGATTGAGGCCTACTTGAGGAATGTAGAGGGCATCGGTTAAACGGACCCATGTTTCCTCAGTATCGTCGTCATTCGTAAACCTCAAGTCAATTTTGCCTGTCTCATTGCTTTCGACTTTTCTAGAGTCACCGAGAATAATGTCTTGATTTTGTGTTTCTCAAATATTGGAAAAAATTATTTTGTCAAAGCACATGTGATTCGTTGCCGCTATCTACGATACATTTGCACTGAACGGGTGTTGCTTTTGTTCTCGTTGATGCCACAATCGGTTGTGAAGCTAGCAACCTTGCGTATGCTGGAGAATGCCTTCGTTTATTGCCTTTCGCTGTTTTCCTTTCTTAAACTTTGATTTTCCTTTATAATTTCTTGAATCAGGGTTAGAGTAAAATTAGCTGGATTTATGGCCTTTCTTTCCGCAGAAGTGACAAGAAAGTGTCCTTCCCTTGGAGAATGCCGCAGTTGCAAATCCATCCGTTTTGTCGAAATTTACAGATTGATGCTTCACTTTGTATTTGCCTAAGAGTCCCGCGCTTACTACATCCTATGTCTTTTTTCCTCGTCCATGGTTCTGATGACAGCGACTGTTGACTCATAGTCCGGGCAGTCTTTTATCGATGCAAGTAAAATAGGAACCTGCGTAGGTTCGTTTAACTAAATAACAGCATTGCTTAGTTTCGTAAAGCACGTTTCAAGATCCCCAATGTGATCTGTCATGTTTTCGTCAGAGATGACGACTTTGCCAAATGCTTCATTGAATAAGCTTAATTTGTTGCTTGTTGTCTTTCCGCGTATCGAGTTGAAAGGCATTTCCACATTTCCTGTGGATCTTTCAAGGGCTTTTGAACGATCTTTAGAGGCTTGTCTCCTAGCGCTATGATTATTATGGCAAGAGCCTTGGTTTTCGCTTATTGTAAGAATTAAGTAGTTCATCATAGATCTCTGCATCTTCAGCCGTTTCTTGTTTAGTCCCATCTACAAATCCAATACAGTTATTAGTCGTTAGAATTGCTTCTAAGCGAAGTTTCCGAAGATGAAAACTCTCTGTGTCATTGTCGTTAAACTAATGCAGAGACAATTTCTCTACTTTGGTGTCCATTTTGTTGTAGCTTAAAATGGCAATCCAAGTCAAGGACAAAGGGCGATGCTACCCCCAATAGAAAACAGATTTGGATTGTTTTGTGAGTCTATCTCTTGTTTGTCAGTAGATTGGGATCATATGCCTGCCTTTATTTTTTCGAGATCGATGGATAATTCACTTACAAGCTCTTTGTATTATTTTCCGATTCCTACGACCTTTAATTACAAAAGTGCAATACAGTTGATTCAAATAAAAGATCAATTAACGTCAATACAATTCTAAGTGAGTCAATATTCGTCTCGATGATCCAATGTCCAACAATAACAAGAAAACATAAACAAAGGGGGCTGCGATTGTCTCGCCATTTTATCTCTAAGGGCTACATTTTGTTGGACTAATGCAGTTTTTTTTGATTGAACAAAGTTTCACCTCGATGGACCCGACGGACTAGCTATGTTTTGGCACGCTCTAATGAAAAAGCCTTAGTGTTTTCAGACTCGGCAAAATGGTGTTTCTGCCATCTTTGTACAGCAAGTAGCTGTTTTGGTACGTCTTTGATGGTTTTCATTTCTAGTAGGCAGGACTCCACTAAGTACTACGTGACTCTAGGCTCCACATAACTACCAAGGGGGTTAAATATGCTCCGAAACTAGGACCTGAACCTTTGAACGAGATGGCGCCACGCTGCATCGGTCGCAAGAAACCCCTTTTTTTATCTCAGTGCGGGGTAAAGCACTAGATTGGCCAGCAAAGTTCCTATACTTGAATATAATTGAAAATGTTTGGGGATTTGTGGCTCGTCGCATTTACTAGTGTCTATCCGACCAGGCACTGTTCTCATATGAGGCACACTTTGTCCTCATGTGTTTGTTTTTCTACAAACAATAAAGCGTCATTCTCCCCTTGTCCTCATATGAGGACAGTTTCCGTTACATTTCGGAAAGGTAATTGTTTTGGAAGCTCGAAATTTTTACTGCAAAAAGGTTTTTTTTGTTAAGTTACAGTACAGTAATTCTTACTGTACATGCACCCTCGATTCTAAAACCCCCTACGATAATACGAACTATACTTCCTTCCAAAATGAAGCCGTTTTCACAACTTCTTGCGAAGAGCGAAAGCTGGCGAGGGAAACCTACTCTAGCCTTCACCGAGGTCAACAATCTTGAAAAGTTTGTTTGATCGGCCATTTCACTCATGAACTACTGCGGAGGGACAAGAAATGCGCTTGAGGTAGAAACATTTGTATTGAAAAAGTGCCAAAAGTAGTTTGTCCTCAGATCAGGACAACGATCCAATAGACACTAGTGAACAAAGAGGTATGATTACCTGGAAAAAGTTTACATCAAATGGTTTCTACGTTGTGTTGGAAAGCCCAACTGAGTGATTATACCCGTACAAAGAGATGCGATTCTCTGGCGATGCCGCTCCTGTCTGGCACCACACCATCACAGTCCTTCAAAGCCTTCTCAATTTGTTCGAGTGAGATCCCAGAGCTGTTGAGAGAGGATGTGTATGGGAAGAGTGGCCTCATCGCGATCTACGAGAAGCTTGGCCAGAATGAGTCAGCGGTAGGGACCTTGGGAGCATATCGCGAAATGACGGGGGAAGTGGTACAGGGAGAGTGGATTGAAAGATTGCGGAGGTGGGACGACGCACTCGTTGTGTATGACCAGACCGACATGTACATATTCGGAGATAATCCTAGAATTCCAATTGGCTTGACCGCGGGTGAGGCGCTGTACCGAGACAAGAAAAGTTGGAATCATCTTCTGGCCAAGCTTCGCTGTCTCAATGAGCTCGGTAAGTGGAGAGACATGAACTTCATTTGGGCGCACGAGGCTTTGATTGGTGAGAGTGAAGCGTTATGTCAGCTCGCACTAGAAGGCTTGCGGAATTAAAGACTGCAATCGAGGATGCGTGGACAGCTAATTGTGTCTGAAGATTTACCGAAGTCTTCCCCAGTGCATGCTGGCAGTGATTGATGCCAAAGGGGAGCCTACAAAGTATTGAGTTAAGTGAAAACGTTTCCTGTACAGTACTACTTGGAATTTCGTTATTTTGTACTGTACCAAGACGTCCAAACGTCCTACGCAAGGCCACCGAGCGCTTTTTTACAAAAAGTTCGCACTTTGGCACTCCCTGAATGCGCGCTTCCCCTGGGACCCCCCCCTGACCCTCTTCCCGCTCCTCCCCTCCGACCTTCGAATCGCCCTGCATATCCCAAGTGCTGACGGTGTCGATCACCATATGATACATTTACTCATTAATTTTCTTCAATACTTGAAAAGGGCCACTAATCACCATGATATCGCTCTTGATGTCAGAGTGGCACATCCTCACGCCCAGTCTCGGGTCCCCCAGGGCGCCAGGTGTGAAGGCGCGGCCGTTACTCTCGCAGAACTTGCAAAACATGCGCATTGTGGCGACGTCAATCGTCGTCACAATATCCTCCTCCCTTTCGGCATTGACGTCTACGGGGCGGTCGGCGACGGTAGTTTTAAGTTCTTCTGCCGTCTCGCTACCCATGCCGCACCACGTCATAACAACCACCCCCACCTGGAGATCCGCGATTCTCTACGCGCTTTGCCTTCTGCTTGTAGAAAAGGAAGCCCGTCAGGTCCTTACACGCCGTCTCCTTCAGTCGCCTGCATTCTGTAATGGATTTTTAAAAAAATTTAGCACTGATTTCATTGGCCATCTGCAGATGCATTCTGGCAGATAATTTTTATTTAAATTTTCCTCGTGGAAAGGACTTGGGTTTTGGATTTAAACCAAGTTTGGCAATGGTTTGGCTGCCTGTCATTGTGTGACCTCCAGGCAAACCTTCATCCCTCCAAAACATGATCCGCAACAGCACAGCTAATGGCCCATACACCTGTCGACACAAACTCTACATCGACTCCCTCTGCATTGAACGGAAGGATCCTCACACCATTTGCTGCTTCCCCTCGTTACCCTCCTCAACGCCACCTGGCCTGCCCAAACAGGACTATGCATTGATGCCTCGCTCCCAAACCCGAAAACGTAAAACCTAACTCGGTCCCCAAGGTAGCCTTCTAGCCTTGGTCCATTTCCATACAGGTACCCGTTGACACTATGCATAGCGTTGCTCTCAAGCCACTCGTCATCCTCAGCTAGACTCTCCAATCTCTCAGGCCCTATCTCCCTTTCCAAAGCAAACCTTTCTAAGCTCTTCTCCAGTAACGGCGATTCATTTTCACGAAATATGTTAAAAAGTAACGGCACCGCGCGTGTCGTGTTCACCGGCAATCGATTATCATCCAGTTTTCCCTCTCGACTGACCGCAATTACCCCAGTCAAACCAGCTGCAGTATGTGAAATCGGGTCCACAGATGAGTAATACACGTAAGGGACAGAATTTAGGTCTTCCTTGGATGGCCCAGCCTCAGGCCTGACCCGAAATAGATACGTCGTTCGAGCGCCACTGGGTACTTCCTCAGTCGCCAGCGTCGAGCTAATCTGCTCAAGCCCTACCATGTTCATATTACAAGAAAATTCAATCGGTTGTGGAAAACGATGCGGACAGTCTCCTTAACCGCGAAATGGAGCAGCGGCCCTACAATCCCTGCGTACCCGGAATCACTCCTTTCTTGAGTATTAAAAGGTGTCATCCGTGTACTCTCGATATACCGCCTTTACATATCGCGAACCCGGAGTGAATGGCCCCGGCTGAGTGAAAACTTCTTCATCTTCTCCAAAACTTGCTCCAGTGCATCCGTCTCGACGAAGCGGCGTGTAATCCCATTCCACCTCATCCGCTGAAATGTAATGCGTCACATCTATGTTAGCAGTCCTTCCATCAGGGCCATCTCCCTCCACTAAATACAGCGCCCTCATCCCAGCTACAACGTGATCATTCACATTGCAACGCAGCTCCTGAAGTCCAACATGACGGGGACGGACGATTGCACTTGAGAAAGAACCAGCGAGGAGTGCTGCAGAACCGCGACTGCTGTGTATATCGAGGTTCAGAACCTCTGAACTAATCATTGGCGTGTGGATATCCACTAAAGTGCACGATCGTGGCAAGGAAAATGTTAGCTGGTCTGCGATGAAACAGTCTCTGGACAGTCCAGGGACTCAGTGCCGAATAAGGGTGGGAACTAGCCTGGAGCCTTACCTTCTGTTCCTAGCGCATAAAAGTAGAAACGAGTCCTATGACCTCGCTTCAGCGTAACTAGCGGTCCGTTGCAGTAGAGGTAACCATTGACACTGTGCATTAGATTACTCTCCTCAAACTCTTCGTTCGCAAGTAGCATGTTGACTTGCCCCTCCGTTAAGTTTTGATTCCCTTCCCCACGTAGCACATTTTCCATTAAATGAAAAGCTACCTCCCTCGTTCATCACACTCATATGCAAGAAAACTTCTCTTTCCCCGTCCATGGGCAACAAAGTTTCATCATCGTATGGTGCGTCTTTCCCAACTACGACAATCGGTCCAAATAACCCGGCATAAGTATCTGCAATCTCGTTCCGGTGGCTATGATACATCCAAAGCTTCGCGTCCGGACGTTCTCCGGGTCCAGGACCGGCACGCTCAGGTACCGGCCATCGGTAAACGTACGAGCCTCCCGGAGCAATTCGATCATCTAGTTTCTCTGCGTCAGAGGTTCCATCGTTGTACGGAGATCCTTCATTGGCTTTAGTGTAAAGCACGCCATGTGGGTGCAAGGAAACAAACTCAGATGCGCGGTTGCGAAAATGGACCACCAGAACCTCATTGACACGGGCGCGTAGCACGGGGCCCATGAGACCCAAGTGAGCCATTGTTTCATCTCTTTTGACACGTTTTGTAAAGGAGGCGTCGGTATATAGAAAGTAGCGACTTTTTACGTACTTGGAGCCTATTCCGAAACCTGTACTTCCATCCTCAAGCTCAATAGGAATCTCCGGCTCCACAAAGATACTTTCGTCATCGCCAAATTCGGAATCGTCACAGACATTTCGGCCTCGTGGTGCGTAGTCCCAAACTTCGTCTTCCGCCTGAACGTAGTAAACCCTTTCCCTTGCATTCTCAAACGATTCAACATGATCGATTGGCCCGTCCGGAGGGTGCACAGTAAACAGGGCTTGCATTCCTGCATGCAAATGGTCATTTACGTGACAATGAAAGAGCCAGGTACCAATATTGTCCGGCACAAACTGCACAACCGCTGTTGCACCAGGAAGCAACCTGATCGAGTCTGTGTGAGCGCCACCTGCATCTTCGCCGACAATGCCGTGCATATGTGCGGTGTGAACGTCGACCTCATTGCCAACGGCAGCGAAAAACCATCGTGTGGGTTCGCCAAACTTGATATCCAATCCTTCCAAGGAGCAGTAGACCCTTCCATTGATGCCATGCATCAGGTTGCTCTCTTCCTCATCACCCTCCTCACCGCCCTGGTTTTCATTGGCCACCCAGAGGATAGTGACCAATTCCCTACCGATGGCCACATGCATACCATCCGGACTCAATGCAGCAGGTCGATAGACGATAAGCGGACCGAGTAAACCGCGGTAGATACCCGCACCACCATCGACATCGACACCTCACCCTGTATACCAGTGTACAGTAGCATGCGTGCGGGAATGGAGCCTGCGCCAGTCATACGCCAGTCGACCTCGTATTCATACTTGATAATCTGGCCGGGATGAACTGTTTTTTCATGCGCGGGAGACCTTGGACGTCGAAAGCAAAGACTGGTGGCCGTTTGTGACGCCGCGGACGTATACGACGAGTCGATCGCCGCTAGCGACTCGCAAAATAGGGCCCAGGAGCCCAAATGTTGATCTTGTGGGGATCTTTCGAGGGGAGTTGTGAAGGAGATGTTTGGGTACTGGCGAAACAAGAGTTTGTTGTAGACGCTGGTGGGTGTGAAGGTTTCGAAGGCGGTACCATCGCACAAAATAGAAGCTGGTCGTCAGCGAAGGGGGCGGCTGTGCAATGGTCGCCTATTGGCCCAGCGTTGAGGGAACGGTTTGTCGAGTGGATGGGGTAATAGTCCCATGTGACGTGATCAATGCCGATGTAGTAGACACGTGTTGCTGCCTGAGTGCAAGAGGGAAACAGAAGGGGGAGGAGGAGGTAGAGGAAACGGTACCGGAACTGAAGGAATGGGGACGACATCGGTAGGTTGGGGTGGGATGTCATCAACTCATCGGGAAGGGGCGGTTGCAGATGTGGACGTCGTCGACATTTGGAAGAAGTAACTCATAATAGCAATTCAAGGATGGAGAAGAGATCACAGGTTGTGGCGAGGTGAACTGCGGTTCCATAACTGCCTTGTAGACAATGGAGGTGTACCCAACTTGAATGCCCACGGCAGCATGCCGCTGGTTCTTTTGTGCATTGCCTATTGGATCAAGGAAACTGGTGTGGGTAGCTCTGAATTATGGATTGGGAGTGAAAAGGGGAGAATTTTTGGGTTATTTTAATGCACGGAAATGTGGTCGGTTACCTCGGTTGAGCTCGCCTCACCTGTGCAAGTATGTACAGTGCAGCACTGTACTGTACTGTACATCAGGGCTTTGTTTTCATCCTGTACACAGCTATAATACAAGCCTTCTTCCGAGAGTTATATTCTGAATTAAATTATCCTGCAATTTTTTTTTGCATGGTATTTCATATCCCTAGTACAGTATTTTTGTGGTTTTACGTACATCTCAGTGACTTTGAGCTGCCTATATTTCGGGGCATACCATCAGATCTATGATCAAATGCGATAGATTCAAAGGTGAGGACTTTGCCTGATACTACACCAAGTTTGACTGCATGAGCTGGAAAATCGTGCGCACAGCAAAGCGGTCAATTTGAGGTTCCAATAGATCTCCAATTCCAATACTGACTACATACCTGAAATGGCCGACATTACAGTAATGACAGGCCTTTTTACTAATGGCCGAATTTAACACAGTGAAGAGAAAGAATATACGTAAACATGAACTTTTTGCACAAAAACACAATAAAATATTTTTGATACAGTAAAACCACATTTACCAAGTGAAATACTACTGGCTCAGCTATTGAGTAAATCAAGCATTGCAGAAGCCCCCTCCTCCATACGAGCACTACTTCCTAGCTCGCCGACACCCTTGCCCTGCGTTTGGCACGATAACGCTGCTGGGCCAGTCTGCGTTTTTCTATTTTCTTTAAGGCCCACCTCCCTCAATTTTTCCCCGTATAATCTAGCCATCTTACCATCTTCATCACGTAACGGATGCCTCTTCACATTCAAATTCGTCAAAGCTAAACAAAGCATAAAAAAGATGTCATACACTTCTCGTCCCACCTCCAGCGGTTAGCCATCACAGCCCAAAGCGAATAAACGCCAAAATAATTCTCGACTATAATGCGGTCTGAACTGATCTCCTTATTCACCCTAATCTCTTCAACGATAGAACACCACCGATAGGCTTCTTTTTTGGATGAAAAACCCTTGCTACATCGAGGCTCCCTGGTATCCCTTATCCCAATATAGCCCAGTTGTTGGGTATTTCCTGAAAAAGTCCCACATCCGGAATTTGTTGAAGCTCTTCATCCGTCTTGGAGGTCGAGTTGCCATGGAATTGAAGATTTTCATTAAAGATTGTAATGTCTGCGACTGAGCCAGGGCGATGGGGGAACACCCAATGGCTAAGCCAAGCTGGGAAGACAGAAACCTCAGTCTTGAATCCGATAGCTTGTGTTTGTTGCTGAAGTATTCCTTGGCTTCGTCGTGATTTCACTCGGTCGATTGGTGCTGTGGAAAGTAACGTCAGTTAATAAAGCAAACTTGTAATTCTTGAACGTAGTTCTTCTTCAACCAACCGAGACATTGTAAATACCCTTTCATACTTCTGCACTGCTTTCTCGAACAAAATCGGGCAAATCCTACAGACGAATCCAATCACATGCGTTCGAATGTGGGGCCTTTAATCCCGAACATTCGTCCATTAAAGTCCCAGTTACCTCCATGCTTGAGTGTTGAAAGAACAATGAAAGAGGACATCCTTCGGTTTTGTTCCAGATCTTCGACCTCGGCCTCCTTCATACTGAGCTCGGACGGTTTTTTCTATAATTCGCCATACGCATCAAATTCCAAAAGAGAAAAGTTAGTCATTTCCATACTGCCCAGATCCTCCTGATTCAACAAAGGTGCCATAACAGGACAATCTGACTCCTCTCTGTCCGACTCCGACTCGTTTCTTCTGAGTCCTGTAGCAGTTGGTGCATTCTTCATGCTGTTCTGCCCTTTTTTCTGCCATAAGGCGTAAAATATTGAGGCTGATGGTGCTCCTTCCATTTTGCTGCTTCTATCCCGAATTGTTCCCTAAGACCGGATAGCCGAACTATTTTATAGGCAAAATTTCATTTTATGTTTTGTTGCAATTTTGGCAATGAGAGATTTGGGTGGCATGGTGTTTCGGTTTCACAGGTGTTGTAATTGTGGGTTTTTTCTTTACGTTTTTCCTTTAATTTTAAAGGGGGTTACAGTAACGAATCTTTTAATTTTATAATTTTTGAAGGGGTTGGCGATACTTTTTCCCGCAGTGTTAATGTGTTTGGCGGGAGCATGTACATGTCTCTAAATTAAGCGCAAATCGTGTTTTCAAGCTCGTGTAATGCCTCTGGACCCTAACCTTGAACGTCTACTGTTCAGAATGGCCATTGCGGAACTGTATTGCATAATTTTAGTTCAAGGTAGAGTAAACTATAGCTGACCATACAGCACTACTGTAATCTTACTCGTCTATCCGGGTTTCCCGTTTTTACATGCTATTGCGGCCACCAGCGTCATTGACGATGCACCGACAGCGAACCTTCTGCCGAGTATACTACCCGTGATCTTCCGCCCTGCTGGGACGCAGGTTCCCCTGGGCGATCACGCGGCCGACCTCTGCCTGCCAGTTTTGGCCGCACACATCGTCACAACGCCCACTGCAACGCGCTCGCATACCATGTCTTCCGGCCCGCCCGACTCGACTGTCAGTAAGAAATGACTCTCCTCATCCCTGATACAGAGCTCGGCCCGGGATATCCTCCTAAACTCCCCCACCGGTACACAGGCAACCACAAGTCAACGACGGCCCGCACCCTACAAAATATCAGAACCGCTGGTACCAACTCGGTTCTCCACATAACCCTCACCTCCGCATCCCAGACGCACCATCTCACCTCTACACCACCGTTTGGAATACACGAAACAACCCCCTATCCCGCCGTCAACGTCGCTTCTCAACCCGTCACGCACCCCCGTAACACAAATACGAACATACCCATCCTTCCTCACCTCCCCCATCCTCAAGGGGCACCCACGTCGCCTTGCCTTACGATAGTTCCCACACTGGTTCCCAAATAACTCAGTACCTACGAGAATGCCCCACAGAACTGCTGACAGGACCATGGAACTCCTCCGGAACAACGCCATCACCGACAACCAATTAACCGATTACGACACACCATCAATGTACTATACACTCAGCGCTAGCGGCCATTTCATTGCATCTCTCTCCTGTCGCTTGCCCTAAACGGCGGCTAAGATACACACCTATGTCCAACCGAACAAATTCTCCGCATGCATTACAGTATTTCTCTTGCAAGATTACCCTGAAACATAACCCACTAGTCGGCTTTTATTAGTCAGGAGTTTTAAATAAATATTCACCACACCGATCCGAGCAGCGAAGAGACACGGCATGTCGCGTGTGAGATTACCGTCGCTCCTCGTTCGAAGCCACCGTCCTCAGCAATGCCACCTCGGCCGCTGGCGGTGCTGCTGTATTGACGCACCGTCACAAAGTACGGGACGTGGGACTCAAGCTGTCGAACAGCACCGTCCGACACCCGACCCGTGCACCAGAACTTTACGTTTCAACCGATTGCGTTTGATTTTCGGTGCGTCTACCCTACAAACTATTGTATTTCTTGGAGTTAATCCCGCGAATAGCGCGGAGGTATAATACGACTGCAATCGTGACACGCCGGCGTGCGTATCAGCGCCTTAGTTGCATCATCTGGCCGTCTATCGCTATGGCTATCTGCTCACTCAAGCCTCTGCACGTGACCGAGGTGGGAATCCGGTTACTTCCTAGCCCTGTGGTCGGTTCCTGCAGTGGACACCGTAGAAACCATTTGACGTAAACTGTTTATGCGTAAAGACAAGGTCTACAGAAATACTCGAATATTTACAATTTTTGCTGCACTCTTTGCACTATTACTAAATCTTTTTTGAATACCATAGAATTTTATCAAAAACTAATTTTTTCTTTTATTAAAATTTCGCACTATGTCATACTTGGATTTTACGTTGCCGCACTGATATTTCGTGTTTAACACTACTTTTTTTGTACCCTCTCTTGACATATCGAGAAAATTGAGTAATTTCGCTAAAGCTCTAATGGGGGGGTGACGAAAGTCGAAAAACGGCCTTTAAACGGCATATCAACTATCAAGGCCATTCATTTACACCTATCAACTAAGCTGAAGCTGACTACTAAGTCTCTTTCCTTCTCAACATATATCGGGCATTTTGCTCCGCAGAGGTAGAAGCCCTCCATTTCCTTCCGCGACTCGCAGTTGCAGGAGTTTGGGGTTCGTTTCGCACTTGCGCGGGTGCCACAGAACTACAAGAAACAAGACTATATCCCTTGGTTCTTACTCCTTCAGGTTGCCTGATCCCAGACTTTCTTTCCCCCGTTTTCAACAATTTCCTTCCCAGAAATAGGAAGCAATCCACCTTCCGGACTCTGCTGAGCGTCTGCGGCGGAGATGGCCTGCAGAACCAAGGAATTTATTTGCGGCCTTGATGCTCGACTGCTTCCAGTCTTAGACTGCCATTGGGAGACCGTGCCAGGGATACTTCTCAACGTAAGCTCTCTTTGCCTATGCTACAAGCCCCAGAACGTCTTCCGCAACCCGGGGTATACCCTCAGACATACATTTACACCATAGGTGTGCATTTATACGAAGACCTGTGGCCTCGTCTAGTGCCCTGATGTTGGCCACACAAAGAACAGTACAGGGATTTGTAGAGCAATGGTTTTCGTGTCCTCTGGACGCCATACGAAGCGTACAGCCATCAGTGCTATTGAAGAAAGACAAGCGTTTGTTCTTTCTGTTGTTGCATTGAGAACTAGGTGCTTAATCTCCTCCTTGGAAATAGAGCCTGAATACACCTCAGCTGGAACTGCACTATCGATTTCACCTTCGTCAGTGTTTCTTCCATCAGAGGAAGCTAGAGTCGCGGCATGACTTAACAACTCTTGCGAAATATCCAATATGAATTGAACAGTTGATTGTACCTTGTTTAGCAATTTTCTATAGATGCCTTGTGAGTGAAAATTGGACTCCAGAACATCTCGCCTCTCATACATACGCCAGCCAACAAATACGTTTTACTGTCACAGCCTTATAGTCTGGACACTATCTTCTGTTCTTACTGGAAATGGGATGTTGCTGAGCGAAGTATAGCACGAATTTGTGTTGCTCCATCTACCCCAGCTTTTGTTTTGGATTAAAAGCTTTGCGAACCGTGCTTTAAAACCTCGAGTAGAGGAAGCGATACTTGGAGTCTCACATAGCTATCAACAATCTTCCAAAACTCTAATCTACTCGTCAGTGTGGCCTTCCACCCCGCTTCACATACGATGGAATAGTTGTACATCTTCATAGGCCCATGAAACTATTGGAGCTACAAGGTCCTTCAGAGCCAAGAACCCACGTTTCGGAAAACTAGTGGGGCACTTTACAGACACCACATACAGAATTCCAGTTTCGGCTGCAGCGACATAGAGAGCCAAACTAAGTTGAAGAACAATGAATTAATGAAGTATCTGTGCCATGTGTTCTTTGGCGATGTACATTCTAAACGTTTATCTCCCAGTTCGCATCTAATGATACAGTAGTGGCAATTGTTGCTGCCGCACCAAGAGTTGACCCAGTGACGCGAGTCGTAATCTCAATTTTGGCCCAAGCAAGGTCTTCCCCTTCCAATTCTAATCCATAAACGTCCTCGCCCCACCCCACAAAGTCGCTCTTCTTAACAACAGCAATTCCATTCGATGAGCATACCAGAAAACCTTGTATCCTTCATTGCAAGCATTCCAACCTCAAAGAAATCAATTAAAAACGACTTCTTAGTAGTAGCTTTCAATAAATCTCCATAATTCACTGAGCCCCTCTTCATAGCTTCCATCGACAGTTTAGAACTGAACCAGCCATCGTAAAACAGCTCAAACCACTTTACAGTGCTTCTCTCTTCTATTTTGCTCCTGTTTTCGAATCCAAAGCTTTTCTCACATATTCAGAGCATAAAAAAAATAATTGCGATAGTGCCCGTCACTCGGAATTGACGCAGCACAAACATGTCCGCACATCGCTGACCGACAGTGAGAGACTCGCAGTTAATCCTAAATTGATCGACAGTAGACTTCTTTAGGGCACGAAGAGTCTCACTATCCTTGTTTGATTCTTCATACAAATTATCATTTAGATCAATGTCCGGGTTTGCACAGCAACAAAGGTGTTTAAATTTCCTTGAATCGATTCCGGTGTTGTGTACATTAAAGCGAAGTAATTTTGGAACTTGGCTGTTCCACGTTCCCTAATAGCAACCGCAGCCATCCAATTTTTGACAAACCCGGCTACCCGCGCCAAACGATTTCGTTGCAAAGAATCAGCTAGAGCCCAATGATGGCTGTCATCCATTATAAACTCCTCCTCCCATCGCATTCTGGCTGTTGAGCAGGTACTGTCCTTGCTGCTAGTTCCGACCTCCTAGCCGCTTCTCCACTCACAATACCTGCCTGTTCACGTCCATGAGCTCCAAAAGAAGTGACTGACGCTTCCTCATTGACTCCACCATCGCCACTTGCCACGACTTCCCCAATCCCTCAACAATCTTCAACTTCATTGCGAGCCGTTGAGCCACCATTACTACAATACTCATTATCATCACGGCGCACTCCCTTGTCCATCGTTATAAGCTCAACACTTCATCCTCAGTCTCAAGCGCTGCTTATTCATAATCTGCATCATAAAAGGCGAGACTAGAAGCCGCTACGAAGGGATGCACCCGCAGCAATTGTTCAGGCATCACAAACACCGAACCCAAACCAAATTTCGAAAGCAATTTCATGAAGTTCTCCTTACCATAGCCTCTGTCCGCCGTAACGATTCATGTGACGAACGCTCCCTCTCCTCTCTCATCCAAAATGTTAGAGACCAGTTTGCGTACTTATTCAACATTAGCTTCACCGCGTCCTCAAAATCTGAAAGCGAAGACTATCCTAAACAGAGCATTAGCAATTGCATCAGCACAATGACCTTCCTTGTCAGCCTTTCTAATTCTTAACGTCTTGACTTGATTTTCCCCCGCTCTTTTCCCAAAAAAAATCATCGTCAAGGTTGCCAATAGCTTAAGTAGCTTGATAACACCTTCCTAGTATCCCTAAATACAATGGATTCAAACTCTGTGAGTTTTCTTGTTTCATCCCGTTGTGTATTCCACGTGACCCTACCTCACCACCTCTTCCAGTGGTCGAATAAGCTAAAACATTCAGAGATGAAATTGATTCTCTCTAGGGATAGAGACTAATGTCGCATCTGGCGCAGGAAGCCTATTGTCCTTTCAAAACTAAACCTGTTGTGTACGACAGTAAAGGACGGAAAAGTAGAATTACATGCCAGAAAGATTAATCTTTGTCTGCCAAGTCGATGGAGCGCAATGTACTCATTCAACCACATCATTAGCGGAGTAAGAAGTCCTTCAATACGTAGCACAACAACTCCAGCCGTTGTTGGAGAGACGCATCTCACTTTGCACTACAACTCCAGCTATTCAACAGCGTTGGAGCAAAACGACTTTGCCCGATCTCCTATCATCCTTTCCGTAAACACCGACTACAAGCTTATATCATCGCAATCAGGACCCCCTTGCACCCAACCTTGACTTGAGTCAGGCCGCGAACACGACTTAGATCCACGACATCTGGTCCATCCATCTCCCGCCCTTCCACTTACCGCCCACTCAACTCTTGCAATAGCCCGTGATGTCCCCTTACCAGATCCTCTTGGCTTTTCTCGCCCACGGCCACGACCTCTTGTTGTTGGAGGTGGTGGGCTATCAATAACGCGAGCTCCCGACGGCGTTTGTCGAATTTGTTGCCGTTTCTTGCTGCCCAGGCTGCGCGGTTGGCTTGTTTGGAGGAGTTGAAGGTGTTGTCAGTTCAAACTGGCAAGGTGGAGGAACTTTTGCACTGGAACATAAGAAGGATCCATGTTTACAGGTCCTCACGGCAAGGCGTGCGATTGAAACAGTTCTACTAGATGTTTTTTCACCAATGAACTTCCAGAATGTTAAGGACGACCCCGGTATTACACTGATTTAATCCATATTATGCCGAACCAAACTGTAAACAGTCAGAAGAGTCACTTTGAATGCAATCTAAACGGCTCTATTGATCGATAAATAGATCAATGGCGGTTTACAGTCAAATCGGCAAAAATTGCAAAAGATCGATTTATCGATCATTGGCGGCAGTAGGGATATAGAATCATAGATATTTTTTAAAAAATCAGAAAAAACATGAAAGTTCCATGTATGGAACCTAAAGCCTTGAAAATGGCCATACTTTGAAGCTCTACAGAACTGTAAAGAGCTTATTTACAGAAATTTGAACATTATCATGGTCTTTCAGCCACCGTCCTTGGTTCACTGTATTTTTTAAGTCGAAAAATGGTCAACCACAGCCGGAGCTACGACGAACACGCCATCAACGTCTCCATTTGCCCACCACCCTGTATTCGTTCACGTTAGGTGCTATTTAAGGCTACCAGGAAAGGTTTAAGTAGTTGGCCGAACACGACACTCAGATTCTACCAATACTGCAGCATGGCAGCCGTCATAAACGAGTGTTTGCCGGATCTACAGAGTGGGATGGCGCGCAGAGGATGCGGTAGGGGTCGAAGTAAATATCAAAGGAGCGGTGGAAGATGAAGAGGGCCTGGACAAGTGAACAATTTGACAAGAAATGGTAACGTAAATCCTACAAAGGGATGGAGAATAAACACGGTAAATGAGGATAAATATGATGCTGGAAGAGGACTTTAGCATGTAGGTTATTAGATAGCGAGCACGGTTGTTTTGTTGTTCTGCAATAGAACGCTTGGAGGTTGTTCAGGACCAGATAAACGCTAAAAGACGTCAATTTTCTCCAAGTTCTGAAGATGCATCATGCCATCGGGCCATCAGAAGTTCAGTCACCGGCGCAAAGCAGTCGTACGGGACCTTAAAAGTCTTCTAATTCAAATTCAATTCAAAACATGCCGTCAGAAAGAGCTCAATCTGCTTTTAAACGGACGCGTCAACGCTGAGGGAGCTCATTACGTGCTCGGATTTCAATAGTAGTAAGCAGTGGACATGTTAAGGGTACAGACTCCCAGTCGCGCCATTGAAAACTTCAACGGCAATGCTATTTCTATTGAAACCTTGGTGGGTCAATAGTACACTGGCCCACTAAAACTTAATTTTTAAAAGAAAAATAAGGATCTGTATACAGAACCTTGGTTGGATAAGTGAAAATGGTGCGAAATGAGAAGGTAGCTACGCAAAATTTAGACATTAAATAGCGGATAAGTGCCTTCAAAAATTCCCTCCAACGTCTACTGGAGGGTTAGAGAACACGTTGGGAATAGTCCTGCAAAGTTTTGGCCCTTTTTATGCAGCCAGCGCAAACATATAAGGCTTTGAATTAGTCGGTTCCAGATATGGAACCTTAATTCCAGTACTGGGGAGTCTAATCGTACAGGTTATCGTTGCTTCAAATGCAAATTTACAAAAATAATACAGGATCACAAGAAAATTTTATTGAAAATCAGGACACTGCTTTGCTCCAAAGTCAATGAGAAGTTACTCTGAAACTGTGTCTTCATCACTTGCTGTGGGGGAATCGCCACTCATTGACCGGTACTGCACTTCCATCCTTCTCGCCCGCTTCACCCGGTACCTCGCCTGGTATTAGTCCTTTTAGTGCACGCTCCTCACCAATATTATAGAGCCTCTTTTTTGACTCTAAGATAAAAACAGTGATCCAAGGATAGCAATGGAGCCCAACTAATGTACGAATTAGTCAGAGACAAACATATCTTAAAAGTAACACCATATAAACTCTCACCCTATTCGAATTTACTGGATAGAATTGACCATAATCCGCACATGCGGCCAAGTAGTTTTTTCGCAATAATCCGGTCGGACGCAACTAGGTTGTTCTCTCTCTCCTACTCGCCAGACAGTGAAACATTTGGAGGTTTACTCTTCGAGTTTATGGTCCTTGTAGATTCCATGCCACCCTGATAGCCCTTTTCAAAAAGAGTGGCCTCTTGATTTGGATACTCTTGGATCCCCAACCCAATTTCAACAGTTTTTGCGTCTTCTTCTCTCCTTCGACTAGCGTAATCGTGCCAATCAGCAATACTGTGATAAATGTCAATATTTGCGGCGGATCCTGGAAACGGATCACTACTTCACATAGCTAATCTGATAGGTAAAATAGACACTTCAACATTGTAGCCATATAATTTATGCTTTCTACTGTAGTGCCGTCGTCCTTCCTCCAAATTTCCACTGGGGCGATTCGATTGCTGGAACGTAACGTCATTGGCGTAACGGGCGAATGGATAGTTTGTGAACCCTCTCCCTTCTTGCAAACTTTTATGAATATATTTGCTCCACACCAAACCAGAAACACAAAATTCGTACATGACCTCTGAATCTTCCTCAAGAAGCCTCTCATTAGCCGTTCAAACATTGGGCACTTATTTTCAATAATAAGACAAAGGAAATCCCACGCTCCGCCATGTTTTGTGATGGCCATCATCATAAACAAACAGTCTTTGCCGCTGTACTTTGACTTTTCTCCCCTCCCAAGATTGTGAAAGCTGGCAGTAGTTGGCGCGAATCGTTCCGAAATCGTTTGAAAATGTTTAGCTGTAAAGTTAATCATGTCGAGTGTAGTAGCGGACTACCTGTGTTGTAAAATGAATCAAAGATCGTACATTCTGTATCTGTTTCTTTATCGCTTTCACATTTGTCGGGCTCATAGTTGTAGTCTTTCAATCTCGGCGAGCCGTCCGGCAGCTCGCTCGACTAGCAAGCTGATACTGGCTTGGGCATTGTTGGATTGGATTGAGGGCATGATTTCCGGCGTCAAAAGGGTGATACTCTAGATGATGTACTGTGGGTAGGTCGAAGGACGAGTCTCGAGTTTAAAGGGGAAACGTTTGAGTGTTTTACTTTTGGAAGATATATCGATCTATCCCATGGTTTTCCAGACAAACACAATCGACTCAAAAGGGGTATACTGACACCGTAATGGGGAAGGAACTACGCTCCCTAAAATTCTACCTTCATGCCAGCCATCAAGCAGGCCGCATTGGGAATGACGGCTGGTGCAGCGTGCCTTTGCATCAAAACCACTCGAACCTTTCCGTACGTCTCCAGTGCCCTCACAGCCACGTTCTTCGAGTTTAAATGTTTGAAGCGCTCACGGCTACTTGGCATGAGCTTTCTAGTTATGTAAACACAGCACAGACACACCACAGATGGAAGTGAGACGCAGGTATGGCGCGTCACCGTTTAAAATACAAAAATGGCGCCTTTACATGTTTTCGTACCGAGTTATATTCAAATCACTGAGATCTCTGAATTTTACCGCCTAATTGCCCGGTTGAAAACAATTTGTTGAGATGATGGTAATTTCGCAGTATTTCAGTAAATTCTGCCTCACTCTGATTATACCGAGCACTACAATGTCGAATTATATTAAATCCAAAAACTTAATAAAATACAGTAACTTTCAGCAAGTTCTATTAAAGCAGTAATTTTTTCGTAGTAACGCAGGCCATATCGATGCATAATCGACATTTGCTTTACAGTAAAATGCAGGCAATCCGCCGGGGCGTGTACAGCTCGGTACCAGTTTGCAGTGAATCAACGGGCTCTTCATGATTGTCTCAACAAAGTATTTCGTGTCACTCTCTTTTGCTCCATTTCGCCTCAAAATTATCTCCATGATTCTCTCTCTTTATTGGAAAAATCAAATATTCTATACAGTAGTCTGAACCCCTATAGTGTATTATAAAAGGACCTTTTAAAAGACAGGAGGAGTGCCGAACTGAACAACAACAACAACCCGAATCTGAAACCGAAACTGCACCGATTGTATCCACGATCTACCTCCCTGTACTTGGGCGCATTTAAGCGCCCCGTCTGGTAATCTGATTCGTGAATGTCTGCGACTGACGATTACTCCGGATTACGATCCCGCAACAAAGAGTCGCGGACATTCTAGCATGTTGATTACCTCGGGGAGCCCTTTTTCCATGAATACAGCGCGCGTGACTTATTTGTGTTTACATCTTCTTAGCGGTGCAGCAGTTATATAATTCAAGAGGTATAGCTATTCCAACAGAGAAAAACATGAATGACCTTGGGGAAACAACACATTGAACTCTGCGTCTATTCCCACACATAACCTTTCGAGGAAGAGTACCCTGACCAATAACCACCAATAGCGGAGGCAATTAATGATGAATGGGAAAAGTACAATCAGAATTTGGACAATTACGTGAAAGATTGGTGTACAATGCAACCATCAGACACCTAAAAACATTACCGAAATTATCTGGAGTGATTTTACATGTTATTCTCCAAGCAAAGTGATAGGGGTAAATCGTGGGTAGTAGAGATACTCAATACCAACTACCCTAGAAGGAGGTGTGGCAAGCGACAAAAGTGCTACCGTGATATAGTTGAACGAACAAAAAGGAGTAGGTAAGGAAGACAGTTGAGAGGGCTCCAGGCAAGTATGGAAGGAGCAGGGTCTACCACAGATGCTCTGTGACCAGGGTAGGAAAAGGTTTCGTTGGTCTGAAGTTGACTCCCAACTTCCTGCCGCTCGGGACTTGGCTTGAAGTTGTCTGCCAACCTGCTGGACCTCTCAAGAAGGAAGCAGCTTACTCAGCTGATATAGACTTTTCGGCTAATCCCAAAGTCTCAAGAACGCATACTTAATACCATAAAGTGCACTACAACAAATCATGCAGACGATAGAGACTAGCAATAAGATACTTCCAATAAATATCTACATCTACTCCTCACAATCTTCATTGTCAAGGCTAGAACCGAGCAGCTCCTGCAAAATATCCATGCTACCCATACAGTCCACACATAACCCTTCGAGTGGTTCGCAGCTTCTGTGGCCTCTCCTGAAATATATAGACCACTAAAGATATCTTTATCCACTTACATGACCTTTACCACCTGACCCTCCATTCCTAGCTCCCGCCCCGCCCCAAAGTTCTCGGAGCTGCGGTCAATTCCTGCACTTTCACCTCCTCCTCCATGGACTGATCCTCCATTCCATCCCCGTTCTCTCTCATCCTCCTCCTGAGTCTCGTAAACTAGCTCAGGGGCTACCCATTCCTCGAAGGACTCCCCACTCTCCTCCGAATTTCTCAGCCTCATCCTCACTTACCCCCCTCGCTCTTCTTCCATAAAGAGGCGGCGAAAGAACTTGGTGATCTTCTTCTTGGTTTTCCATCGGAAGTAGTCGTCGGCATCGGTTGGCCCGTAGGCGGCGAGACGAAGGTCATTGATCGGACGGAAGGGTGGTTTTTGGAGATAGGGAGAGGGGGCGATTTGACGTCATATTTCTGGAAAAGGGGTGAGCGGGATGCGAATGTTGACAAAAAGGGTAATCGGCTTATCAAATTGTTGGTGGTAGGAGTTATGCTTCAGCGACAATGCGATAGCAATTTAAATAGGGGCATGTCTTTGGTAATGATCATGGTCTTGGTCAAAAAAATACGAGGCGATGCTCCGGCCTTGGATTTGCATGAATCCGGTGCATTATAAAAATCTCTGTGATAAAATAACAGAACTGAATTTGGGGGGCGAAGTGACCACGAATTGAGAGGCATCTCTTTGAAGGGGGAGGACAAAATATTCAAAGATAAAATAGAAAATGGAGTTGTACAGCGAATTTGGATTCATAAAGGAAAAAATATTTAGAATTTGTTTTGGAAAGAAAAAGGTAGGACGATTGGTCAAGGACGGATTTCAAGATGCGAAGAGGACCTTTTTCGTTCCGACAAAGCACAATGAACCTGAACACTGACCAAGCTAGTTTGATCAGATCCCTTCTAGTTAAACGCGGGTTGAATTGAAGTGCAGACGTGGATTTTCGAGGAAAAAGGCTATCATTGAGTGCTGGACGGCATGTACCTGTCAAAAGACTAGAGGCAACACCAGTGGTAACCATATTTCATGTGACAATAGCAACAAGAAGGAATACAGATGTAGCATTGGGAGCTGCCGAAGTTGCAGTAGAAGCAGTAGAGTCCTTCAAGGGGATTTCAGGACGCGCTGTAAGCAGAAGTATTGAGGAATATCATCTATTAAGGACAGCAACAATGACGCAACGCTGGAGAGGGAACGGACAAATGAGCATCCCAGAATCAACCATATGGAAGGTAGAGTCCGTGGGCACTCCGAAGATCTGCTGGTCTACTGGGACTAATCAAATCATTGGGTAACAGGCAGCAGTATAGCGGAAAATGGGACGAGTATCTCATGGGAGTTGTCGAGGTTTATGAGTTAGCTGCGCAATTGTGTGACTTATCCCAAGAACAAATGCTGAAAGGGCTACCTACTATGCTTGATGGGGACGCGCTTTCCTATTTTGGTTCGCATATCAGGAAAATGCTAACTGCTACACTGATACGATCAGCTTCTGCTATCTTGGTTTACTTCAGATGAACAAAAGGCCCTTCTGTTACAAGAGTTGCACGATATGAGATTTACTGCTTGGTGTCGGATGAGTACAGAGAAGTCGCATCTAGCATTATTCAGAGATATGACAGCAAGGCTCAGTAAGAGCAATGTCAGCTATGCCTTTGCTACCGCAAAGTCATATTGTTACGTGACCAACTCATTACATCGGCAGATATTCCCGAGGTCAAACGTGTGTTGAAATTGTAGTTACCGTGGACAGCACATGATGCTAACCGAAGGATTGCCGCTCTACTGTCCAGTGAACCCAGATCAGCTAGCCGTTTCCAAGATGATAACGACGAAAATAGTTTTGCTCTTGGACACAGATACAGAGGACAAGCTGAGCGCCGTTTCCCTGGCCATTTCGGAAATAAAATCCATGTTTTCAAAAGAGGTTCTGGTCATGAAAGGTTGCCGAAGGTGAAGGAGGTTGGGTATGCGGAAAGCCACACATGGCGCACAAGTTTCACTCGAAACAGGAAGTTGATAGAGCACTACAGAAACCGAGGAGTGACGGTGCGAATGTTCTTCCTGGGGACGTAGTTGAAGTGTTCATGGCCGACGGCGAGAGCTCGGAAAGTGAAACATCGATTGACGAGATTGAGAACGAACAGGACTTCCCTATAATAACAGAGAAGGTCCATAGCTTAAACAAGTCTTTAGAAACCTCACTATCAAAACAAAATCTTCCTGCACAGCTGCAACTACATGGCAGATTAAAACGAGAATTGGAAAAAATAGACGCTGCACTGAAGGCTGAAGACAGGGACTCAGAGTTCAATGGCAAACAATTGATACCAGAGCAAACAGAAGGAGCGTTATGAGTTTGAGACAGTATCAGGCCACTATCTGGAGTTCGGCGTTACTGCTGAGATATCGAAAGAAAACATATGTAATTATGTAATGGGAAGCAAACAATACATAATCGGATGCGCTGCAATAAGTACAACCGTTTCCAGAGTTCGGTTTGCTATGTTACATACAGTTCTACATAATGAAGGAGGACATTATCACACTTCTAAGTCGAAAAGACTTGAACTATACGGTGATTGATCTCAGTGTACAGAATGAAGGGCTCCATTTCATGGGAAAGCATGGAAAACGACCTTTTTTGTGTATAGATGAGTATCGGACCATGCTCTGTACACATACGATGACATATCCAAACTACACAGTTCATTTGGTCATCCAAGCGTAACATTATTAGGGAAACTACTCAAAAATGCCAGACCTAACGAGTAATTAGCGAAGTTAGCAAAGCGATTAGGATTATAACGGAACGATGCGATACTTGTATCGAGCTGGATCAGAAACCGAAACGATTCAAGCTCACTGTTGGAACAGAAGAATGAAGATTCAACTCTTGTGTAGCTGTCGACATTATGCATTTGATTTCGGGCTCAAAGCAAAGGCCTGCTTTAAATGTCGTCGACGAATCGACACATTTTTCATTGGCAACTTTTCTAAAGAACGTCTCGTCAAGGCAGTTTGAAAGGCTCTTCCACGCTGTTGGGTACATGTTTATGTGGGGACCGCCAGAATATTTTAGAGTTGATCAAGGATCGCAATTTGTATCAGATGAGTTTTTGGGATCAGCAAAGGCTTGCTCGCTTGCCGGGGTATCGAGGTGTTCCGAGAACCTGTGGAGAATCCATCCTCCATGTACCATGTCGAGAGGTACCTTGCACCTTTACAAGCCGCATATGAAAAACTCCGACATGAGTTTGTCAGCAGAAAGCCCCGAAGATCTTTTACGCATGGTATGTCACTGCGTGAATAACACTGTCGGACCCGAGGGACTTTGCCCTACTTTATGTGTTTTTTGGAGCTATACTCCGACATGCTCGCAACGTTCGTGCTCCATCAGAAAGAGAGAGCACGGGAAACTGAAAATGCATTGGAGGAAGTTGCCAAAGTACAGGCAAAACGAAAGGTACTTTTGCAGATACGTATCGAGGACCATTTGGACGAGAAAAGTACGAATTAGACTTACTACAATTTTGAGGTCCAGCCCGAGTTTACCGAAGGAAGTCTAAAAGATAGGAAGGGCCATTCAAGTTCGCTTCGAAAGGCGGGGAAAATGTATTTGGACAAATGCCCTACGGAAGGAAATTGTTTCTATGCACGTTGTCGAGCAGGACAAATCCAGAGCAACCCAAGACATTGACTTGCTTTCCGAGCAAGCACTGTATGCGATGACCGGTTCTAAAGATTTTGTTCTGGAAATCAATTAGGATGCCTATAAATTCAATGAAGCACGGATCAAAAAGCTCGAAGGCCTCACGGGAAGGCGAGGTTTTTACTGTGGTAAAACGGAGTATGATTCCTAAGGGTGTCCGAGTGTATGGAAACCGCTTTGTAGACCTGTTAAGAAACAGGACGGAGGACCGGACATTCTGAAGTCTCGACTAATCGCCCAGAACTACCGTGATACTCAGGCCAAGAATTACCTACAAAGACCCAGCAAGCTCGAAATTTGGGCAAAGACTGGCGCTTAGCCTAGAGCTTAGAAAATGATGCTGACACCTTAGACATAACCCAGGCATACATACAATGTAAGAGCAAACTGGAACGACCCGTGTATCTGAGACCCCCGGAGATGAATCTACGACCCGATTCTATATTGATAGCTGTGGAGCCTTTGTATGGTATTCCAGAGTCTGGACTACATTTGTTTATCTTATACTGTAACCATCATGTTAAGAACCTCGGTATGAACCAATGTACTACTGACAGATGCATTTTGTATCGTTCGAACGAGAGGGGAACACTACCAAATATCACGATACTTCAGGTGGACGACTCTTTTGGTGTAAGTTCGGATTCATTCTTGGCTCAAGAAGATGCTTAATCAAGTACGTTTAAGACAAAGCCAAGGAAGATTCTGAAGTTATGAGATCGCTGCACATTCAACGGTTCATGCATATATCGCGGAGCCCCGGGACGGTACTCACTGACTAGCTCCCCGAAGCAGAAGAATTTACAAATTATATCCACGCAGGCTGAAGCAGCAAGCGTCAAAGCGAAGATGCAGTATGTTGCGACCAACTCTCGCCCGGATATTTCCAGTTGTGCGCAAATTCTCATCGTAAAAATGGATAAAGGGTTCGATGTGTCAAAGAAAAAGCTCATGGATCACATCAATTAATGCAGAGAGAAGCATGATATGGGACTAAGCTACGTGGAATTAGATAAGAAGAGTCTGAGACTTATGATTTTCACCGATTCTTCGTTCGGAATCCCAACTAATTTATCGTCACAAGCTGGTTTTATCGTCGCCCTCTAGCAGACGAAAGCAACCTTGCTAATATATTGCATTGTAGTGGCAAAAGTGCCACAGAGTCCCACAATCTGTTATGGCAGCAAGGCTATTGGCTCTTGTGGATGGATTTGGTGAGGCGTGCTGTGTGAAGCATACTATTAGCGAAGTGACAGGTATTGACATCCCGCTTGACGTCTACGTATATTCGAGGACAACGTTTAATTGTGTTTCAAGTAATGCCAATACATTGGAAAAGCGTTTGCAAATTGATGTGGCAGACATTCGAGAATCCCTTCTTATCAACCATGAGATAAGAACTATTCGCTGGATCCTAGGATAGCAAAACTATGCAGATGGCCTCTTTCGTTCTGATATTTTACCCAAGGACCACCCATTACTCGATTTAATGAGATTTAAGAACGTTATTTTGATCGCAACTGGATGGCCTGAACAATTTCGACGCTAAAGCAAAAAGGAGAAAAGTTCTAGTTTCGTGTTTCAACGGACTCTCCATGATTCTATCAGCCAAATGATTTCAAGTCACTCTCTTTTGTTCTATTTCGCATCAAGTTATATAGTTTTCGACGCATTGTACGTACGCAACAATTGGCGTGACCATGATACGTTATCTACGCTCCGGTACAAATTTACTGGGTACCAACCCACATATCTACCACAGTAAAATAACCCCCCATTTCCCCAGTTATCTAGAATGTATAGAATTCAAGTTGTGGCCTTAAGGGGAACGTTTGGGTGTTTTACTCTTGGAAGATATATCCGATCTATCCAGTGGCCTTAAGTGTCGATCAGAACCCGTCCAAAAACAACTGGGATCACTCTGTTAGAGTTTCGCCGCGGGACGAGTGAACAATGTTCGCTGTTCATCGGCAATCGTAACGGCTGCACGTCGGCAATGCCAGTCGCAACCCGGTTGGCGAAGTACCTAGCGGTAGGGTGCTAAGGGGGCTGGCACAGCCCCCCCGACATTTAGATGGATGAATGGGTTTTGTTGACTGCGATTTATGTAAAGGGCGAGTGTCCTACTGCAGGAATGGTGATTCAAACGTTACTGGATCTCTTACAATAGCTGTAGCCCTGTAGTCGGATCCGGCAAGGGACATCTTTGCAATGCGTCCCATAAATTCAGTACTCACGGGTCCCCGAAAACAATATTAGGACCAGTCACCGGACTATGTACTAAACGTTACCAGTTTCTCCTTCAGTAAATCAAACGCCGTACACCTCTCAATTGTTACGATGGACAGTCATCTGGGGCGATAAGAAGCTAGGTTGGTAGAGTTTGCAAGGAAAGTAATCTGCTACACTGTACAAGTAAACTCGTCGTCCGAAATAAAAACAGGATCAACAAAAAGAAAATAGCTTTCCTCCATCTTCCTGAGAATTTTATGACTTTTGTTCAAATCTTATTTTTCAACACACTCGTTACCCATCATTGGCGACTTATCCCACATAGCGAATTAGGGGGGAACGTTTGGATGTTTTACTCTTGGAAGATATATCCGATCGCGAATAGCGAATTAGCTTCGGGGATACAACCGACCACATCTTCCATATCTTCGATGCATAAAAAAACAAAAATACCCCTCTCGGCACTGAACAGATTTCATTACAAGTACAGAGGACTCCCAACCTTTCCATTACTCACAGTAAACCAACCCAATTCCCCTGAACAGATATAGATATGTGTAAAAAATTATATATCTCAGGCGTCAACTGGTTTTTCTCGTGAAAAATTTACCCAGAACAAATCATGGAAAGGTTCAAGCTGTCTCAAATTCCGAGAAAATGCCCTATTTTAGGATAAAATACGCCATCTATTTAATATTGAGATCTACAACATTCGCAGGCCAGTGCGAGACACCATTTTTAAAAAATTTTAGTTTGTGCAAGAACTACTCTCACATTACTTCCCATTCTATTAAAACATCCATCTTTCCTCAGACTTCCCCTGTACAAGAGGCTATGAATTCTTCTGCGAGTTCAAAATTACTTTCTGAAATCTTCATTGCTTTCCGTAAATTCCAAATCAGCGAGTATGGAAGAAAATTGAAGAACCTCCCTTCGTATCTTCTTTCGATTCTAAAGAGAGAAAGAATTCTTCCCTCCGTACGCAATAGTAATTACACGACAAGGCGTCAAATCCATACAAACTATATTTCTGATCCTCTCAAAAGAAATTTTCTTTCATTTTTGCATACGCGATGCAACATGTTTTCAATTTAGATCCACTACATTAACAAGGCAAATACCAATACCATCAAGTGGTAATGTATGAACTTCACTCTACGTTCTCGCTAGGTTTCATCTATTTGTGTCTAGATATTTTTCTGCTGCTCTGCCTCATCTCCTAACCTAAATGGCAAAAGGGCATATTTACTGTATACTAAGATTTGTAAATACTTTAATCAACTTCAAAAGATAGACAATAATTGAAACTATTGATAGGGGTAAATCGTCGGGAGAGATATATAGAACCAACTACCCAGACGGAGGTGTTGCGAGCGACAAAAGTGCTACCGTGGTATTGTTGAACGAACAAAAGGGAGTGTATATAGAAGAGAGTTGAGAAGCTACAAGCAAGTATAAAAGGGGCAGGGTCTACCACTGACGCTCTGCGACCAGCGTAAGAAAAAGTTTTCTTGGGTCTGAAGTTGACTCTCAACTTCCTACTACTCGGGACTTGGCTTGAAGTTGTCTGCCAACTTGCTTCACCTCCACTAAAGGAAGCAGTTTACTCGGCTTATATAGACTTTTGGCTACCCCAAAAGTCTCAAACAACATACTAATAACCATAAAATGTATTCACGGTAATCGTGTGAACCAGAGAGACTATTAGAGATATTTCCTCAAGGTAAATATCTAGGTGCCATACCCATGCCAGCCACCCATCGGCCAGGGGTGGGAATTGATGTGGCCATTATATAGACCTTTCAGAGCTACTTGTAGTATCACCCACAACCTGGAACTGTACTGACATCTACTATGACAGCGTGTCCTAAAATGAAAAAATCAACCGACGAATTTGCCACACTCACCCAAATTAAAAATATCTTGCAAATTCAAAAACTGTAAAAATATCTTCCCAATTCCGATACTGTATACAATCATGGTCCTCATCTAGATTTTTTCGTGTGCGAATTTGCGCACATCACGCCCCTCTCGCTCAAGACGAACGTCCCGACTCGTCACTGCTTCTTCTGCTTCCGTTAGTGTTCGCTGTCTTATTGATAAAATGTATGGTCTTCAAACGGGTACGGATGCAACTGATTACCAATATGATGCTCTAAAAAGTAGGTTCGCATTACTGGTACCTCACTTTGTAGCATAGCCTCATATATTGGTTTGATCACATCGAGGTGGGGTTGAATACATTCTTCTTCCGTGACTCTTCCGAATCTTCCAAGAGTGAAAAAATATATGTGATATGCAAACTCTTCTGGAAGATGCCGGAGGAATGGATGTCGATAAGAAAAGAAGACGCGCATCATCAAGAACGAATCTTCGTAAGATAAGTGCGGTCCATGTAGCGCCCTAAAACATAAACAGATGCTTATCATGAAATAAGAAATGACCTGCGCATCGTTCGCATCCTCGGAGATATTGCGCAGCCAAAAAGATAATCTTCTTCTTCCGACTGTATGCTGTGCATGGTTGTGAAGGAGAGCTAGAGATGAAGTTGTGGTGGACGGTCCCGATGAATGGCCGCGACCAGCTCCTGACGTACTGGGACCTGCACGAGGTCCTCTCGGGGACGACCGGAACCTCTTCTGGGCGGGTTGTTGTCTCCTGAAGGTCCTCCTCTGGTCATCATCACTGCTTCAGGAGGATCCTCGCCGCCTCCAACGTTCCCAATTTGTGGCGGAGAAACGTAAGGTTCCCATAGAGGATACGGGACCAGCCTGTATTCCATATCCGGGGGTAAGGCGTAACCTCTCAGTCGCACGTCTTGGTTGTTCTTGAGAAATACGTAAATTGGACGGATAATATTCAGATACGTTTGCGACAAGTCTCCAGCAGCTACCATTCCATATCTTCCTATAGAGTAATGATATATTACCTCCACAAACTCTGGACCTGCTTCCGTGAACCTTCCGTTTTGGAATGAAAATAGAACTCTTATTAATAGTCGGAAATCTTCTTCAGGTAGCAATGGTCCGTTCAACGTACGAAAACATAGGCATATATTAATGTAGAAATGGATGATTACGTGGAGTTCGTAGTAGTCCCGCGTAACCGAGATGATCCATTCCCAGGCCCTTTTTCCTCCCATAGGAATCATTCTATAGTTAAAGATGAGTATGCCCCGTGGTTGCGCATAGTCCTGTGTGAGAAGGAATTCTTCAGGCCTCTGATGGTAAGGGACCAGACGACGTGCATGGATGGCCCTCCTTGATCTCTTCCCTGAGCTTGAACAGAGCTGATAGTGCGGGTGTCTTTCCTCCGTGACGATGCAAGGGTTCGAGTACTTGGTTTGGAAGGCCGGCCACTTCACAGCCTGCTGCATTGCTTTTCCATGTACTACAAGTACTTTAGAGCCAACTGAAAAGGTTCTGACTGCAGGTTCTGCATCCTTATTTCTTGTCTGTGTTAGCGCGCGGTGTGATCTCCAGCCTTCGGTGGCCAGTAGTTCAACTTCCCTACTCTCTTCATCGATAATATTTGTTTCCATGTCTCTCTGTAACATTCTAGGAGCCCTTCCGTACATTAGCTCGAATGGTGAGCGTCCATTTCTTCCTCTTCTTCGACGGTAGCCGTATAACACTTTTGGTAAGGCATCTTCCCACTGGATTTCATTCTCCAACATAGTTTTCGATATTGCTCGTTTGATGGTTCCAACCATCCTCTCCGCTTTCCCGTTGGACATAGGAGCGTATGCGAGAACGGTCTTCAGCTGAATCCTTTCTCTTCCAAAAAACGAAGCAGTGAAGTTGCAGTAAAACAAAGGGCGTTATCCGAGATGATCCTTTTTGGAAGACCAAACGGTTCAATTATTTCTTTTTCGATGAATCTCAGTACCACCTCAGCATTTGCCTCCTCGACTGCAACTGCTATTGGCCATCCAGTAAGATGTTCCACCCCTATAAGGAGATATTTGTTTCCGGAAGAAGTTTCCTTGAACGGGCCCGCGAAGTCAATTGAGAAGGTTTCAAAGAGACCGGAAACTGGAAAACTTAGAGTTGTCTTATACTTCCGTATTGGAGTGAATTTTTGGCAGTTGTCGCAGCTTTTCACGAAGTTATAGACGTCCTTATGGATACCGGGCCACCAGAATCTCTCAGTTACGAATTTTTTGGTTGTTTCGAGATCCCAATGCCCTAGCTCATCATGGAAAGTCCTCAAGATCTTCATTCTTTCTTTCAAAGGGGCCACTAGTCGGGGACCGGCTTTAGTGTGCCGGAAAAGTTTCCCATTCCACAATGTAAAAGCCTTTTGATTCCTGCGTACCCAATTTCGGTGTTCAAGATCAACCTTTCTCATTTCTAGTCCATCGAGGAATTTGATCAGTCCGTGAATATTAGCTTCGTACTCGTTATCGTTCGGCAACTGCAACTCGGCGACTCCGACGATGTCCTCCGAAGCTTTTTCATTTGGAATCAGTGCGTCCCTCAAGCGGGATAGGTAATCGGCAGGCTGATTATTGCGTCCGGGTCTATACACAATTTCAAACCGATATTCTGCGAAAATGTCGAGCCATCGGGCCAAGCGGTGATGTACATCCTTCTTTTGGAATGCTGTTTTAAGTGCCTGGTGATCAGTTATCAAGACAAATTTCTCGAGTGATAAAAGGTATACGCGAAACTTTTTCAGCGCGAAGACGACAGCTAGCGCTTCTTTCTCGCAGACTGAGTATCTCTTTTCCGCGTCATTCAGAGTTCGGCTTGCGAATTGAACAGGGTGTAGTCTTCCGTTTTCATCTTTTTGGGACAAAACGGCACCCAAAGACCGTTCTGAGGCATCTGTCTCCACAACGAATGGTCTCTTGAAATCTGGGTACATGAGAACTGGGGGACACATAGCTTATCTTTAAGCTCCTGAAATGCAGTTTCCATTTCCTTGTTCCAGTAAAATTTTCCGTTCTTCGTAGTGCTGGCATGTAACGGTGCTGCAGTCTTGGCGAAATCTTTGATAAATCTTCTGTAATATGAGGCCAGTCCTAAGAAGCTTCGGACCTCCGTCTTTGAAGCGGGCCTTGGTGCCAACTTTATTTTTTTCGTTTTCTCTGGATCCACTCTAATTCCCTCTTGGTCGACGATATGACCGAGTAATTGGATAGAAGTTTTCGCAAAGAAGCATTTGCTCAACTTAATTTTCAAGCTATACTCCGATATCCTCTCCACAACTGTCTTGACGTGCGAGATGTGCTGATCCAATGTTTCTGAGAATATGACGACATCATCGATATAGACTCTTGCGAATGGAAGTCCTTTCAAAACCTCGTTCATCATTCTTTGGAATGTAGCTGGTGCATTCATGAGACCAAAAGGCATCACTTCGAACCTGAACGTACCGGCTTTGCTGGTAAAGGTTGTTTTTTCCTTACATTTTTCATCCAATGGAATCTGCCAATAGCCAGTGTAAAGGTCAATTGAGGTGAAATATCTCCCGTCCTTCAGGTCCTCGAGGATCTCCTCCATGTTCGGAATCGGAAATCGATCGGGTATCATTCTCTGGTTCAGTTGTCGGTAATCGACGCAAAAACGCAGCTTTCCATCCTTCTTTGGTGCGACCACAACTGGAAACGACCATGGGGATGAAACTGGTCGAATAATATCATTTTTCAGCATACTTGTAACATTTTCTGAGATAAATTGGTCATATTTTGGCGGTTGACGTCTAGGCTTGTGGTAAATCGGTTGAGTGTCGGTAAGTTCGAACGAGTGAGTAACCGGTACACTTGCTTGTCTTAAATCTGAAACGCTCCATGCAATTACTTCGGAAGATGTTAACATGTCGGATATTTTCAGTGAGGCGGGGCGGGAAGGTGCTGCACTTTTCCTTGGATTTCTGCCATTTGGCGCCCTTTTTCTTCTTGATCCTCAACCTCAATATTTTGAAGGACCTCTTCCGTCGTGCTCACATCTTCATATATGGAATTCGACGTATTCTTATTTTCTTTGCAAAGGTAATCTTCTTTCATGCTCCGAATTCTGTCCTTTGATTCGATATCATCGCAAAAAGAAACACATTCGGGTTTCAAACTTATCCTAGAATCCCAGTCGTCATCTGTTTCAAACCCGGAATCATAATCGTCCCATGCCATGTTCATTAACCCCCGAGGGTACCCTTCCGAAAGTGTTAGTTGGTTCCGAATCTTCGCTGTCATAGCTAGAAGTGAAATCTTCACTGTCCGTTTCTTTTAAATCTTCAGGATGCGTGCTTTTGTCGAAATCCAGGGGCATCTTCACGGTTCTGCCGTCAATATTAACTGAAACCATTTGGTTGCCCAAGTCAATGCATGTCCTAGTCTTTCCATTGTGGGGCAGCCAATGATTGCATCGAAAGGGAGATCCGGCATGACAAGAAAGTCTACATCAACTTTAGAGTCCCCAAAGAACACGGAAACCTTGTCAACAGTGCCCATGCATTTTGAGACGGTTCCATCCGCTACAGTTATTTTTCGAGTCGTTGGAGTAATTTCGAGACCTAGATCTGTCACCAAAGTTTCTGAAATGAGGTTTGGAACAGCACCCGAATCGAAGAGAGCTTGGGTTTTCATACCCAATACTTTGACTGGTACCAGCTTAAGACGTCTTGGTGCTGTCGAGGCCGATTGAAGAAACAGTTTCTTACCCTTAGCGGACTTATTAGACCTGATAATTTTTTTGAGTTCTTTTCTCGCATCCTCTGCGTCGCCCCTCAAAAGTTGACCAAACGTTATCCCAGTTGGGGCCGATGCAAGCTCAGCCACCAAATTGTACCTCTTCACATACTCTAGTACGTCCTTAGAGATACTCTTAACTTTCTTACTCTTTTTCGTCTTCTTGGCCGGAGTGACTCCCACTCCTGGAACAACTTGATCAGACCTCTTGGTTCGAGGAGGTACAGGTGCTGGGATATGCTCCAGCATTCCATACTCTAGCCTAGGTTTCTTCGATAAAATGTTCCCTTCCCCATCCCTTTTTGTCACATTGACTTGACTAATCTCTTCAGCGATGGATACGTTACCGGCATCCGTCAACCTTTGATCCCTTCTATTTTGTAAGATTTTCACCTCTGGTCCTGACTCACTCCTTGCTTCCGATAAATTTGCTCTTCTGTTGTCTTTAGACCAGCAGTTACTTTCATGATGCCCATATCGACCGCACTTTGCACAACGAGTGTTTCTATGTGGATTATCAGGACACCTGTTTGCAAAGTGTCCAGGCTTGTGACAGTAAGAACAGACTTCTGCGGCCTTAGGGGCCCCAGACTGGTTCTTCTTAATGGTAAGAGTAAGGCTTTCCAACTGCGAGGTTATCATGTCAAGTCGATTATCGAATCGGGTTTCCAACCTTTCTTCCAAGTTTTTGACATCGCTCCTGACAGATTCTAATGCCGCTGCACTAGTAGCCGGCCTTTGATAATTCTTTTCAGGATGTACGATAGACATCGATGTGCGGGTTTCCCTCGGTACCTCACTCAGTGACTGAAACGTCTCCGAATTTTTGACAAATTCTACTATGGTACCCTTCAGTTCATCAAAAGTGTGAGGGCCCTTGATGAGGAGGAAATCGGAGAGCCGCTTATCCCCCATAGCCGCCTTACGCAGCATTCCGTACTTGGCTTGGGCGTTGAACCCAGCCTTTTCATAAAGATCACACAAGTACACCAATGAGCTTAACAAATCGTCGAAGTTGAGCCGGGCCTCTATGGCGGTACGAATCATCTCATCTGGTTCTACCTCCTTAGCATACTCTTTCACAAGCCACTCACATACCTCACCGAAGTTACGCCCATTCCCGTTAAGAGACCACCCGTCGATAAACTTGGACTTATATTTGTGCTTTGCGTCACCATGAAGATAGGCGAAGATACTTGCGGCCTTCTCTTCATCGCCCTTCTCTCGCATCACAACGTTGACATATGTGTAAAGAAACTCCTCAACGTCTTCAGTCTTGCCCCCTGTGAACGTTATACGAGCAGCGTTGAGATCCATGATTACAGAAAAGAAATCCCCCGAAGTGTTCCTTACTACTGCTCAACTCGAATACCTCGGGTGCAACCCCCTCCACAAGAGTACCAAATGAGGGGTAAATCGGCGGGGGAAGAGATCCTCAGAACCAATTACCCTGAGAAGGAGGTGTTGCGAGCGACAAAAGTGCTGCCGTGGTATTGTTGAACGAACAAAAGGGAGTGTATATAGAAGAGAGTTGAGAAGCTACAAGCAAGTATAAAAGGGGCAGGGTCTACCACCGACGCTCTGCGACTAGCTAAGAAAAAGTTTTCTTGGGTCTGAAGTTGACTCTCAACTTCCTACTACTCGGAGCTTGACCTGAAGTTGCCTGCCAACTTGCTTCCCCTCCACTAAAGGAAGCAGTTTACTCGGCTTATATAGACTTTGGCTACCCCAAAAGTCTCAAACAAGCATACTAATAACCACAAATGCATTCACGGTAATCGAGTGAACCAGAGAGACTATTAGGAGTATTTTCTCAAGGTAAATATCTAAGTGCCATACCCATGCCAGCCACCCATCGGCCAGGGGTGGGAATTGATGTGGCCATTATATAGACCTTTCAGAGCTACTTGTAGTATCACTCACAACCTGGAACTGTACTGACATCTACTATGACAGCGTGTCCTAAAATGAAAAAAGTCAACCGATGAATTTGCCACACTCACCCAAATTAAAAATATCTTGCAAATTCAAAAACTGTAAAAATATCTTCCCAATTCCGATACTGCATACAATCATGGTCCTCATCTAGATTTTTTTCGTGTGCGAATTTGCGCACATCAACTATATCAGAAATTGTGGAATATCTTAAGATACATCCCCAGGTACATAAGGTTCAATTTAATTTGGCAAATTGTTACACTTAAGCGCCTATAAGACTCATCTTAGTCCCTCATTACGTAATCAGGCCCAATTAGCTCGCTTGCAAATAATATGGGTTGGAAGATAAAATCTGTATTTTTTTTGTAACCCCCAATTTGAGAATGTTTTTTGTGGTCTGCAGCCCTTTGCTGCGGAGTGAAATCATATCATAGTAACGCAAGAAAATGCATATTTGTTTTCAGCTTCTATACTCTGACTTACTCCTAGAGAAATCGAATTATGGGCGGATATATTGGATTTGTCGATATACTCCTTATTATCTCTACCAGCTGCATTGTGAATCGTTTTCTCTTTTTTGTCAAGTACTGTTTCATCTCATCTTTTTTGCTGTTCAAGGGAAATCTCTGAGAATAATAGTGTTTAATTATATCTCAGCATCATTGTGAGGAAATTTCCTTTTTGTCGCATAGCTTTTGGCGTTCAGTTTTCCATCAATTTCTTGTTCTTGTTCTACCAATATTTCGAGCGAAATTTGATCAGTTTCATTGAACTTTGCCAAAAAGCAGCTATATCAATATAATCTTCTATTGTGCAATCTATTTTTAGCGCATACCGCTGCAATTGGCAATCGTTGATCGTCTCGTTAGCTATTTGGTATCAATATAGTAGGATATCGTAGTGAATACCTTCAAATAAATGCCACATTAAGTAAATATTTCTTACATCTCCGCAAAACTAAGGAAAGAAGTCATTTAACTAACTGAAGCCTTATGGAACATTGAAAATTTGTAGTACAAAACTTTAGCTGGCGATTGCGTTTGCTTGATGTGATTCTAGCACTGAGTGTTTCCGGGGACTGTATTACAGTAGTAATTCCAAGTAAAGTTAATGAAAGAAGCTTTGCTATCCAAAGCTGAATATTTTATTCCAACTACCCAGATCTTTCAGCAGTACAAGCGCCACACACGCCGAATTTCAAGTTTCGAACTCTGACGTTTGATTCCCTGGTTGCCCTGGTACTATTGCATTCATTGAGGAGCTAGTTCCGCGCATCGCGTCCAAGTGTCACTCGATAGTTGGCGTTATCCGCCGCCGTATGTACCAGGGACTGAGTTGCACCGTCTGGTCATCCATTTCTCAAGCTATCTTGTCCCGAGCCCCGATGCGCATGGACGACGAGGTATATCCGGTTAGGTCTTAGCCGTATAATTTGGACGTGCGCAGTCCCCAGTACATACTGAATGCATTAAACTTCTTCTACGCCCTTTATAAACCATGAAGTAAAGATGATTACACAAATATTTGATGCAGATGGGAACGTAGTGGCCGATCTTTTCGAGCTGTACAGTATGGCACAGAATCGTTAGGAGGGTATCCAGAAATTGACTGTGAATGCAGGTGGCGGGAAGAAACCTGTCGCGCCTGCATCACTTGGACACTAATCGAGCAAAAGAAGCCATCCCTCAGGATCGGCCAAACCCGGCCAAGGACATCGCCGCAGCTGCATTTCTTGCCTCTATCTCGCATACAAACAAACTGCCGGAGCGATGCTTGCCGACTGCGGTGACCGACTTGGTCACGTATCCTGAGGCTAAAATGGCGTCGAGTACCTGGAATTCTTTGGCCGCCCATCCGATAGGATACAGTTCTATATCTTTTGCTCAAACCCATCCTCGCAAAATAAATTGACAGACGCAGTCCACGCGGCAGCGCTTGAAAAGCTTCCAGGGGGCGATGTTCGCACTCAAGCGTTTCGGGCCTCAATGAAACTCCCGGGAGCAAAGGATGGATCAACTGCCCTCCCTCGACAGTTTTGAAGACGGCAATCAGCACACGCCACTTCGCCCCATGCCTCAAATACTTTTGTCAGGCACCACTTTCCGAACCGGGAACTAACTGTCCGAGGGCCGGATGTTCACAAACTCTCGACATCCATGGCGACCACCTCATCCATTGCAGACACGGTTCGGTTCGGATTGACCGCCACGATGATCAGGTCACTTTGCTTGGTCACGACCTCGGTCTCGCCGCAAGACACCCTGCTGTCGAACCCCGGGCCCGTGGGGAACACAGAATGAGGCCAGATATCAGGGCGACGGGCGCGACTGGGTGCACCGACTACATCGACGACACCTTCATGAACCCACTGGCCCCTTCTCATATCAGAATGGGATGATTCAACCCCCTGCCGAGCTTAAATGTGGCCCACGCTGATAAATTACGGAAGTTTCACTGTCTTGTGGCCAGATTACTTGGCAGGAACAGGTTCGTTCTCATCCCAATCTCCACGCTCGGAGGGTGGCACCCCGACGCGTTTTCTCTCAGAACGGAAGTGGCACGTTCGGTAGCCAGCCGAGCCATGGACCAATACTCCAACGTGCGGGCCATTCTCCCGCAGCGACATTCCGCGTTAATGATCACCTCCAACGGTGCTTGCTCGGTGAGCGCGCTCTCAGCCACGTTTTAGTCGGCCGGAAAGCTGACTGAACCGTACTCTTACTGTAGACCCAACAGTAGCAACGTTTTAGCATGGCCCCCAACCATTGCACCATTCGCGGTAAACCAAACACCGAGCTCCCTCCTTGGAGACTAAACGAAAAACGGGGAACGAAGTCGCGAAGCTTCTGTTGAGGGGAGGAACTGCGACGGGAAGCAGCGAAGGAATTAAGGCGGCGGAAGAAACCCTGCCCTTGGAACAAAGGCTAACCTAGTTTTCAATCATTATCACACCCAAATTTCCCCCTAGGATAGGTGATGGCTGGCAGACTGATGTGTTGCTGCAGCACAGAGGTCGAAATATCGTGGAAAGTGATGTAGATGGAGCCCAGGAGCATGCCGTAAGGGAGACAATGACAGGGCTGTAGTGGAAAGCAAGTCCGCGGATACGGAGTCGTATGGAGGAGTCACTGTACTAGGAGGGTATCGAGTGGCACCCTTATCGTACACTGTTCAGGATTGGCAGGTTGTTATTAGGTGAGGCAACGAGAACGTTGTGGGCGTACTTGTCAAGTTCTGGGTACGACGCGTTGCCGAGGAAAGAGCGGATAAGCGGTTTGGCTGTAGCAACATGGGAACGGTGGGCAAGCAGCAAGGCATAGGGGACCGAGCAGTTAGGAAGTTTGAGGAACCGATCACAGAGCCGTGCGAGCCGGGGAGGGCCCAGTATCTGTGGCCCTGGTGGCGGGTCGAATCGTGAAAAGAGAGATGAACGGCAAAGAAGCCTTGACGACCCACATGGAGTGAGGGACAAGCCTGGACCCACGCTTAATCTGCAGGGGTGAAGCCGCTCAGGGACTGGCCAGAGGTTCTACCTAAGTCGCCAAACTGGAGAGCAGCGCTCGGAGAGTGATGCGAGTCGGAGAGACAGAAAGCGTGGGTCATGAGGCAAGCTGTAAAAATTAACTGATATGCGTAGATCCAAAATATATAATTCGATTAAATGAATAATAAATTACCTGAATAGGATTGAGAATAGTAATAAAAAGGAAACCTATATTTATTGATCGGCGGGGATAGTTTGATGGCCCGAGGCTTGCTAAAATTTTCTGATGGCCTAAGATTATTTACACCGCAGATCAGGCTAGAAAGCTACAAAGATGATGTAATAAGATTTGTAGACCACATTCATGCTAAATAATAATTATAGAATAATTATCCAGGTGAGCATTAATCCAAATAATAATTTGCTGGTAATGTAATTTCTGTAATTATAACTGCAGAATATAAAAACCCACTGAAAGACATAAGAATTGCTTCACATGTAATACAGTATAAAAATAGGCCAGTGAAAAATAGATAACTTATTTTCGGTGATTCAGAATTAAAAAATTGTTGACTTTTAATAAAAATTTGTTCCTCAAGCAATTAAATAGTTTTCCAATACTTCTAAAATTATTTTTTTCCAATTTTCACACAGGCTGAAGGGTGTAGGTGATGCATGTTGAAGCAAGCCCAAGAGTAACAAACTCAGTGAAACAGGTTGAAGGTGTCCATGAAACCTGCATTTCGGCTTAAAGGATATGGTGAAGTAATGGTCCCCGTACGGGGCACCACGGAGGTCGAAGCATTGATCTGTGAATTCTTCGAGGCGGAAGTCGCAGTGGAAGGAGGAGCACGCTGAGGAAGAGATGGATTGCCAAAAGATGTGCGCTACGCATATGTTAAGGTAGGGGCCAACGGAAGAGCTATGGCATTTGATCAACTGGACAGCAGTTCGAAGATCGTCAAGAGTCGCAATGAGGGCATCATCATTCGCAAACCATTGATTGACGAGGATGCTGGTAGTATTCTCGTTCTATTGGACAAAATATTGGACAAGCTACTTTAGGCAATGGGGATCAGGGCACGTTGGCGGTTGGGGCCAACAGAGGTGGTCGTGGACGGCCGTTTAGCATGTTCATGAGCAGCAAAAGCTTGGTCAAAATCCAGCGATGACCTGAGCCGACGACAGTAGGCCAGTTCTTTTCCGGGCTGAGTTGGAAGGGAAGTAGCGGAGTAGCGGCAATTAGAGTAAGGGCGGAGTCAGGTACACGTCTCCCGAAGCGATGCGGTTGATGATAAAGCAGGACTTTCCTTAAAAGAAGAAGAGTTAGGAATAGTTTAATAAACAAACACAGAAAACTACTTTTAACAGATGCGAAAAACCCAAAAGAAAGGGCCTGAGTGAGGCTGGTTTTCGATTGATACTACGAACATTGCTGCTTAAGTATTGTCGGCTTGTGCAACACTTCGGAACCACCACCCTAAGTAGATTCTGAGCTGCATTTTATGTAATCGATTGAAACCATGTCGGTATACCCTTTTTGAGTCGATTGTGATTGTCTGGAAACCATGGGATAGATCGGATATATCTTCCTAAAGTAAAACACCTAAACCTTCCCACTGAAACCATATTGAATTAGCTGATATTACTCGTATTTGACTTGTTGAATGTACGGGTCATTTGAATCTCACTTGAGTCAGACCGTTCAGAGAGCCTCCATCCTCAACAGTTGATCACCTCGGCGAGGACCGAGAGCTCCTTGACACAGGCCTTGGAGCCGGCGAGGGTCTTGACCAATATATGGCACGATCGGGAAAGAGTGAGGTCAAGTCCTGCAGTGGTGCCTCGTTCGATGATTTGCGCGGCACGTGCGACGTCAGTCTTGGAGATGCGGGGCGGGGATGGTACGCTGGAGCCAGGGAGAGGAATGATGCCTCGTACTGGAATGAGTGGAGCTCGCGGAGCGCATGTAGCGCGTGCAGGTTGTTTACATCAGGGACAGGGTATTTGGACAGAGGCTGCATAGCTTTGCCATGGTGAGCATTGGCACATGAGCCCTCGGCAAAGCGCGAGGGCTGGGCAGGATGGACGTCGGAAAGGGCTGGGGACGGTGGGTGTAGAGCCATACAGCACGTTTAGCGTGGGCAGCAGGGATCTTAGACCACAGGTCATCGCAGTTAGTTCCATCATGGGCACCAATGAGGCGATCAGCTGAGGCTGCGTTTTGTTTGTCTTGATAGTGCCAGCCAATTTCGTACGGGGTTGTGCGGCGGAGGACCGCGGCAGGGAGCATGCGGGGAAGTAAGGCGCAGTGGATTCCCCGAGCCTTAGAAGCAAAGGCAGCGTTCCGTTACAGGCTTAATGAAAAGAAACAGGAATGGATTCACTCCCGACCCAGGAATGTCGAGGGAGATGTCGGCTTCTCGATTCAGCGTGCGGAGGATGTCGATGGAGCTGGGAAGTTCTAGCAAGTTCGACGGCGGCAGGCTACTGCCAGGGGCCGGATCGAGGAGGACAGAGGCAAGGTGTGATTGGGTGCTAGGCTTGATGGTTGAGAGTTCTCGCGGGTTTGGTGGGGAGATGAGTGGTACTAAGCTTGACTAGCGGAGTCGGACATAGCCGCATTCTGAAGGGTGCCGGCGGAGGAGTCCGGCGCTGGGGTGGGGGGGGGTCAGATGTGATGCTGCTGTGCCTGACCGGCAGTGCAATCCTGAGCGTGGGCGGCAAGGAGGTCATGAGGTTCGGTGGTGCGGTGGTGCGGTGTTGCATGTGAATTTTGAGCATGGGGTTGGAAGCTGGGAGGGTGCAGGTTGGCACTTGCTTTCTACGTTTTCATCGCCGTCGTGTCCCTATACTTTTGGCCAAGGACGTGACCCGAGGCCAGTTGCTACCGGTGAAACGCTGTGCAGATTGACTTGTAACTGCCTCATAACAAGGTCCTCTGCGAAAGCCGCTGCACATGTCAAACCGGGTAGAAGTCGGTATTCCCACCAGATCCGGCTCTAATACCGTCTACATCGTCCGATGGGGTGTGCAGAAGGTGAGCCATGGCATTGAATACGCCTCGCTGACGGTGGATTTGAAGAATGCGCTCAATTTGTGCAGTCGATCCGCTTTCTTTGGAGCAGTCAAAAATCTGTTGCCCGAGTTGTTTCCCCGGGTCGCATACTCCATGCGGTTATGGAACCAATTCATGGCCTAGCGTTCTTATGGCTGGGTCGCCACGTCATTTGAAGCAAGTTTCGCAGCAGAACCCCTCGCTCCCTCCAACAGGGGAGTGAGAGCCTTCAACCCGATGTCCCCTCTGAATGGGAACGTTTGGGTGTTTTACTCTTGGAAGATATATCCGATCTATCCCATGGGTTTCCAGACAACCACAATCGACTCAAAAAGGGTATACCGACACAGTAATGGGGAAGGAACTACGCTCCCTAAAATGCTACCAGCCATCAAGCAAGCCTGAATGCGTCGCGAAATGCAAAGCAGAGAAGATATCAATCTTTTATCGCGACCTCCACCAGAGGCAGGCTCGTGCCTGCGCCAATCTACACTCTTGGAGGGTGGCACCTGGATGCATTTGCAGTGCTAAATGACGTGGTAAGGAACGTGGCCGTGAGGGCATTAGAGACGTACGGAAAGGTTCGGGGGGTTTTGATGCAAAGGCACGCTGCAGCAGCCGTCATGTCCAATGCGGCCTGCTTGATGGCTGGCCTGAAGGTAGCCTTTTTGGGAGCGTACTTTCTTCCCCACTACTGTATCGGCATACCTTTTTGAGTCGGTTGTGGTTGTCTAGAAAACCATGGGATAGATCCGATATATCTTCCAATAGTAAACTTCCCAAACCTTTCCCCCTCGCAGCAAGGGGACAACCACGGAGGGCTCATGTTTGACCTGGCGTTACAACCAGATATTCTCAAATCCAACAGGTTCTGAAGTCAGGGGATGAGGTACGTGGAGGTACATCTTTTGTGTAGTACAATGTTGCACAGAAGCGTGCGGAGGGTATGAGGTACAGCCGCTTGGCATTCTGCGCAGCATGGCGATCTACAGTATAACTTTGGTGCCATGACGATGGGTAAAGTACTTTATTGCACGCTACCAACTAAAGGCGGCAAGAACGGCGAAACACCGAATAAAGGAGTCCATCACGTCTTCCGCTAGAAGTAGGCTGGTCCCCGTTCTATTTCTACCCTCGGAGGATGGCCCCCGGACGCTCACGCGTTGCAAACCGACGTCGCAGGCAACGTCGCTACGAGGGTAAGGGAAACCTACGCAAAGGTCAAACGAGTCTTAACACAACGTCATACCGCAGCGGTAGAGATGTTCAATGCGGCGTGCCTGTTGGTAGGCCTCCAGCAAGTTTTCTAGCGTTTTGACGGCTTTTCGCCAATCCGATACATTGTAAGCTGTTAGCCATTTCACGACATCCCTCAGGGAACAGCTGCCTGCATTTTTCATGGATTAATAACACCCCGAAGTACCCCCTAGATATCCTTTTTTCCCCTGTTTTCATCTCCCCAGCGGCCCAATACGCCCCTCTAGCTTAACGGCCTAGCCTGCCACTTATGACTCTGGAGGCGCACTGTTCAATGCCACCGCTCGCATCGTCGATGAATTTGTCCTGCCACTGCTTTGCGGACAGTAGTGCGGTCTGCCGCAGAGACTATCAACGCCATAGAGTCCCGTCATCTGATCGTCCATAGCCACGTGCGTCCTGCATCGAGCTCCGGAATAATTCTTACTTGGTTATTACACAAAATTATTTCAACTAAATGAATATATAGTGCAGTTCGGAATGTGTAAATGGGGGGTATCTACGCTTCGGTACAAATTTACTGGATACCAACCCACATATCTACCACAGTAAATTAACCCCCATTTACAATTTGTACCGGAATGAATGGTAGGAATTGTTGGTGGATCCTGAAGGGTCACCAAAAACCTACCTTTTTCGCTAATTAATGACGCCTTTTCCCAGTTTTCGATGTTTGTCAGCTACTGTGCTCTAGAGTAGTTATTGAGCGCCTAGCACGTGAGGCCCTGAAATGTTCAGCCATATCCGCGAGTGACATGTAGTATGTACTGTAGGAGCCGCCCGATGGTGACGGGGAGAACGGGAACGATACGGCACGACTACAACAACCTCCCTTCCTTAGGATCATTTTTTCACCTTTATCTATTCTAACCATATCAGAAATTAATAATTTACACCCTAAAGCCATCGAGTCCTTGGTGTTCCCGCTCCCGGGACCACCTAACGGTGATAAATAGTTTACATCAAATAGTTTCTATGGAGCAGGAGCTGTTTGTGGGACAGTAACACACCATTCCTGGTAAAAAAACTAAAAAACAAAAATTTGAAACCATTCTTGAGGAAAGTTCGCTCATCATGGCAGGGTTCCTATCTTTCGTAGCGCCTAGATATGCAAAAAATCATGCATTGAACACCAAACTTTGCGACAACATTTACAATGTAGGTTTGACCGGAAAAACGAGGGTTTCAATCGAGTATGTAGGCCTAAAAGGCCCTATTTTCACCTTTGGATCGTTTTGCTGAGAAAATGGTAATATGAAATAGCCATTTCAAATATTTCGAATAAATTACTGTTGTAATCATAAACATGAAGCAGTGATCCATTTGTAAATCTTGGTTGAAGTTCATCTTTGATCCTCTATAGATATGACAACATCTATTTGAATTTTCTTCTTTGATCCCTTCAGCTTCAAACTCAGATATATGCATGAAGAAAGCAATTATACAACCCCTTTTGCGATGAAGAAGATGGCATTGGGGTCCACAACGCCTTACTCGAAGCACTGGCAAAAGCATAGGCGGTAAGTCTTGTCGGAGCGTCTGTTTCAGCACATATAATGGGCCCTTCATCAAGTCGACTATTTAAATGAAACAGCATTTTATGGTGGATGATACGTATTAACAAAGAATGGGACGTGTGGAGTCATACCTCTAAGAGCTGAAGGGACTTTGCCAAGAGGTACTTCTAAATTTGTGAACCGCATATCTTTTCTGTTATAAGCGAGTAGTACAAGCAAATGCGTGGCCTATACGGTAGGTTTCAAGAAATTTCAAGAACAAAAACCAAGTGATGTATTAGATACTAAAAGAATGTTTAATTTGATACCTTAAGGATGGGTTCAATTCCGACGACGTCATGTACTCAGTTTCGATGGAAACGAGTTCCATAAATAGGTGATGTGATTAATCGCACATGTTAAAGCTTTACAATTTGGTTAGAAGTGGTATAAATTGAATTATTTTTTGACACATGCCGCTCCCATTTCCTTTCAAGTGCATTCGAAGAGATAATGATGGCGCGAGTAGCGACAGTTGCGTTGCCGGAACATACAAGCGACCACTTATAACCTTTTGATACGTCATTTTTGAGCCAAAGATCTATGCGAATGAACTCGAGGCTATTTGTTTTACGTTCCTTCTTTCAAGGGTATGATGAAAAACCCTGTTGTTAGGGTATTTTTGACCCTTAAATCAGTTTTCATCATATAAAATAAATATCAGAGTTGTTTTCCTTTCTCTACCAACTCTCTTCATATTTTTATGAAATGAATTTATTGTTACTTTCCCATCACGTTTACACGCGTATCCACGTACCTTCCCATCCAGATTAAACGTGTATTGTTTTACATTTTTCATGGTTCTATGTGTATTATCGCGATAGAAATCCCATTTACACAGTAGGACCACCTGTTTAGCAATGTAAGCCGATGGTACCCTTGCTCCTAATCTGATCGCCTTATACTGAAAGCATCTTTTTCATGAACTGTGCACTCAGGTAACCAGCTCTTATAAATAGCCATGGTCTTAACCGGATGTAATTCAATCTCCAAACTTATCTATTTCTTAATGCAAGAGTCAGCAATAAATCAGCGTCAGAGTTGAAATGCGAGAGTAACTGTGCCCACTTGGCCATTTCATTTTACTTCAATGTACTACAAGCACACTTAAATACGCTAACGATCCTACATAACTTCGAATTAACTCTCTGCATGTTTCGTCCAGAGCATACCTACAAGCCACAGATGTGTTTCTCCGATACGGAGTGTGAACTTCCAGCCACACAGACCGCATAGGTCGTCAGCGTGGAGGTGCCCCATCCATAAAAGGATGCGGCAGGCCTCGAATCCCAGTTTTCTAGTGTAACCCAGCCTCACCCAACACCAAGACTTCAGTATATATCATGCTTAGTCCATTAATCAGTGCTTGACAACCTAATCACAATAACTGATCGAATCATAAAATATAACAGTCAGTCCTGAAAATAAAATCACCAATAATTCGCAAGGCACACAATTCAAAGTCCCTCTTTTACCTTCCGAATGAAAATGCGCTTCAGTGACCTCTGGAAAGCCCCAGTCCGTTTCGGTGATTTTCGAACAGCTGACAACTCATTAATTTGGTGAGTATGTCGGCAGTCATGGATGACGTAGGGCAGTAATTTTTGACAAAAAAAACTTGGTCAACCTGCTCTTCCACAAAGTAGCGTCGTAGAGCGATATGCTTGGCTTGACGCACCCGAGATGAACCCTACTTGACAACTCCTTGGTTTTACTCCAATACACGGACAGGTCCATCTGCAGAGCAACTTGCTTCCCTCAGCATGCTCTGAATCCATACAATCATCTTGGATATCTAGGATAATGCAATAAACTCAGCCTCCGTGGAAAAAAGGGCTGCAGAACCTTATTTGACTGTCCTCCACGCTACTATGTCTCCCCGAAGTTGCAACAACACACCATTTGTTGACTAACTGCCAACTCGATCCCCAGCCCAATCGGCATCAGAAACCCCTTCTGGAACTAGCTTGTTCCGACGAACAGGACATCAGATTTGGAACTGCACCTGTGTCCAACAGAGCGTGCGTCTCCTTTCCATAAGCCTTTATCGCGACTACCTTCACCCAACGAGACACTTCGGGGTGACTTTTCACGGACACATGGAACACTGTGACCGTCTTGGAAACCAGATGCTTCAACTGCTTCCTTGCTCCACCTGCATCACCGCGGAGATGCTACCTAAAGTTCATTCCCGACGAGGCTTAGGCAAGTTCCGCGACCACATTATACTTCCATACGTGGTCTTGGAGGGTTTCTGGTGCCTTTTTGGTCTTCCGTGCATTAGTTTTCTTCTTTCTTGGCTCCGAAACGACCATAGGCGGGCGAACAAGAGAGTTCTTATTCATCAGCGCGTCGATGTCCATGACATTGTCCTTACGGTTCTTCGGATGGGCTTGGCTGTAGGCGTTACTTTTTGCCGCAGCCACCACGTCGCCCTTGCGCGCCTCCTGGACGACGACTACGGGCTCGTCGTCATTCTTTTCCCTCTGTTTCAGTTCTTCTTTTGACTCCGAGCTTTCTCCGGGAATCCCTACATGACCACCATCTTGCTGTCTCTTGGACCAGCATATAGCCTCTGAGTGACCTTTTTTCCCACAGAACGAGCACCTAGTGTGCCTGTGGGGGTTCTGTGGGCACTGCGTGGCACGATGGCCCCTTTGCCCACAGAAGCTGCAATTAAAGTCGCCATAGACCAAAGCAGCAGTTCCTCCATTCGCAAACTGCTTCTTCACAAATAAAGACAATTCTGCAAACTGCCCCGCTTGCTAGTCAACCTTGTCCTCCAGCTGGTGCGCTTTGGCAGCGTGCACATCAGGCCTTTTTATAATCCTTCTCGGTGCGACCAAAGATGCTCGAGCCGGTTCTTTTTCGGCGAAGATTGCCTTCCTTCCTATCTGAAAGTCTTCAATTGCCTTACTAATTTCCTTTTTAAGGGCTTCTATTCGCTCTAAAGACCCTCCTCTGTCTCTCGTGTCCAGTCCTACGGCAACGGCTTCGTGAACCTCCTCCTCCGGCTTCGTCTTCTTCGCGAACTCTGCGAAGAGCTTCCTCTTGACGATGTCGTACTTCTCGGCGTCTTCAGTGAGGGACCCATCTTGTGCAAACGAGTCATAGTAGAAGTCGAAAGCTGCCCCCTCCAGATGACACATAATCTTGAGGGCCTTTTCGCCGTGTGTTTTTCCACGCGTAACGACGTTATCGAACGTGAAAAAGAAACTGGCAATGTCGGAAGAGGGTAATTCATCAAAGGAAAGGTGAGGGGCGTTGGAGTCTGTCATGGAGTCGTCGAACCTTGGATGCGGTACCATGTGATGCTTGTGAATGGCCTTTATTTTTCTTGTCCTCCTTTTGGGCCAAGCGGAACCTATCCTTTTCTTTTTCCGTGCCCTCGACACAGTACAGTATATATGTTACATATACTGTACTGTGCCGGGTGGTGATAACATTACACAATGCTTAACCCTAACAGACTGGGAAGATACAGTACAGTAGCTCCCCAGATTACTAGGTAAGCTCACACCGCTCACAACCACCCAACCACAATAACTGATCGAATGATACAATATACCAATCAGTCCTGAAAATTCAATCACCAATAATTCGCAAGGCACACAATTCCAAGTGTCAGGAGGGGAACTGCTCCTGAGCTTATAATCACGTCCCTGCTGGCCAATCAAGATACATGCCATCACTAAGTTGGTTTGGCACACATAGAATTTTCTCCACAAGTGTTAATATACTGTATGCACATTCTTTCGCTGCGACCTCAGAATTCGCTCTCCCTCCACTTAGCAAACACCCCGCAAAAGACACTAACAGAAACAGTCCATGCGGCAGTTGCAGAAGAGATCCGTCTCGGCGACCAAGGAAGGCAAGCTTTCCAGGCTTCCATGGGCCTTCCCGGCGCAAAGGAATGGGTCTATTGTCCTCCGTGCCCCGGCTCAAGACCAACATTGACGCCGTGAGTTCTCAGTGTGGCTCCAGTACTACCTCCAGGTCCCGATCTTCGCCCCAGACACGCCGTGCCCACGCCCAAACTGCCCTGAGGTCCTCGACTGCCACGGGGATCACCTCATGCACTGCCTGCATGGTGGGCACCGCACCGACGACACGACCGTCAAGTCGACCTCCTCGCCCAAGACCTGCAGAAGGCAGCCCGTCATCCGGCTATCGAGCGGCGACAGGGGCTTCACCGCACAAGGCCGGATATAGAGGCAATGGGTAGCAACGGAGGAACGGACTTTTTTGACGTCACGTTCGTCAATCCTCTTGCGCCCTCCAATAGGAGAGCGCGTACTTTCAACCCACTCACCTCCCTCAACGCAGCCATCCCGCCAAACGTAGAAGGTATGAACCACTGCTCGCGACTGCTACTAGAGGGAGGCTTGTGCCTATCCAATATCCACACTCGGAGGCTGGCACCCAGACGCGTACGCGGTGCTAACCGATGTCGCGCGGAACGTGGCCGTTCGAGCGATGGAGACCTATGGGATGGTTAGAGCGGTGCTTACTCAAAGGCACGGTGCTGCGGCCGTCATGTCCAACGCGGCATGCCTGCTCGCTGGCATTGAGCCGGCTCTGTAAGCAAGGTCATTTACTGTAGTGTTACCCATCAGCGACGACTTGTCCCGCATAACGCATCAGCCGCGTGGATATAACCGACCGCATCTTCCATGCATTAAAATAACCCAACATTTTCCGCCTTTACTAACGGGTTGAAAGTAGTGAGATAAACTTGTTCTCCCACTTTTCTCGACCCGTGCTCTATTCTCACCGCCTCTACCAATCCAACTCCATTCGTTAGCACTCCATCAACATGGCTTTTACCCGCCATCGTGCAACTTCCGCCGACATCCTTTCATCCACGATCACGTTCCGAAAGCTGCTACGTGCGGCCATTTCGGACTCCGCTTGAGACTTGATCCGGCCAAAGATGCTCTGACTATTCACACATCACTCGCCTGTAAAGGTATCATTTACTATTATGGGCAGTGGGATATAATTATTGACCAGGCAACCGACAATTATCCTGGTGGTTGTGATATCGTAAGGGAATTCATTGTGACAAGAAACTCCACCCTGTATGTCACTTTCAAAAAAATTACAGTGTAAACTCGTCCCGGCATGTCCTCGTTTCAAGAGCAGAACAAACATGCGTACAGTGTAGTCGATCAGGTTGGGAGAGTCGGTACCCATTACTTACAGTGTAAGGTGGGTTGCTTACGGAGTAATTAGTGAACACCATTCTCCTCAATTTTTTTCGGATTATAATCCTACATATCAACAGAGAAAAATAATGCGATAATACACGTGTAATCGCGATAGAGATGTAAAGTAATACGCGTCTAATCTGGATTACAAAGTAAGGAAAAATACGTTTCGTAAGTACAAAAACGTCCAGTAAACATGAATTCATTACTTATAGAAAACAAACAAACAAGACAGTTATTCATGTAGGAAGAATATCGGCTTCATGGTCAAAACTTCTTACTAACATGCTTCTTTCAACACAACCTTGAAAGAACGGAAATAAAGGAAGTTAAATAACAAAAAGCGCAAAACAAACTGCACAAGAGAGAATGACTAGCGCTTGAGGATTTCGTATAATAGGAAGGAGTGGCAGTGTCAACAAAATAGGTAGGATAGGTTATGGTTAGATCTAAGTAAAGTAAAAGAGAAAAGACATAGAAAGCACTTCAAATTTTTGTGGATATCTTCTCAAGCTCCGAGCTTCCCAATCTCTGTGCGATCATTACGAGGGTCTACCAGTTCCCGTTATTGAAAACCAATGTGTACAGTACTGGACTCTTCGAAGACTGTGAAGTCAAAATGGCGCTTCAATATTTAATTATTTACTGCGGCTCGTGATTTTGTTTTATTTTTGAGTGGAAATGAGCCAGAAAACTTGATTTCACGAGAGAATTGCTGCAATCTGAGTAATAAAATTGCAATAAATTCTGCACAGGCACTACTTTCGGAATTTTTCCTTTGATTAGAATTGCAGCCAAATTGTCGGTTCTGCTAGCATAAGTTGATGCCTGCAGCCTCTCAATTGATAAAGTGACTAAGGTCAGAACGGGCGCTCAGATAGGACGGCGGATTCGAAATGGAAGCTCTCTGTTTCCGTGGAGGTATATGGTGGCACGGTGAAGCAGACGTAGGGTTACCTTAGTTCGAATTTTTTAAGTTGGTGTGGGAGAATCTGTGTTGATTTCTTTCTTCTTTCTTCTTTTTCAGATTTCTCAGTCACGGGAATTCTGTTTTCGATATTCCATTCGAGCGCATTAGATTCGTGTCCGGTTTGGAGGAGTAATTAGAAAATAATGGGTGAACTTAATAATGAGGCTTCAAAATCGCTGGGTTCCACTACTATAAACAAGTCACTCTGTCAATCTACATCTCAGATGCACAGACCGCAACTGCTTAACAGTAAGCGCCTCAAGGGAGCCTCATATAGGCAGATTACTGTTTGGGCGATCAAGTAATTGGAGTGCAATCACAACTTGTTGACCAAGACTTTCTAACCGCCAACTTAGGAACTTCTGATCCATCTTCGCATTTCTCAAGTCTTTGCTTGCTCTCCCGCCTCTTTGTCCTTCCATTTACCTTTCATGTCCCGTATATGTTCTTTGTTTTCATTCTCTTTATTGATCATTTGTTGCGTTTGAGGTAATCTCCTTGCTCGGGTCATCCCAGAGATTAGTCTCCCCATTCGCAGAAGCCCGTCGAATTGCTTCCACACTGATCAAATTGCTCTCAATTCGGTAAAAATATTCACACCTCATCGGCATTGAGGTCTGATTACATTCACAAGACGGGTTGTCAAGCTGGGGTGCCATCCGGCTGTGAACCGAGTTCTAGTCCTCTTAACAATACCACTAGAAGACTTTAAACAATATTCATATTTACTGTAGTGTTACCATCAGCAACGACTTTTCCCGCATAACGTATTACCTCGTGGATATAATGACCACATCTTCCATGCATTAAAATAACCCAAAATTCTCATTATACAAAGACGGGCTAAACAAACCACGACTGTTTGGAAGTGCGGTATGCTCCCTAAAACGCATTATAAATGGTAAAGGACTGTCGGGATAAAAGAGCCCGTTTGCTTTGATTGACCGATTTGATGAACTTTGTGAAACCGATGGCTGGTTCAGGCCGCTACTCGACTGAACCCCGGTATTTATTTTGCTGTAGGTAGACTAGCAGAGGTAGAACTACATTGACTAAAGATAGTAGGCCGAGGTCTGTAGGAGACGAAGGCCGTGAACATTGTAGTTTCGAACGTTTCGCCCCCAGCCAAGTATGGCAACAAGGATACGATGATAGGAAGCAGACCTCGCCCCTACGGGATGGAGCTAATAGAGGAAGAACTACCCATAAGGGGAGCCTAAAGGGGAATTGAATCAATACACGCTTGACTGCATGTAGTGTGGGTGGCTATGTAACCCAAATACAGTATTTCATAGCTTGAAACTACTATGCTGTATCTGACTTGAGTCGAATCGACTAGGTCACCAGCGTATGACTAACACTCCCCGGTTTTCCTGTCGTAAGACTCAAGAAGTATAGAGGCATGGTTTTGACGAATTACCCATTGCTCAATGGGAAGTGAACTACTGTGGTTTTCTAAGATGGTATTCAAGGCGAGCAGCGGTTTACCTTATGGAGGCATCAGCTGGATTTGCAGAAGAGCGCACAAAACCAATATTTGAAATGTCGCTGCGATCGTAGGAATGTTTACCAGCGGTGATATCTATCACAAGCCTTTTTTCTGCCGTTGAAGAGCATTTTGTAATGACATCAAAGGGAAACTTCGAGTCTGTAAGCATGTTCAAAGGAATGTTCGGCGGAGGAATGTTTGGAAATCCATTCGAAGTTATATGCAAAATCAAATGCATCTGCGACGGCAAGTACTTCAGCGGCTAGAACAGAGCAAACGACGAGATGGCTTTTCTTGCTGGAGTAGTGGAGTATATGACACTTATCCGAAGCATCCAATAATAGGATGATAAAACCTAGCTAAGAGGTAACATCAGTATTATTGGAGAAGGCGGCATCGGAGTATACGGTGATGCGGAGAGAGTTGATATCCAGGGGGGGTACGAAAGGGATATGTTGGGATGTTTTTTGAATGCATTACAATTTTGTTCATATTTTTGATTTTGTCTGAATTAAATTGACTTTCGGTAACCTGGCAGCTAAGGCAACGGCGCACGAAATATCGGGGCGAGTGTGAGTGGCCCAAGCATGCTTTGCACGGAGATAGCGTAGTCCTCAAACGATCTGACTTCAGCGAGAGTGGAAAGCTTAGCGATACATGAGCTTTGTGAGAGGACGATTCCATTGGGTGCGGTAGAGATCCGAACACCAGCGAACGTAATATTGTCGAACTTAGATTCTCTATAATCAAATTTCTCAAGCATTTGTCCCGAAAGACGAAGAAACGCTTTGTTGCCACAGAGGATTGTATCATAACATAGACACCTATCAGGACTTGTAGACCTTTAGAATCACTTGAGGAGAACAGAGCCATATCACTCAATGAGGTGAAAGGTGGACGTCTTCTTTAAGGTGTGCCACCATTGTGCGATTCCAGTAATCTCCAGCATCAGGTAGGCCGTAGAGGGGCTTGAGCACTTTCAGAATCTTATCATTCGGGAGTCGCAACTGAGGAGGGGTTCTAAGTAGACATTTCTGCAGAGACCTTGAGGACTGAAGGTAAGCCTGGCTGACATCGTTGCTCCAAATGCGGAATTTGTGAATTGCCGCCAGTGAAGATATGACTCTGTTGAATATTGTCGCAAGTTCGTGGAGTTATGAACCAATAGGTTTTTATCCTTGTCTCGGTGCCCTTGCGCGACGAATCTAGCTTTGTAGACTGGTGCTTCTGTTTCGACATTTTTTATGGTAAGGACGAATCTACCATTCAAAATGTTAGCGTTCTTTGGAAGAAGCGACTTTGAAACAGTAATCCAGACTTTTCGGTTTAGGAGGCTTGTATTTCTGTATGTATGCGTCCATATATTGTGGGAGATATCTACGAGAATCGGATGGAGGTCTCTGAGAGTAGACGGGTAATCCCTTTGGTGGATTATGATTGAAGGGTGTTAACATGGAGTGTAGAATGGCGGCGATTTTGTCATCCGCGGATAGGAGATGGTTCAAATTTCTTGTGTACGACGAAGATTAGTCACCGAAAACTGAGTTTCAGCCATCCTTGTTGATGAAGCTTGTTTGCCTTCAATACGTAAGATTTTGTACGGTCCAAGCCATTTGATATGTTCCTTCTCACGATACACTAATACTTCTTGACCTGGCTCGAAGTTGACAGTAGAGGAAAAAGGAATGTTGGCTAGAAGTGTTTTGAATACGCAGCCGGGAGTAATGTTTCCATTTCTGCCCTAGCGAGGGATAAAGCGCGCATACGTTCTGCTGATTGGGGAGGGTAGTGTTGACAGAGGGGAAGCGAGGGAGGGTGCCGAAGACAAGGAGGGAGGGGACAAGACCATCTGCATTCATGGTATCGTTCATGGCTTTGACTGAAAGGGAAAGAATTATATGAGGTCTAGTTGAGGGTATTCTAGGGAGACTTTCAGGTAGATTCTGCGCAACGGGTCGTGATATTTTTCGCCAGCTCCAGAGAATTTGACTTTCGACACCTGAAGAGATCAAGTTTGATACTTGCCATTGAAGCAATGTCTTGGAAGCGAGCCGAAGTGAAGACGGAGCCTTGATCAGTTCATATGGTGTCAGGGTAACCAGTGTAAATGGTAGCCCAACATTGAAGAAAGGTGTACCAAATATCTTCAATCAATTCTCCTTGTAGGAAGCGGGCTGCCGAAAATTTTGTACCTAGGTCTACGACGTGGAGGACGGGGTTGGGAACATTTTTGATATGGAGAAACATGAGGTCCAGAGATATCTTGGAATTGAAGACTATTTCCTGGAGACGAAACTTTGAATGACTGGGGTCGAGGGAAAAAATGTTGACAAATCCGACATGAATCCGTGATTTGTTGTAAAAGTCTTTTCGTTTGAAGGGGTGGCCTTGTCAGGTGTGCTCTAGCTATAAGGTTATAAAGTTTTTGGGTGGAAGGGTGAAAGAAGTGGTAGTGGAGACGACGCAACTGACGTTGGGAGAAGAGGATGGAGGCGTAGTCCCATTCTAGATACAGATGTCCATGCTTTCGAGTGAGTGGCAGTGACCAATTTGAATTCTTGCTTAAGAGGAGATTTTCGACGTTGTCGGCGATAAGTTTTTCCCTGTCTAGGACGTCGAGACCTAGTAACATGGGTATATCTGCGGTGACGACATCCATATTGATTGCTATGGAGAACGGTCAGGGCAGGGTATGTCAACTGGAAGAGTCCCGATAGAAGCAAAGGTTCATCACCGAAGCGAAAGACGGTATTTGACTGGTTAGGAGTCATCTTGCGTCCAGTCATTTTGCTGTATGCAGCTGCTTGTTTTTGACCTATAACTGATTTCTGAGCACCAAGGTCAATACAGGCACCATTAAAGCGAGAAGGGACGAGGGTGTGAAATCTGAGATCTTGGTATGGAGACATTGGCAACAGTACAGGGAGTATCTGTAGCATTACGGCGCAGGTAGGGGAAGAAGGATCTGACTGCGGCTTGTTGGTAGATCCCGGTCAAAAATCCGTGGAATCGTCTTTAGTTCATCGAGGGGCATTGAAAGGGGGGCTGATCATGAATGATTTGGTCTGAGGAGAAGGGATCGAATGCATGTTCAGCGTTGGACTCTTCGATAAGGGCTGTCTCGGGTTTTCAAAAGACAGGTATCGAAAGCGCTCTCTGAAGGGACCTATCGTCAAGTTCTGAAAATTGTCGATAGTTTCGAAAAGTACTCGTTTCAAGACTTGAGTTTCTGATTCGGGTATTTCTTGGAATAGAAATGAAGACGATTTTCGGTAATTTTTTTTGATGTTCTTGGATAGGGGCATTTGTTGAGGAAATGATTTTTCCGCAGTTCCAGCAATGAAGGGAACGAGGGGGAGGGGTTGAGTTCGAGTGACGGGATTTGTCCGGGATGGATTGGTTTGGGAGTAGGGGCGGAGAAGGGAACGAGAGTACATGGGCTGCCCAGAAGCAAAGTATGTGGACGCTGATGCATAGGTCTAGAACGTCGGTTGCGTGCAATAGAAGATTCCTCCTCTGTTTGGATTGCACGTGCAGTTTCGACAGGAGGTCTTAGTATGTTATCTCGTAGTTCGTAGCATGCGTGAGAACGTGTGTTGACCAGAGCATCCTGCAACTGCGCCGGAGCAATTCAATTTTTGTTTCTTCACCTCGCTTGTTGATGGGGATACGTGGTTCGTATTTGATAATGATCTAATTGATTTTGTCCAGAGCAGCTGAAAGCGAAGAGGAGGACGCGAGGTGATCTTCAATGTGCAAGTTGCAAAAGTATCGGTAGAACTGATTTTGACGTGAGATCAGATTAAAGTGGTTGTCGATCGTAGCAATAGCTGTACCGAAATCAGCGAAACGATCCTCAATATTATTCTGATAATAACGAGGCATTATCGCGGAATAATAAATGGAGGAATTGCATTTTCTGTTCTTGCGACAAAAGGAAATCTCGAGCGGCGTACTGATACTCAGTAACGAATCAATATAGGTTTTCCGTGCCAGAGTATTTCTAGCGGCCCCATTGAAATGCTGAGACATACTGCTGGCCAATTTTTGAATATTCTGGTTGTTTCCATTAGACGGGGAGGGAGATGGAGAAGGAGGGGTTAATGGAACAGATTCAGTTGATAATATTGCCTTGATGTGTTTGATACATGTATCAAATTCTAGCCATGCATAATAGCGGAGGCTATATTTTCAAAATATTATCGAAGTTTCTAGCAATGGTAACACTACGACTTTGAAGGAATGACTTAAACTTTCCGAAAATGAAGGGATTTGAGATTATTTTTCGTCCGAACAGGAATGCTGGTTTCAAATCTTCACGGAAGACGTCACACATTCATTTCCCATGAGAGTTTTGTCGGATGCGTAGCAACGGATTGTGTCGACGAAATTGCACTGTTCCTCGTTTGCAAGGGTTACTCCTGAGCAAAACAAATTTTGTTGATTGTTGTTTGATTGGGTACGGGGAAGTGAAGGGGTGGCGGTGGAATGTCATAAGGAATAGGGCACCTGGATAGATAGGTAGAGAAAAGTGTGGTGCAGAGGAGACATTAATTTGGGGAACAGGGGCATTCTGTCCGTAAAGGGGAGCTTGGAAGGGAATAATTTGTAGACGAACTGGACCAGAGTGTGAGGAAGAGTGTATTTGTCTTTTCTGGGGTGGAGCTTGAATTTGCGGTGAATTATTGGTTCGCGTACCCTGAGAAGGGTCGTCACCAGATGCAGAGCCATTCGGAGCGACGGTTGGAGAGGGTGGGAGGTTCTCTGAAGCAACCATGTTGGATGGCCCGGCGACGGGTGGATGTATGGGTGGATTACTACCCTGAGGTGGCTGTTAATTATCCATCCGTCCGTCGGTCGAAGAGGAGGGTACGTAACGATGCGGCGGTTTTGATATGCGAGAAGCTGTGCGTCTAGTGTTGACCATGTGGCTACCTCCTGTGTTGTCCTTTTCTTTCTTCGCGCTAATTGAGGAATTACATAATCGTAGTGCGAAGTGAAGTACTGTAGAGCAGTCTTACAGTAATTGCATACTGTGCAAATTTAACTTGTTGCTCACAAACTAAAACTTATACTGTACTGTACTGTACTGTGTAATTATTGTAGTATGTGCAGTAATAGCCAAGAATTCGTATATACAGTGCGAGGTGTAAGCCGTAAGAGTTCTGTAAGTCGTACAGCGGGAAAAAAAACTAGTAATGATGAAACCCTGATGTTTTGAATTTTTGAATTTTTTTGAGTTGTTTTTTAAATGCTTTTGACCTTTTTGAATTTATTTTTTTGAATTTTTCTGTTTGAGGGTTTTTGTGGTTTTTATGTTCTTTTTTATGTAAAATGATGAAAAATTAACTAGCGACGGCTTTGCAGATATCGAGCACGGCGGCGATAAGGTGTACTATTTTCGTGGTTTGTTAGGTCGTGTTTGCTTGGAAACCAGCGATCGTACTGTGTACATTGTAAGCCTCGACGTTCGGTAAGTCTCTGTACGGTTCGCTTATGGGGGTCAGAGTACTTGTGAAACTTCAATTGGTTGTAATTACAACACGAAATATTACAAAAAGTACACTTAAAGGTTTTTCGGTTCCTTCTGCGCACGCGCGAGTTTGCGACGCGGTAGAGGGTAGCGTCTACCCTGTCTGGAAGGGTCTGTATGGGTGTAGTGTGACGGGGTGCGTTGGTAGTGGGGGTCAAAGTGGAGCGGGCGTGGGAAACTGAACTACGGGGGGCAGCGCTGGTGTGAGTGGCAGGGGATGGGGTTGCTCGAGTGATTTGGGGAGCGGGCGGGAAAGGAGGGAGGAACACCAGGAGCTAGGGCAGGCCGGGAGCGGAGTGGTGGAACGCCATGAGTGTGGAGACTACGGGAGTAGGAGGAGGATGGTTGGAGACGAAGGCGGGTTCGAGTGGTGGGGGCGGGAGCGGGCCGGGAACGGGGTGGAGGTAGACGTAGAGAAGCCGAGGGGGAATCAGTCAGGTCGATGACTTCCGGATGTGCTGAGGGGCTTGGCGAAGGGGTGCGACCAGCGACTTCCGCCTCGGTTTCCACCTGCGGAGAATCCTCGACTGAGTCCCACGAGTCGTCCGAGTATTCCGATGAGGATGTAGTGTGGGTAGCTATGTCACCCACATACAGTATTTGATAGCTTAAACCTACTATGCTGTATCTGACTTGAGTCGAAACGACTAGGTCACCCAGGGTATGACTAACAAGGACCCCATAATGCTGTGATGATACTTGAAAAGTGAAGATACCTTAATGTGTAATGTGATTTGGGTCGGGACTTTAGCACCCTAAACATGTTAGAGTGTCATGTTTTTATGAGTTCTTACGTCAAATTGAGAACTATTCTCACCATATACGTAATAAGTACACAATGCATACGTTTTTATGCAATTTTACGTCTTGGATGATTTTCTCGCTGTCAATAACTTGCACATGAATTTTATCTGCAAGGTACAGCTGATTTGATAATTGACAAATCAGAAACTCTGCACAGAGTTAAAAGGCTACATCAAGCTTGGTACAAAATATCTGTGATACCCATGATGTTGTACCTAACTATGGTCTTGAGTTTTTCTATTTTGATCTATATAAGCTTGAACTGATGTTCAGCCTGAGAAAAAACATCGAGTTCGTTTTTGATATAGAACCATCGCCCATTTCTGTCCAAAGACAAGAAAACATCTCATGAAATCGTGGGTTCCAGAACTTGACTCACCTGATCCACTTGGCCATCCTCTTGGCCTTACTGTCTCTTTCGTCGCGGCTACTGGCGACGCATGTGTTCTCTAACATGGGTTTTGTTCGACGCCATTTTCTAGTAGTATTATCTTTATTTTTTTTTAAGTCTGTTATTGATTCTCATTTTTTTCGCTTCATAGATTGTTAGGGTCTCATTTCAAGGGTAGTCTGACGGGTAAGGGCAACATCGTTCCGCACAGGGCATGCTTTGCGTTACCGACTATCGAATTCCCATGCTGTCAGTACGTAAACGTGGGTTAGACCATATGCAAGACATTTATTTCGCCGCAAACAGATGCCGTCTTGCTAAAAGGATGGGAGCAAACTTGCGCATAGTTTAGTTTATCCAATAATGCGCGCACGGACTTGCATCCGGAAACTCGATGCATATGTATCATCTTGTGAAATCAAAAAAAACAACATGGCCCTCGAAGCACCTTCTTCCCTGGAGAAGTTATTCTCGAAGTAAAAATTGAAGGTCAGTATGGGAAGTCACGGCTGATCTCCTGCGCCTCCTGTAATCAGAGTGTTAAGTTGACGGTGATTCCGCCGTCAGCATATCAGCGGTGTGTCTAAATGTCACAATGGGTATCAATTCCTTGTTTGACGGAGAGCAGCATTTGGAGTGACATTTTCATCCCAACTAGATGGCTTTGTTGTGTTCCCTGCTATTTATGTGCGTTGAGAGAGAATTCTCGTGGGGAGGTTCTAAAGGATTTGGATTTTCCGCAGGAGTTGAGGTCATTTGAAGCACCAGTGTTAACTAAAGCGCACAGTATCCACGCATTATGCAATTTAACGTCATCTGAGATCGTACTCCATTCACACTTTTGACATGGAGCGAGGTAATCACGATATTCACATAGTGCGGTAGGGATTAGGCCCTAATATTCACGCAAGGGGGCGCGTGGCAAACAACTGTTTATGTTGCTGGTGCTAGCATTCTAGAGCAACGATTTGTACACTGTTTCGAACATCAGTACATGTATTTAATATGACGTGCAGATTTGCAACTCTAAAGGGGTCCCAGCCAATCCATATATCTCAATAAATACATCCCCCTTTTTTCCCATTTGTATTTCCTTGGGCGACTCAGCAACTCAGCACTTGTACACGGGTTACTCCGTTTCGATTCCCCCCGCTAGAAGTGCCAGACGACGAAGTAAACTACCCTATCATTCCCACCCGTTACTGAGCGGACAACGAGGCGTATTCCCTTACATGTGGTATCTCGCCCTGGCCGGAAAGGCGATGGGGTCAGTAAGAGTTAAAATGCTGTTAACGGTAGCATCTAAGAGTAAATAGGCAGTGGTGTCAGGAAGCCGTAACAGTATGGACTGTGTTAGGCGCCTGCTGATAGGAACGGATTTTTTTGTCTCCGTCATCTACAGACTTTTAGTTTACTTTTACTACCTCCCCTTGTCCAAATTTGCTTATAGTTCCGGTCCTTCCCCGTTCTCCCTGAGCCTTGCTTATCATTACCGCGGTCCTCTCAAAATTTAATTCTATTTTATCTAGATATTTTTATACTGTATCTACCCTTCTGAATCGACCCGAATCAAGTTCTTTTCCCCCTTAGCTTACCTCCGCTCCAAATTCGCTTGTTCGAGAAAAAAGGCGCAAATACACTACTGCAAAATACCTTGCAGATTTATTTTAACTATTCCTAATCTATGGAACCTGCCCCGGAAGCCTATTTAAACCCCTTTATTCCAAGTTCCAAACGTCTCCGATCATTTTACTCATCACCTCTCTCCCTTCACACACCCAAAACACCCTCCATTGCCTCCCATTCCCCAAAGTCTTCCAAAATGAACAACCTTCGCCCCTCCGCCCCCATCACCCAAAACCGCCCCTCTCGCCCCTTAAATGGCTTTTTGCTCGCTGCATTTGGCCCGACGGACGCAGAAAACTACCTGCGACGCCAGACTAGGAAGAACATAATCGAGTTCGTCCGCAAACTCTTCGTCGAGGATGAGGCCGAGGAGGTCCCTGAAGGGCAGGAGTGGGAGACTGAGGGGGGAGCTGGGGAGACCTTCGAGGAGTGAGCAGACCCGGAGTTGGTCGACGAGGTTAAGGACGAGGAAAGTCATGAGGAGGATCATGAGGAGGGTGAAGAGGATGAGGACGAGGACGAGGATGAGGACGAGGACGAGGACGAGGACGAGGAAGATGAGGGCCAAGGAGGCATAGGAAGTGTTGGAATGGTGGAATGTATGGAACAAGGGGTACCGACAATGGAACCGGATGGGGATATCTTTAGTAGTTTAGATATCTCCCAAAAGGAAATAGATAGTTATGAGCCGTTCGCAGATATTTGTGGGGACTGCTTGGACAGCATGGATATTTTAGAGGAGATGTTTGGATCTGATTTAGAGAATGGGGAATAAGAGGTCCTCATTGATTGTTAGTTTCTTAAGTATCTTTTGTTTAGAGTATATTGTCCACACAAATTGTTTTTATGCATTTCCTGGTACCTTCTGTAGTTTTGTTCGGACTTTAGCGGTAGCCAAAGTATATATAAGCTGAGTAAACTGCTTCCTTATGGAGAGATCAAGCAATTTGGCAGAAAAATTTAAGTCAAGCTCCGAGTAGTAGGGAGTTGAGAGTCAACTTCAGACCCAAGAAACATTTTTCCTACGCTGGTCGCAGAGCATCAGTGGTAGACCCTGGTCCTTCCATACTTGCTTGTAGCCCTCTCAACTCTTTTCCATATACACTCCTTTTTATTCGTTCAGCTATACCACGGTAGCACTTTTGTCGCTTGCAACACCTCCTTCTTGGGGTAGATGTTTCTGAGTATCTCTTCTCCCGAAGAGTTACCCATATCAGACTGCATTCCATCCGGACCTGAAGCTAAGGTAGGACTCACTCACAGAGCATTGCGTCGGATGGAGTCCTCTGTGAAGGCTTGTGAAATAAGAAGTTGCGACTTTTTAGTATCCGCGGAGTGGTCGTTAACTCAGGGTGAAATGACTTCAACCTCTTGGCTTGAACCTTTTTATCGTCTGCGCTTGGTTCTTTTGGGGGAGAATGGTTGGGTAGTTTACTTCGTCGTCTGACACTTCTAGCGGGGGAATGTAAACGGAGTTTGGAGTTCTTTTTGTTGCGATATTTGCTTCGTCCCGGAAGCGCGATAGCTGAAAGATTTTAACCACTGGCGGTGTACGCCACGCCACTATCCGTGGGACTGATTGGTTCCTTCGAGATGACGACCTTGTGACTGCGAGTCTGTTAACAAAGTATGGCTGGTGGGCGCTGTGTGTGGTAACAGCCTCATCGTATACAGCGCCCCATTAGCCTGTGGAAACTCGTGGGAGGATTTTATCCAGTTCGCCCATTAAACTGAGACCAAGGCACCAGCTGTGAACACAACTGAAAGCTTTGCCCCACGATTTACGTCACGAATGCTCTGCATTGCAAAAGTCATCCGAGTTTAGACCTTTTCGCGCCTCATGGTTTGCAGCTAATCCCGGGGCATCGCCTACTGCAGCAGATTCCAATTGGCAGTTAATCCGCCCACTTACAATGTGTTCTCTCCCGAGCGCGGTTCCCACCTCTCCCAGACCTCTTTGAGAAACATGCCCCCACTGTCCCCTGAAGGATGGCTTTCTACGACCGTGCAGCAAGTCACGGTACAAACTGTACTCTCTCTGCGACACCCATTCGTCGGACTTAGCAAAGGCCGCCCGACACCAGGTCTTGGAGCCCCGTCCCAATGGCCAGCATCGCACAAGGCCTGACTCAGGGCTATAGGGAGCACAGGAGAAACAGACTTTTTCGACTTTACATTCGTCAATCCACTTGCTCCCTCAAACACACGGGCCCGATGCTTTAACCTCTTGACATTTCTGAACGACGCGAAAGGTTAAAATTTCAGGAGGTATCAAGACTTTATCACCACGCACGCCAGGTCCCGACTGATCCCAATGCCGATATCCACCCTTGGCCGGTGGCACCCGAACGCATTCACGGAGCTGGCAAACGTGGCTAGGCACGTCGCTGTACAAGCCATGGAGACCTTCGGGTGCGTGCGACCTGTCCTTACGCAAAACACGCTGCGGAGACGGTTTCGTCCAACGCAGCATGCCTTACGGCTGGCCTCACACCAGCCCTTTGAGGTCTTACCTCCTGACTCTGTCTCGTTTTCAGACTCTCTAATACACAGACCTGGCCCCCTATTCTTCCGAAAATAGCCGTCCAACATCCCTACTCAGTACAGCACCCAATTCCCCACCCTCCAACCGTCATATTCAACCTGCAGCTGGAATATAATTTCCCCCGCAAAACCCATCTCACGCCGCAGGCTGCCGAAAATAGACGTCATGATTGAAAACCTCGAGTATTTCCCCCAAACACGCGCCGTTGACGTGTTTCTTGCAACCCCTACACAGCGAGGGCCCTCCTCAAAGCACGCACAACCCGTGCGAGTGCAACTTTGTGCATCGGGGCTCAGAGGACGGCACATTATGCTGACCTATGTTCCACAATACGTTACATGTTCATCCACTTCGGCTTCGACAACCACGGGGTATAGGGAAGCTAGCCCAAAAGACACTCGGAAGAGTCGCCCCTTTCGCCACCCGATGCGACACACCCGGCTAATGAATATCACCAATTTGTTACGACCCTACCTTCCCTAGTGTTGCAACTCACGGCCAGCGCCGTCTCCCAACGGGCCTGGTCTCTCACATCATCTGACGCCTGAGACCCAGCCATGCTATTTGAAGAATAAAGAAAAGAAGAAGAAGAAGACTTTACCAAGCAAGAAAGGGGGGGCTAGCGGCCTTCAAAATAAGAAAAATCTATCCGGGCCAGGAGCGGTTGAGTAGTCGTCGGTTGATCGCGACACAAGTTCGTTGTTGTATAGCGAACTGTTAATCGTGAACAAGCGATCGCGCTCGAAGGCAGGGCCACTGCCTTTCCGTAGAGCGATGTACTCAGCAATTCTGGACAGACCTCGTTCGGCACCGGGACCGGCAGACCCGTATGTATCGAAAGCCATCGGGTGGAATTCAATACGTAGTTCCGCGCAGAGGTGTCCATAGCGTAGAGATCTCGCGCGCTCAGATGTAGTAATGGCAGCGAGGGCGTGCGGATCCGCTGTTGGGGCGTATGGAGCGGAGTGGGGGCTGATGACAGTGAAGTCGTAGTCCTGGGATGGGAGGGAATTTGACATCATCGATGTAGATGTCGAGGCGGCGGCGGGAGTTGGAGGGTCGGGGCAAGTCTTGCGGAAGGTCCATTCCCGGACAAGGTGAATCCCAATTGATAAGCGTGATACCTCGGAAATGAGGCGGTCGCGAAGAATATTAATGTACATTTGTACAGTACAGTATATATCACTGGGGGGAGGGAATTTTAATGTTCAAAACCCTCCGCACGCCTCTGTGCGACATTGTACGACAAATAAAAGATCTACCACCACCAAAACCAGGTATATCACTGTGTAAATGGGGGTTAATTTACTGTGGTGGATATGTGGGTTGGTATCCAGTAAATTTGTACCACTTGACAGGTCATATCTTGACAAGTCAAAGTATCAGAATATTGACAGGCTTCGAGCCAGCCATTTAGACACATGAGTCACATTACCATTATCCTGAACATGTCTAGCATACACCGGGGGATAGCGGAACCGCACTTTTCAAAAACTAAAGAACCAAACTCTTTTCCGTACATCACAGTATACAGTACTGTAGTAGTCAAAGTACTGATATCGCCGCTGACATTACTGTTGACCACCCCTCCGCTCGCCGCCACATTTCGCCAAATACGTTCACCGTAGGCTGTGCCGTGACACTCGCAGAGCGCGAGAAACATCGTCATTACGGCACTTACTGCGGCCAAAACGATCTCCTCCTCTCCCCTGTCGGGATTGATATCTATGGGGCCTTGAGCGACGACGGCCAGGGTTCCTTCCGGCGCCTAGCTTCCTTCGCTGCTTCCCGTCGCGGTTCCTCCGTTCAAAAGGAGATTCGCGACTTCGTTACCCGTTTGGCGTTTAGTCTCCAAGTGATGCAGGCGCGACAAGTTTCCACCTGCCGCCCGCATTCGTAGTTAATCTCTGAATACCCTCTGCACGCTTCTCTGCCATGCCGTACAACTCATAAAGATTTACCACCACCGTATGATAATATTTACGATACAGTCTGCCATCACCTCTGAACTTCCTGCTCCCGCATTCGATCGCATGTTTCTCCGTGCCGACGCCGCGGAGCGAGCTGGGCTCCTCTCGGTGCGTACCAAATCTCCTGTTCCTTCTTCACTGCTCTTCCCCACTAGCATCGTGGCATATATTTTGTCATCCCATGCCTGGAAAATTCCTGTCGCCCTTCGTCTCGGTATCCCACTTTTCTTGGAACACTCGCGGTGCCAGGTCTGCTCTCGCCGCTCCACCGACGTCGCTCCAGTTCTGGACCCGATGGGCAAACATGCACTGACCTGCAAGTACGATGAGGGGCAAACCCGGCGTCACAACGTCCTTCCCAACGCCCTCCATCGCTACTGCAACGAACTTGGTATCAGTGCGTTCGTTGAACACCCGCTCCCCGCCTCTCCCTCACACTCCTCGCCTTCTTTCCACATGGACGTGTAAATACCTGCTGGCTACGGTCTCTGCGCCAAGGATATCGCATTGGATGTTACTGTCCCCACTCCCCACCCTGACGTCCACCAGCGCCTCTTCTCCCGGCGACGCTGCGTCTCTCGCTGAGCACGCCACGGTCTTGCGCTACGGCGTCTAATGTAACGCTAATGACATCTTAATTGGGCCCACTGCATCGATACTTATGGTGTGTTAGGATAGATTGGTTCTAAATTTCCCCCTCCACGCTTCTTTGGCTGCCAGCCGCCGAAATACCTCCGCCACGCTTGAGTTGCGGGATTTCGTTACTCGTTTTTTATTCTGTCTTCAAGGGGTGCATGCCCACAAGGTGAGCACCCGACGTCTGCTTGAGTAGTATTTTTCAATGGGTTATGCACGTCTGAGTGCTTTGTTACGTACTCGTAAAGATTTCCACACACGATATTGCAATAAGCCAAGGCAGCTATGCTTTCACTTGTACAATAGTTGCGGCTGTCGTTCACTCTTCCTTTTCTCTTCGGACGGTGACGACGTCGGTGATGTCGCTGCCGATCTGGAGGGGTTAGAAGCTGGTGGGGAGAAGGATGAGTAAGGTGCGGGCATATCTCGTGGTATGCCCCAGGTAGGTTTGCTGGCAAATACGACTTTCGATCATCGGTAACCGCCTAAGATACCCGGGCCCTAACCCACCACATCTTTAAAAAAATAAAAGCACCAAAACATTCACCCCTTTTCCTTTTAGGCTAACGTTAGAACAATTTAACTCCCCTGGTTTTGGCTCTACACAGCACTTTCTGTGTCGTGCAGCTTATTGGTGCCTCCCAAATATTCGCGGGAATTCTCGATACTTTACTGCATGCGTGATGACGTCTGGGCTGCTTCGGACTAGCGACTGTGGATATAAGCTGTTGAAACTGTTACTATCGTTCTGATGATCGAAGAAATGCACCGGTACCATGAGGACTTCAAAGGACGTTCACGCCATCTAAACTGTGATTTTATTTTATTTTTCGGGCTTACTGGAAGTAACGTTGGAACATCTACTGTTTTGTCCAGTTTTCGCTCAAGGAACAACATAAAGGAGGTGGATGCCCTCTGTGAATAATTTTTTTTCTGATTCTTCCCTTTAAACAAAAGAAACGAGCGTAAGATATGTAATTAAGCTCTTAAACGTCAGTTAAAAGAAACAAGACCCTAGTATATGCTCTTTTTGTCTCAAATGGAATCCAAAACCTACAGATGCGAGGGAATCCTTACTACAATCACTATTACCTCCTTTTTGGACAATTGGGACATTCAGAGAACCAGAGCTTGGCAGCCGCAGCGAGCAAAATCACTTTCAGCATTTTAAAAAAATCAACAAACGAATAAATTCGAAAAGTCAATCGAGTTAATCTAAAAGGCCTCCACCTACTTCCAGCCTCTTCAGGTTGGTATCGCCACAAAGTCAGGAACAGATGCAGTAGTTCACGGTGTTCGACGCATCGTGAACAAGTTCGGTACACGCCCTGAATATGCGCTCTTGTCGGTCGACCTGAAGAATGCGTTCAACCTGTGCAGCCGTGCTTCCTTTTTTAACGCAGTCCGGAACCTCTTTCCTCAGCTGCTCCCTTGGGTACTGTATTGCTACAACAACGATCCAGCGTTCCTCTGGACGGGATTCGAGACTATACGGAGTGTTGTGGGTACTCAGCAAGGAGACCCGCTCAGCGGATTGCTTTTCGCTCTCGTACTCCACCCCATCGCCCTAAAGATCAAAGAGCTATTGTCGGGATCCCCCGACGAGGACACAGGGTTAGACACACTGCTTTTGGAGCTTTGGTATCACGACGATGGCTACATTGTAGCCAAACACGAGGATATACTCAAGGTAATCGAGGTTCTGTCTTCTCCCGAGGCCAAACGTCGTGGTCTCCATCTGGCAGTCTCGAAATGCAAAGTATGGTGGCCCACCGCCCCCTCCGCGTCGGTTCAGTCCGCATACCCCTGTGATATGCGGCAGGAATACAGTACTGGTACTTCGGTTTTGAACGCGCCAATCGGCTCCCAAACGTTCATGGAACAATACTTCCTGGACCATGTATACTCCCTTGAGCCTTTACTTAACGCTGTCATGGAAATCGAGGACGCGCACGCTTCATTCCAACTACTGCGCAACTGCTTTGGGGTTTGCAAAGTGGGATACCTCTTGCGAGTTGTGCCGCCCTCTGTACGCGGAAAGGGGCCGAATACTTCGACAGCTTAATCGAGAGGTGCTGCCGCACTTTAGCGGGTGGAATGCTAGACAACTGTATATTCAAGGAGCTGCAACTGCCCATTAAGGCACTACAGGAGAAGAAGCCGACCTTGGGAATCGGCCTCTCCTCCGCGCGAGATGTCGCCCGCCGCTTCGTTTCTTGCGTCCAGCGCCGCGACGCAGCAGTTATGCGAGAAGTCTTTGCCGTCCTGTGTTCAAGACCTGACGCAGTACGAGGATGCTACAGCCGCCTTTACCGCATGGAGCGCCTCTTGTCGACCCTCAGAACGAATTCCGTTTAGCAACTTCTGCTCATCCAACCCACCATCGCAGAAGAAGCTAACAGATGCAATTCATATGGCTGTGCAAGAGGCCTTGCCGCTCGGAAACATCCGCACCCGCGCCTTCCGCGCTAGCATGTCCCTCCCCGGTGCCAAAGGCTGGGTCTACTGTGCACCTTGCCCTGGATTGAGGACGCACATCAAGAGCAAAGACTTTTCCGTGTGGTTCCAGTACTTTTGCCAAACCCCCTTATTCGCCCCAGGTACCCCTTGCCCCAAAGCAGGATGCCATGAAATGCTGGATATCTACGGGGACCACTTGCTACATTGTCGCTTTGGCTGCGAGCGGAATACTCGCCATAACAACCAGGTGACTTTACTGGGGAACGACCTTGCAAGAGCCGCCCGACGTCCATTCATCGAACCTCGTCTACACTACCAAAACAGGACGAGGCCGGATATCAGGGCGATGGGAGCCGCCGGTGGCACGGATTACTTCGACGTAACCTTTGTCAACCCGCTCGCTCCCTCCCACGCAAGAGCCAGGGCTTTCAACCCACTCACAAGCCTCAACGCAGCTCACGCAGAGAAGCAGCGGAAATACCAAGGGTTCCTTGCTGAGCTGCCTGGGAGAAACAGGCTGGTTCCTGTCCCCATCTCAACGCTTGGAGGATGGCATCCGGCGGCGTTCTCCGTCGTCAAGGAACTCGCGAGAACCGTTGCCACCCGCGCAATGGAACGGTTTTCGAAGGTTAGAGCCATTCTTTTACAGCGGCACTCCGCTTTGACAGTAACCTCCAATGCCGCTTGTTTGCTGGCTGGCCTCCCTTCCACCTTCTGGTAGATTGGAGTGCCATCCACAGCTTTCGACGCATCGTACGGTTTCGCAATTGGCTTGACAATGATACGATATCTACGCTTCGGTACAAATTTACTGGATACCAACCCACATATCCACCATAGTAAATTAACCCCCCATTTACACAGTTAATCTTGTCTACGAAATATTTCTAGAAACTACTCAGCAATTGAAACCCCTGTTACTACCGTACAAGGAAGAGAATATTCGAAAACGAGTGCTCACCAGAGTAGCCTCACCAAGAAGATTAAGAATATGTTCACATATCTCGTATTGTGTACAATGACAATAAATTTTACCCCTTCTTCTGTAGTGGAATCCACCAAATACGACCCAAAAGGTTTACATTCCGAACTTAGTAAATGAATATATATTGAAAATGCCGCTTTTATCACTTCCGCTGAAGTTGAATTGCTCAAAGTTATTTAGAACCAGTTGAGGCTTTCGGAAGATATTTTCTCGAAACATAAAATGAATCCACCATGCAGACGTGCTTTTCGTTTCCATCTGATTTCAAACCGGTTCAAATAGTTCCTTGTGCCCTTTGGTAGATTGTGATTCTTTTAATTAGTTTTAAACGCTTCTCATTGCAAAATGCTTTGTTTAGATGAGATGTACTGTCGTCGAGAAAAGCAGTTTCTTTTCTAGTCTTTGCTATTCTATTGGTCCACATAGAATTTTCGCATGTTTCCGATGCGGTTAGAATCTTTTCTTGTATTTAGGCAAACTAGAAAGTCCTTCTACGCTTTTCATTACCTAAGCAGTCTTTTTTGAAGCGGAGACCGAAAATCGTGGAAGTTATTGAATCTTCTTGGTTCGTAGGCGTGGTTGTAAGTAGTCATATTTGAAGGGATATAGAGGTATGTTTTCATAGAAGAGGTGAAAACAGAACTTAAAAATCCAAGGAGGGTCGTGGAGCTTATAGCAAATCTCCCAAATCAACTTTATATGATATGACGCGATGCCAACTGGAGGCGCAGTTGTAATGATGGCTCTGAAGGGTCACATGAAACCTCCATATGCGATAATTGCATGGCTTCTTTCCCATTTTTTTCTTTTTTTTGTCAAATATTGTAAACTAGTCTGTATATTTTAGTGGTTTTCTACAATTTTCTACCACTTCTATGTTTTTATCCTGGCGGTGTGTGGTTTCAATATCACCTCCAAAACAGGATGGAGACCATATAGTAGGCCCTTCCGTGTGATCGTTGGGTGACGGAAGGCAATCTGGCAAGCGGGCACTCCCTTCCCTTCCCATTATGGGCATCACTAATATTAGTCACTTTTCCCTTTTTGACAGCTTCAAATCTACCCTGCCTTGCCGTAGCATAGCAATGCGTTATTTGGGAGTTATTTTGCCTAAGGAAAATAAAGTAAGAACAATGTTCCCAGCGTGTGGCTCCTATGCATGTTTGTACAATGCAGGATGCAGGAAAAATTGAAACACATGAGTTTCAGCCACGGACTTCAAGAAAATTAAAATAAGGAGTATTACGGTTTATTCGATACACTAAACTAAAAAAGGATCACTTATAGTAACCATTAGTGCGTTTAATCGAGTGACGGCGTGAAAAACAGTCCTATGAAGCTCGTGAAAATCGCCCCAAAAGAGATAAAGGTTTTGATCCTTTCGTTCACAGTTTCGTGACGAGCCCTTACAACAGAGTTTAGTTCCTTCCCAGATTGTGAAACTGGATTCGGTTTAATGTAACGTGCATAGCAATATCCATTATCAGCGATCACTTGCTTATTCCTTGATAAATGTAAAAAATATTTCTTCGTGAATATGCAAATATCGGGACAGTTTCCGCAAGGAAAAGGGCCATTTCACCTCAAAAATGCCCTGACCCAACCTATAGCCCGATCTGGTACCAGAGACCGGGTCCATGGAATTTTTACGAATACTTCATGGAGTCAAAAGGGGTTGGTTTATTAATAGGACAATCCCTCCATCAACAGAGCAAAAGACAGCATCCCAAAATTTATTAAAAGTAATACATTACTCCCATGAAATCTTTCAACGGTTAACAAATGTCAGTAAAAACTTTTAATGAAAACATAAAAGATTGCCACTTTTATATTCAAAATACGCTGAACAAAAAACCAGGACCACTTTCCAAAGGTCTCCTCTTCCCATTTCCGTACCAGGGCGTTACTATTTCTGTGTTATAGCTTTTTAGAAAATGTAGACTCTGCAATAGATGAGTAGGAAGAGAATTGTCTGGTAGTCCTGCCTCTGGTAAATTACATACAGTAGATGCCACATCTGATCTGACGCCAAAAATGGCTCTGAATTGCCTATGAGCCACTACAGCCTGGCCCTCTGCAATTGCAAAAAAAATTGCCCTCCCGTCACAACGAAAAATTGTGGTGTTGACATCATCGCTCTTCCGGGATCTGGCCGTCGCATCGACACTTCACCCATCATTTCAATGAACTGATGGCTGAAGCCTTCTAAGTATATAACACCCTCATTAAAATGAAAAACGAAATCACAGCCTGTCAATTAACAAGAAATTAATCGATTGTACATATCACATGAAATGGATATAGTTTTTTAATTAAAATTTGAGCACCTAAATCAGTAAAATACATCTTTAATATTAATTTTATTTCACAACGTCTTTAGTAGAATGATTATTGATACAACGAAGTATGCTGATGATCAGCCGTTTGTGAAGTGAGGTCTACTGTTGAGATTCGAATCTGTATTTTCTAGAATCGAATCTCATACAAGTGAGAAACTTGAGCTGCCCAATGATACAGTCAAATGCAAATATAAATTTAACAACTCCAAATTCATAATGGAAATGCATGGATCTACAGAAATTTGCTTACAACAGATTAGATGACCTATTTTTATTTAAAATAGAGAAGGCCAATTTGGCAAAATGCCCAAATATTTTCTAAAATCTTTTTTTCACTTCATATCGCCGAATTTTTGCGGAAACAGCCCCGAAAGTCGCGATCACCCTGCCACCCTCCCGGTTCTCGAATCTGCTGAAATTGGGCAGTTTAAGGTAACAGTATTGAACTTCGCTGATGTGAATCGCATCACCTATAACATTTCGATGCTCGAAATTTTACATTTCGTAGATTCATGTCTGAATTTCTAACCCGGAAATAAAGCATACATGGTCAGTAGATCAATTGCTGGTGTTAAAACTGGCGATTTTTTTAGTTACAAATATTTGAAAATTCAAATAATAATAACATAAATCTGCTGGAATTTGTACCTTCAGTGATGAGTAATTTCGTATGTAACAGGCTCTTGCTCTAGTATCCTTTTGAAAGCTATAAAGCCAGGTTGTCTTGTAGACGATACTGTGATGATCCAGAAACTCACGGAGTCATCAAGGGCTGTCATTCATCCAAGGAAAATGCTGGAGGCTGGAGAGAGCCCAAGGGAATCAAATCCGAGAAAATCTTGATCCCGGACCCTTTGCTTATAAATTACGAGCTATAGATTTCAGGAAGAAACTGAATAAGCTTAGCTTGAGTACTACGGAGAATCAGGAGGTAAGTTTACTCATGCTTTTCTTCCATGGTAGCACACAGAATTTGCACTGTCAAAATTGCAGCAGTCAATCTACGCTGTCTATATCGTACAAGCTGTTAATATGAGTGATACTTGAGGCTGTAACGTAAATTCGCGAAAAATAAAATGTTTGATAATTACCGCCTCCCCCTGTATTTACCGCCTCCCCTGTGTTGTAAATCAGATTTAGTTTAAGTGTACTGTACAGCTATAATAGGTCACTCGAAATGAAACCGCACCATACTTGAACCAATTGGGGTAATTATGTACATAATGTACACTATGGTAGGATATATTTGAGAACATAACTCCATTTTCACCCCGCAAAGGTCTCCATGCCATGTGCTCATACACTCAATGGACTTACTCGACCTTCAAAACTCATCAGGTACAACCGAACTCCATCGGTCGTGAAGCTGGGTTTCCTTGGCCCTGTAAAGACCTTTGCAGTAGTCAAGATGAAGTTATAAACATGTGGAAAGTTCAGGTGAAGGAATCTGTGTGTCTTAGTAGTCTGAAGTGCGCGCATGTGCACCGTGTCGTAATTTTCCGTCCTGCATCAGACCGAAGCACAATTGGGCCTCTAATGCCATTTTCTGCAAGCCCGTCAAATCATTCCTTCTTTTTGGAAGCCAGGAGAGACTTGAAGGGAGCCAAAATCACTAGTAACAGTTCTCACCACAATAGATTACCCCTAGAGCTCATCTCTATTTCAGAATTGCGGCTTCCAGCGTTCCATTCTTCAAACGATGGAAGCAAACAGATTTATGGGCCAGCAAAACGTTTAAACTTCAATTGTCTTTTTTCGCCAATTTCATTATTTTACAGATCTTCTGGTTCCTATATAGGAAAAATATGGATTTATTTTTCTTATCTGGACGCTATATCACATAGCAGATTCGATTTCTCGACGGAGTGGTACCTACTAAGAAGAACTCTTACTACTTTGGCCTGAATGAGTCTCTTAGAGGCCAGGAGAGGCATTATTTTTCCTTAATTTGCAAATTCTATATGCAGTGCCGAGTTACCAAGCGGCAGGAATGTTTTTGTTCTGTTGACAACGAAAAAGTCCTAGATCATAAATTCATTTTGTATTGCATGAACGTTAACGGCTTCAAAGCCGGTAAAGATCACATGAATGAAAGTCGATGAATTTTTTTTGACTTAGTATCTCAAAGCGTTACATGGATTTTCCTCATATCAAAAAAAAATCCAGCAACCCGAACCTTAGGATCCATTCCAGTCGAATTCGCGTCTTTCCTTTTTAATATCACTGTTACCTCGCTCCCCAGTGGTCTAAAGCTACCGGCACAAATTTGCATATAATCACCCCTCTGGAATGCCCTGTAAGACTTTGGACTGTCCAGAGTGAAAATCTCCGGTATCAAAGGCAGCGGAAAGTTTGGCTTCGATTAGGGTCTGTCATTAAAATTCTGACTGCGACATGGAATGAACGCAATTAAATCAACCGAAATTTTATTTCAACTCATCATATTCTTTACCTGTAGTGAAGAAATAAGTTGGCATAAAAATTTTTAACCTATTTACTCTTCTTATGTGTACATTCAAACACCTATTTCAGAGATGATACATGTTAGAAACGCAAAATTTTACACAAAAAATACTAAACTATCCCTTTTCTGAATAGCAGATCTCTTACAATGATTTCAAGCCATTGGCTATTTTAGATTTAGCACAAAAGGACTCCTTTTTGGTAAATATGGTGCAAAAAGCTACTCTTAATCGAATCATGACATTAAATTCATTATTTGTATGGGAACTGTATCTTTGTCTGATATTAAAACCTTTCTGAATTTTTCTGTATTAAACGGAAATTGTTGTGATATTTAGGTAAAATGTTCACAACCCAAGATACTTGGAAGGGGCTTTTTGATTGTATTAAATATTTTTACATAGTCTGCGTGCGCAGTTATTGAGGAAGATATAAATTAATGATGGGAAAAACTCACATATAAATGTATTCTTGGTTTGTTTGAGGCTCAAAATACGTTAAATGACAGCAATATCGTGTTCAATGCCGTACCTAACATGATAAAGATCACTAAAATAGCGCGAAAAACACTATATTATGGCGCTTCATTCAATATGAAGTATATCTTTTTGTAATTGTGGAAATATAGAGCATAAATGTGGCAGAAGTCATATGTCGAGCCGCCCGGTTCTTACTGTATATAGCAACTAAACGCTTTTTATTTATATGTGTATTACGGTGCTCCACTGATCTGATCTTCCCTAATGAATAATGTAGAATAGTGACGTAGAGATGATCTTCATCTGGTTCTTCACTAATGGATTGCCACTTTGGACCAGATATAGAACTTACAACGAATGTGATCGAAGAATCGATGAGTGGGGAAAACTAAATTTTATATGGATAAATATCCTACTTGTAGTGAATCTTATCAAATATAATGCATAATCCTTATTTCATTATTTGTACAAGAGGGAGATGTTTAAAAATCCATAAATATCGTATTCATTTCCGAGAGTATCCCAGTAGGGTGCCTTTTTTAAATTACCAGAACTAATTGCCCAAAAAGGCAGCCGCAAATGCTCATCATAATTGCCTCAGTGAATTTATATCTTTGTAAAGTTGGAATAAAAATTAATATTTTGAAACAAATAGTTCAATTCCTATGTGATTCAAAAAATATCCTCGACACGTGATGCATATTATTTTTCATCTAATGTGTAAGTACTTTCATATCCATGAGTGTTTCAATGTCTCTCGACCCAAGTATCACCCCCAATTTCATCACCTTCAACTGGCCTATTTTTCCATCATGAAGCTCCTTGGCTAAATTTTCCCGTTTTAAACATTCGACTACTTAAAGCTGCAAGTTGTGATTTTGTCTTCAAAACTTTAAATTATTCCTCCTTCTTGGTTAATCTTTAAAAAAGGCTAATTTGCCTGATCGCAGAGGTTACTTTCATAAATATTTCGAATATAATTATAATTATAATTATTGCGAAAATATGCTGATAAGGTGGAATACGGCTATGCTTATAACCCCTACCCACAAATTTCGCAAAAATTTATCCAATTTATATTTTTACTCTTCTATTGAGAGAAAATTGATAGTTAATGTACATTTCGTCCTATTTGAGGGAATTCTAAAATAACAGTACAAAGACCCTACATCTTCTGAATGCACATTACTTGTCTTCTTCTGATTGAAACTGGGTAATCGTTAGATCACAGGTTTGGACGGTTCATTTATTTTCAGGACACCTTCAGACGGCGGTCTCTTTGAAAGGGTTAACCTGTAAGGAACTCGCCAATCTATTCTCACGTAACTCATCCACTTATGTTCCCGTATCATATCGAAACTTTCATTTCTTTCGACTGAGCCGAGCGAGATACATTGAATATTTTCTACAGTACATATGTGATATTTTAAGTCAATAATGACCGGAACTTATCCCGGAAAATTCTGTTAATGTTGCTATCTCATATGTAGGCCTAATAAAAATCATTTAATAGTTCCTATATTAACTTTCACATAAAAGAAGGTAATATTTAGAGTAGCTTGCCGTGAAAACGTTCATTAGAACTGAAGGAATGCTAATTGAATATGTATTAAAGCAAACATTTGTGACCATAATTTTCCGTTGTATATTACTTGGATGTAATATACTATTTCGCGAGTTCAGGCTCGGAATTTTGTACAATTGTGCAAAAAATACATACGTATCAAAAATTACAAATCATATGATCTCATTGCTAAGATAAACAGTTAACTTATCAAATGTAATGTTTCGATACAATAAATATGCGCTGTAAAACATCATCAGCTAAGCTTCGACTACCTATATTTCTCTCTATTTTATAGCCTCAATTCTCGTTCAAGGGCATATTTTCAGCATGACTCACATGTTCAGAGCAAGATCTTTATACCAATAAGTTAAGTGAATGCATTTTATTCGACCATTACAGTCAAGGTTACATCATATCGAGGGCTATCTCAAACTGGTATAAGATAGAAGTTGACATTTACTTTATCGATATTATTTCATTTTAAATTTTAATGCCTCCGATATCACGCAAAATTTTTCCATGTACGCAAATCAATTTTTTTGCAAAAAGGAACCAAGCCAATCAATTGTTCAATTTTTTAGTTCACCAGTTCTTTTGCTCCTCATTGATGTAATTTTAGTCTATATTAGGTATTAACTCCAGCTTTGTTTGAAGTAAGACTGTATAGAAATATTTTAAGAGAAAGGTCACGTATTGGCTTTTAATGAACGGGCACATTAGGAACAACTCATTAAATGCTGCAATTTTTATTTATCATCCAGCACTTTTCAAACTTCTGGTTTACCAAAAAATTCAATGGACATCAACTATTTTCTAATCAAAGTGGATACATGAGAGATGGCGGTGTGTAAAAATATCAATTTATTTGTGCTTTGTTATTACAGATATATATAACTTTATGCCAACGGGTAGGTGGTCCCAGAAAAAAGTCAAGAATAGAAAAGTATCATGAGTATCTACTTACAATTGTCCAATTTTCTGAAAATTTGGATTTTACACCATAAATAATCACATAATAGTATTCTTTAACAATATGATAGAAATAAGAAAAAAAGAATGGAATCACTAGTCAACCAATCAAGAAAAATCAATCCTGTATAAGCGATTTTACACTCTTCGTGTATGATTGATGAGAATAATGGGCACATTTATGCCACTTTGGTTCGAATTATTGAGTGAATTATTTAGTCGAAGATCCAATAAATATTATCTATTTTTAGTTTTAATGAGTTTTATGGTATTATATTACAGTAATTTTATTATATTGGGTATTCAAGTACCTCTACAATTTCGGTGATTTCCGGGAAATATTATCAGCCGAAATTTTTCCCCTTGACAACACTCCCCACTTTATTTATACTCCGCTCAACAAACCTTCTAAAACGAGAAAAATTCATCAAATATTCCTGTCGGAACTCCGAAGCTCTCTGCAAGGACAGTCACATTTTTGGTAATTGTTGCCGCATCTTTTCATTCTTAATCCCTGTACTCTCTCAGTGCATTTTTCCAACCTTTTGTACAGTTACATTAATTTTATTCTTACTTTTGAGACATTTCCTCACTTTATTTCTTCCGAAGTCATTTTTTAGTTAAATATTTCTCATGAAGATCTCAAATTGCGAAAAAAGTCTGCTGAATTATGCCTGGGAGGTACGGAAAGAAGCGGTTTGAAGTTAAAATGGCACGTTGTTACTGCTTACTGATCTACAACCTCAGTTTTAAATTCTCTTATCATATCTGGCTCCTAAAATCCGTTTCAAGGTTTTTAATACCAACTTCCAATTTTATGCTGCTTTTTTAGTATTTTTTGAGGCCTTATTTTTATTTTTGCGAATACATGTATTCGCAGTTTGATCTTCTTTTAAATTAATGCAGTTATTTCACCGTATCCCAATTTCCAACATAAATTTTTCCACATTTTTTTTGTACAAATTTTTATTTTTTCGTGAGTTCTTTTTGAGCGATTCAAAACTATTCCGATTGAAATATCCAAAGGAAATACTTTCGCAATTTTTTTCGCAACAATAGATATGCATAATTATTTTTTCGTATTTTTGCATACTTTGAATAAGCTCCTCGGCCTTAATTTGAAGAGCAATAAACTTCCATTAGACTACCGGTTACTTCATGTTAGACCGCAAATAAAACCAGAATGTTTGTAAATATCTTTCCGTGAATTTAATGGCATTCTTGACCACTTTGTTCAGGAATCATCCTGTTCTATTCAGTACCCACCAGTGAAAGAACGTTTCAAATAATAGCAGAAAGTTTCAATAAACTTATTACAGTGCATGACTGTGCCCCATGACAGTGGGTCAGGAGGTAAAACACCAGGTTTTAAATTTCTTGGAAATATTGAACTGAATATTTTACTTCATTTTTCCATCTCCAATCAATTACTGCAGAGCTCCAATTATTTTTTTCTCTAATTTGAGTGAGCACTACTACTAAAAAAATAGTCTCGCCTTTGCACAAATGTGGACCTTCCAGTTTACATCGACAACGGCATCTTTTCGCAATACTTTCGGATTATCCACTGACATCTCCAGTTTTGAGCGATATAGTTGCGTCCGTTCGTGGAAAATTTTTTGAAGAGGCCTATTGCACTATTAATTACTGGCGCAGCAGAATCATTTATCTACGAATAAATTTTCCAAAGGTTGCGCAATATTTACCCACGTACTTTTCATAGTCATTACGAAAGCTATTTGTTTTTTCTGTAGTGTATTGAAACACGCCAAATATTCAGATGGTATTGAAAAAAGTGCATTCAGCCATCCTGTACTACTCCATTATTTTCCCGTTCATATGCCATATCAAACTCTCATTTGAAATTAAATTACCTGTATCTGTGTTTTATCAACAAACTAAAACTTATTATATTATTCCTACTAATTTCGCAGTCTTTCATAAGATATGATCGCATAAAGTTATAAAACTTGATTTAATTATTTCTGCTTTCGTTATGTCGGACAAATAATGATGAATAATGAATGCATGAATAATGAATTATTAATGACGTGAAGAATGAACAGTATGGGGATTCTCTGACATCTAGACCAGTTCTATTTTGAAATATATTAATAAATCGTGCAAAAATGCTGATAATTCTCACATAGATGATAATCAAATACAGCTTAAAGCACATGACGAAGTCTTCTTTAAATATTTTCCTCCTTCTGAGGAGGAAAAATCCGATATAATTAAAATGAATATCTTCATACACTCTCTGACTTAATTTGATAATTTGACATTTTGAAAATGATGATTTTCAAATAAAAATCAATATTAACAAAATATTGTTTTTACCCCTTCCACACAATTAGAAGGGTGCAGATTTTCTTTAACAATTTAAATAAAAAAATCGACTTCCTTTGCCCAGAAATCTGTTTTTAGACTATGGATAATTCAATCACAGTTTTCTGGATTTTTGAACTATGATGCTCTCAGAAACACAAATATACATTAGAAAGGAATGAAAAATCCCCTGTCTAGAATTGGAGCTACATTAATTTTAATTTAAGTACCATAATTTTTTTTCAATGGTTAAATGTCAAATTCAACCTGTTTAAAGAGTTGATATGTTTGACGATTTTTTTTGAGAATTTTACTACCGATAAATGCGTTTGTAATAACCAGAGCAAATTGTCCTGCTCTCATCTCAAGTATAACTTTTGCAGTAAGAATAGATTAAACAGTGAAATTCTCTATGAATTCCGAACAGATTCATTCTTTCTCGTTTGAATAATTGAAAATACACTTATTTCTGCTAGACTGGATTCCCATTGAATTATTGTTTCATATTCATAACATTACATTTAACAAACTTTTAGAATTATTTTAAATTAAATTTAATAAGGATTGATGGAATTCCGTATAGAAAAGATAGTATTTTGTGATTATTACGGGCTTCTAATGATATTGTGAGAGCTACTTTTAAGATTAAAGTGCTTTACGTTCTTTGTATAGTTTACTGACTTATTTTGAATAGACTAAAATATATTACTTAATGGAATAACCAAAATTTGACTCAAGGAACCTTCAGCCCTTGCTTATAAAAAGAAATTTTCTGCAGGAATAGATGAAAAGTTTTCTTGAGCCATATTTTAACATGAGGTCATGAATAGATAGTACCATGTAACGATTTCTTTTTAGATTGAATATGCAAAGAAAAAAAAATAGAAGAATGGTTACATTTAGGGACTGTAACAATGTTCCAAAATACTATAAAGTGAGCAATTTTAAAATTAAATTCGTGCAATCATCAAATGTTTACATTTACAAGAACTGTAATGAAAATTATACTACATAGTTCTTGGCGAGCCATTTTTATCTGGCATTGACTGTAATTTTCTATTTGATTTCCAATTTGCATATTTTCAACAACGAAGCGTTTGCGAGCTATTTACTGTATTTCATTAGGCATGTTTTATCCCTCCAAACATAATTTCATCTAATTAGCGGTCCAAAAAAGTAGTACAAAAGGACAATAAAGATAAACCAGGTGATAATCAGACATCTTCTGCATGAATTATGCGAACAACATCAGCCAGCGTAACTTTAGGATCTGTTAAAAGATTAAGAATGTGAGAAAATTATGGAACAACAGCTTGTTGAGAAAGGATTGGTAATTCAAAGCAGAAAATCATTATAACCACAATTATGTTATTCTTTGGTAATAAATCGTTTGCCATAACAGGGCTCGTTAGATACCATTTTCAGGATAAGGTCCAAATATTTTTACAATGGCTAGAAAGAGTTTTGAGAAATATTTCGAATTAAAACGTCTTACTATGACTGTATTTAAAACAATATTGCATCGAAAACATAGCACTATGCCACAGCTTTCATCTGTAGAAATCTAGAAGTAGAATCGTATAGAAAATTTTAAATTTTAACTAGTCTCAAGCAGGTGAAAGGATTCACTGGTGATGCAGTTCGTTTTTAAGCTGGAAATTATTCAAAATCAAAAAAAGGAATCTCTATTTTTATTCATGCAGCTTCAAGTCAGGTACCTATACTACACTACATTTCATCTTAAATCTAAAATGCCTCATAAATTATTTTACTGTCATGTTTGTAAGTAAAACTGATTGATTTCGAAAATATTCCCTCTCCATGACATGAGATAGTCAGGTACAGGTGGTGTGCTCTATATAGTGCCACCCTGTGCCAGACGCAAACAATTGGCACTATATCGAATCAAGCAATATTCAAAGTTCCTTCAAAGCATTGACGAAAACTATCCTTCTCATTTACAATAGCTCTGTAATAAGCATTTGGCGCCGTGCTCTACCGTTTTCCTTTCGCTTTGCGCCTAGGAGAGCTGCTTTGGCCTTCCGCAAGTGATAAACGCATCCCTTACATCACTTTCAATAGCAATTCTCTCAATGCAGTCAAACTGGAACCTTATGTCAGTCTCCGAAGGCAGGGGCAATGTAGCCATCGTCTTCGTCGCTATTGCAAGTGCGTTGCTCCTCTCTCTCGTCAGCAGAATTAAATTCATTGACCGATTCCAAAGCGTCATGAACTAACGCTTCCCTAATTTCGTCATCCTCTTCAATGTTTATCCACCTCTCAACCTCCCCCTCTCCCGGACAGTCATCCAACTGGCTTACAAGAGCATCATCACCCAGATCACAAAGTGAAAGTTCTTTCATTGCACTCACCATTTCCTTCACCAGCTCTTTGTCTGCAACACTACAGGACATCTTTCCTTCACTTGCGTTCACCTCCGCCGCAAAATGCGCCGGCAACACTTGCGCTTTTCTCCAGCATCGCGCAATCGTCATCACAGACACCTCATTCCAACTCTCTCGAACCATATGGGCTACATCTAGCATGTGAGGATCGAATCCGTCGCAAAGACCACGCATTCCTCTTTTCGCTGTACAGCTCCCGACGTTGCTGTCGTGTTTCGATCTCTTTCACGATCTTCCGCAGAAGAAGACCCCTATAGCGTGCCTTCCAGGCTGCAATAATGCCCATGTCCATAGGCTGGTGTATGGAAGTACAGTTTGGTGGCAGTGTCATTAACTGCACCTGTTCTCGTACATCGGCGAGGTCCGTTCCATGCGGTCCACAATTGTCCATCAACAACACACATGGGCGTGAAGTAAACCTTCGAATAAATGGAAGGAAAATATCCAGGAACCAGATGCGAAAGGTAGTAGAGTCGGACCAGGCATTGCGTTGACTAAGGTATGGGACAGGGGTGACCCAAGACGAAAGCACCTTGGACTTTGCGGTGCCAATAATGGCCATCGGTAGTTTAGCAGACCCATCTGCATTCGTGCAAACGTACGCAGTAACACGGTCCTTAGCTTTCATGGCTCTTGTACCACGAACTGATTTTCGAGATTCATTGACTGCTAAGTAAGTGCGTCGAGGCAAGAGTTTGAAAAAAGTCCCGTTTCATCGACATTGAAGATGCAATCAACATCGTAATTTCGGAGTCTCTCCCGCAAGGCACTCATATCCGCCGCAACTTTTACCGCTGAGGCACTCCCCGCTTCGCCGGAAAGTGACACTGATCGCAATGCGAAACGCTTGATGAAATTACACACCCATCCTTTTGAAGCACGAAATTGTTGGAGACGGCCTTTTTCATCTTCATTGGGGGTAGTTTGTAGCATTGCGTCGCGCACCATCAAAGCCTTTTGCTGCAGTACCATTTGTGTCACCGGCATCTTGGCAGATCGCGCAATTTGGACAAACGTCAGTATCTTTTCGTCGATAAGTGGGAAGAGTGGCGGTCGTATTGATTTTGTCTGCAGGCACAGATTACTGTTCTGGTGACTTGTGAGAAGAGCTTTGGATCTGGTCTTGATGTTGGTAACTGTGCGGCGAGATATAGAATACTGGGACATGACAGTGCTCGCATTATGGCCTTGAGAGAGCATGCGAGCAATCTCTATTTGCTGACCAAGAGTGAGCTTGTCCTCTTTTGGATCGGTTTGGATTGTGGCGTTACCATAGTTTGTCGCAGGAGAGGTCGTCGTGGTTTGAGGAGGTTTGAACTGGTTGGCTGGTTTCGAGACCCCCTATAGGTGTGCCACGTGCTTTGGGGTAGCACTAATTAGAGGGAGGCACTACTCAAAGTGGCACTATATCGAGGCCCCCCCCTGTACTTTTTTTGAAGAAGAACAGTTAAGGTACTAGAGTTTCGCTGTACAATATATATAAATTACATCCTCTGCTCAGAGAGATGAACAATCTGAAAGAAAAATTTGAAATTAGGGTATGGTGATTTCCTCTGTTTTTAAGTGATGTTCAAAATGTTTGGGATACATTCTCTGACAGACTTGAAATTGCTTGCGCAAAAACATGGGTCCTTTTCCTCCCTTGGATACAAAGAACGTTTATTTGTTCGCTTGATGTACAGTACTGTACTGTACATGTTGTACAGTAGGGGGTGTAATTGGAGGACAAGAGTCATTGCAAAGAAAAACGGAACGGGGTGTTTGTTGCAAGCGACAAAAGGCGTGGTTTCGGGTGTGACACGCGGTTAGGGGGGGGGTACAGGTATATGTTGTTTTAATGTACAGTACAGTAAAGTGAATTGAATTGAAGGAGGGTGTGCTTACAGAAGAAATTACAGTAGTAGGATGTTGGAGGGGGTGACGATGCAATGGTGACGGGACGAGATGTGTCGGGGGATGAGGCGAGTTTAATTGGTGGAATAACATGTGTATTTGTCTTTTATTGCCAACAAGGATATGCATGGTAAGCGTATTGCGCGGCAAACAAAAACGTCATCTACTTTCCTCCCTCCTCTTTTGTGTTTTTTATTTTATTTGTATTTATTCAGTCACGGATGTCAAGTTTATATAAGAACATTTCTCTGCTACAGTACGGTACAGTAAACTACTTTTATTCCTCTCTTCTCCTTTTTATTATTATCGCTTGGCTTGACTCCTCCCCGCCCTTCCCCTCCCCCTCCCCGCGACACATCATTCCCATCAACCCTCACAACTAACTATCCAAACATTTATCCCCCCCCCCCCACCCCCCGTCCTATGCTCCACATTCCCCCCTCACCCCCACCCAATCCCCACTCCTCCCCCCACACATCACCATCACAACATCACACAACAACAACACAAACTCCCCATGCCCAACCTTCCATCACCATGCCCCACACTCCACCCCCCCCGCCCCCTCCCGCAAACGACCTCTCTCAACCTCCCCACCCTCCACCTTTCAAAAAGCCTTCGCGCCGTTCAAACAGAGCCCACCCTAACCCCCACCCAAAAAGCACAAAAATCCACGCCCTTTACGCAGAGCGACGTCGTCATTTCCTCCCCGAACCAACACCCTTGATCCACACACATTCTTTCCCGGAAAAGGTGCACGCCAGGATGTGATCACTACCCAAGAAATTGCTGGCTCAAGGCCAAATGCTGCTCCCGCTTCTATCCTGCCGTCGCTGTCATGACACATGAGGACCATCAGATGGACCGTCATGCTACCGAGGAGGTGGCTTGTGTCAAGTGTGGTGAGGTTCAGCCGGTCGCCAGTCATTGTCGCGCTTGTGGTATTCGCTTTGCGAGGTATTTTTGTGAGCATTGTCGTTTTTATGATGATACGCCTGGCAAGCATATTTATCATTGCCATGGCTGTGGTATATGTCGTGTGGGAAAGGGTTTGGGTATTGATTATCATCATTGTGATATTTGTCAGACTTGTGTGCCGATTCAGGATAAGCATACGCATCCGTGTCGGCGCAGAGTTTGGATGTCAATTGTCCGATCTGTACAGAGTACTTGAAGACGAGTACCGACCCGGTCGTTTATGAGGTGTGGACATGCGATTCACAAGGAGTGCTTTCGGAAACATATCGCACAAGCATATACCTGTCCCTTGTGTAAGAAGAGTCTCACAGACATGACCGACTACTTTAACGAGCTGGATGAAAAGATTGCCGCGAGGTGATACCGCCCGAATTTGCACGCCGACGTTCCGCATCTTGTGCCGCGATTGCGACGAGCGATCCGTCGTCAAGTTTCATTTTGTGCATCACAAGTGCGCCGGCTGTGGCAGTTATAATACACAGTTGATCGAGTATGTGCAAGAGGGCGGTGAAACTATGGAACCTCGTGTGCCGCCTGTTGGTACGATGATGCCGTGTACGGGTGGTGGTGCTAGTCCTTGTGTGGACAATGTGCATTGTGCGGGTGCGGGTGGTGCTCCGTGTATGGAGGAGACGAGGTGAGCGTAGTTGATTGGTTGAGCGAGATGAAGTTTTTTTTGAGGTGTGTGGCGGGGGTGTGGTGTGGTGTAACAAGATGGATGTTTTGTAGTGTGTTGGAGAGTGTGGGAATGGGGTGTGAAGTGGGCGGGATTTCATTACTAACTTTACTTACTCTATGGTGAGTAATGGAGACTTGTTCCAACGCGCCGGGTCGAGTAGGATGTATCCGGTGTGTGCCTAGCTTTTTTTTTTTTTTTTTCGCGACGGCTGTATGTTGGGAGGCGGTGGTGGGTGGCAAGGTTATCTGTAACAGTGCCGCACGGTACATGTCTCGGATAGGCACAGCTGCAATGCAATGGGTGACACTTGGATGTGGTGTAGGAATTGTGCGGAGGGGGCTAAGAGGTTGCGAGAGCGAGCACCTGGCATAGTGGAGACGGGGTCAGTTGTGAGAAGTTATAATGATCACAGCAAAGCAGATGCGTTGGTGGATGGAACGGGTGGCATTTGGACGCGAGGAATTACACGATGCAGATTGGCATTCATTGTTGCAAAAAGATGACGCGACAAGATGCAAAAGCGATGGTATTTGTAGACATGGTATTTTTTTGGCTGTATGTGGGCGTATGGTATCTGGAGGGAGGCGCTGAGTGTTTGTTTCAATATTGTTCGACAGACGGCACTAGACTTGAAAAAAAAAAAGATTGCTGGATTGATTCGGGGAAGACGTGGAGTTTCATTGACGTACTTTTGCTCACGTTGAATTCAAACGACCTGGGTGCCCAATCAGCAGGGAACACATCGAGCGGGTTAAGGGCTTTGGACGCCTGTCGAATTTGAGACGGTCTTGGTTGGACGAAAATCGACGCTGTACACTGGCCATTTTCTACATGGGCCGTGCGAGTGCTGCGGAAACTTTGTTTCCACACGACGACACTGGTGCTGCGTCATACATATTGCGCACGCTGCCTGGCGCAAATTTCAACAGCTCCACCTTTTTGGCGCGCAAGCACTGCTGCACCTTAAGTACAATACGCTATCATATAAAGTCACACTCTCAAAACGTCACTGTCGCAGCTTTTCAACCAAATCATGTTGCCACTGCGTCACCGTGCACATTGTACAAAGCTTTGGTAGCACCAGAGCAGGAAACCAACTGTGTAGACTCGCTGTCCATCGCACGCAAGTGCAGTCAGTAAGGCTCACAAAAAAAAATTCAATTCTCTCTTTCCACCCCCTGGCTCGCCCGCTGCCTGCTGATTCTCATGCACACCAGCAGGAATCGCGAAATATCCAAATCACGTAAAGTGCACCTGGACAGGTGGCCTTATTGTACCGCGTGCAATATTCCAGTCTCCAACCTCGCTTGCTTTGAAACAGACCATAGTGCGAGACGGAGACGGTGACGGTCGCGAGAGCGAGAGAGCGAGTCTAGTAGTGAAAAACAGTCGCTTCCGCGTGATTTGCTCAGCGGAGCAAGGTTTCATCTCTGCTGCTGTACACCATTGCACAGCGGGACTTATCGCAAGGTTTTTGTCGTTTCTCCAGAGAAAACTTTGTATTTCCTTATTGACCGTTGACGTATACCACTTGATGCAAATAGTTTGGCCTATAAAAGGCGCAGAGGGCCCCGGAAAAAAAAAATTAGCAGGCAATTATCTGTGTGTATGTCCTGTATACCCTGCTACGTACCGTCTGGTTTCAAAAACGCCCAGGCATCAGCGTGACCTGCCTCCCATCTCCTGGAGAACAGCGAAACATGAGAGCCGACCAGAACCGACTCGATTGTGGGCGGCATTTATGCGTTGCAGCAACAACACACTGTCGTTCCACATTCGCCTAGTCGCAAGTCGATGCCTCAGCCACAACCATCGCCTCGGTTCCCACATCTTTGCATACCCCCAACTCGACAAATGCAACCCCGTTCCGCACCACCCCGCTTGCAACATCTACTGTATAATATGCATATGACAACCAACGATTCACAACACCAACACTACACCCCATTGCTTCCAATGCCCTGACGAAATCCTAGACCACTCATAATACTATGCAACTGCACCCATGTGTAGCGCGAAAAGTCTCCCCGGTCATACTCTGCGTAGAAAAACGAGTTTGATACCGTAGCATCAACGAGAAAAGGTGCTGGAGGCGGCGTCTGCAGCGTGTGGCAGAGACCGTTTTGCAGGGATCAAGCAAAGGCTATCCACTCTTTTGCAGCAACGCCTCGAGATCAAACAGCGCGTTGCTTTTGTCAGCCTTGCTTTCTGCTCGCAGACCAAAAGTTCAGTGCAAGGTCCATTGTTTTGCGTGTCAAGCCCTAATGGCCGTCTGGGAAATGGGGAAAAGGTGCTCAACCGTGTTTGTACACTACAGTCTACTGTACTGTACAGTAAGTTTGAAACTCATTGGAGCTACCTGAGCTACTATTTCAGTTTCGTGCGGAAAACAATTACGAAAAAAATGTTCATACCTCCCCCGTACGCTCCATGACAAGGGCAGCAAAGGGGCCCCAACTCATGCGCCGCGCTCCCTCGTCTACGTTGCTGCCGTTTGAGTCGCTCCAAGTGCATTGATGCAATCATGCAACTTGTTGGCCCATCCACCTGGCGACAGTCAAACGCTTCCATGCACCCATGTCCTGCCCGCACAACATGTACAACCCAAGCCGTCTTGCACACCAGTATCAAATGTCCATCAACTCTCTGTCAAAACTCTCTCCAACCGGCCACCCCAGTACCTGCCCTGCTTTAAATCCCTCGTATTCTGCTCCGAGTGCACGCCGACGCTGCACCTCACCACCCGTTGACCGATGCTTGCTGCGGTAAATATAGTATGTCACACCTCCGCTTGTCCGGTGCAAGAGACGTATTTTTGATCTGTTGCCACTGTCCATACTGCAATATTCTCGCTTTGAGCGATTGTGTCGTGTAGAATCGGTGACAATCAACCTTTCGCACCATGCAAGGTGACAATGGGCTTTCACCGTCTACAAATGACACCCTCCGCTTTTTACCTCCTCCAAACAGCCGGCACAAAATTTGCCAGTGTAATTGACCAACGTCCAGTAGTCAGGAGTCCAGTGTGTATTGTTGGCACCAGAGGTGTAAATATCCCTCTGGTTTTTCCCCGCAAGCCCACACCGTAAAGATTGTGGCGATGCTGAGGTGTAGCCTTGCAGTTCTGGAAATCCTTGTGAGCCGTCGGCTGTAATGTCACCGTAGCTTTGCATGCACCATGTGATTCCGCTTATCGAGCGGGTCATAGTACACATTCGGTTAGTCTCCACACTCATCAAATTTGCTACTGTGCCCTCATAGCGCACCGATTTGGCGCAATTCCCGCATTCTCGTTTGACCCATCCTACACCACCTGCCGCAAGCCCCTTACCCACTCGACCTGCATTCACCCATTTGCATACCGTTCACCGCTTCATTTTCATGCCTCTAACGCCCCACCCAGGCACAAAGACAAGAGCACCGTGAGTATCAGCATCAATAGTCGCTTTTCGTAATTCTCGACTTTCCTCTTCCACGGGTCTGGAAATCTGCAGAGATTCGTTGCTTTGATATCGGGGCAAGCCCCTTGTTCCATAATCCCTCCCTGCAATGACGTATTCGCAACATGGTAAAGTCGAGTGGGGTTTTAAAGAGTATGCAATGTCTCGCAACTCGTGCTGCCACAGCAAGTACTGCGTGCTTGGCCACTGGTGACTCTTGAGGAGTAGGTGCAGGAGGGAAGGTGCATCCTTGTTTAACACCGTTGTGCTCTCGTCCCCTATTGATCTAAGTGCTGCGTGTTGGTGTGCAGTATTTTTGGATTACTCAATTGGAACAGTTTGTTCCAGCTTTTGAACGCTTCGGTATGAACGGCGGTTCTAGTGAGTTCTTTCTAGAGTACAGTCTTTGGAAATGGGTGCACACCCGTACTTTACATTTGCACTGGCAGCTTGGATTCTCCTCTTTACCGTTGTTGAACCCTAAGTCCTATCGCAGTAAAAACTATGTGCATTCAACTACCGGAATGTTGGCAAAGTTGGAAAAGTTCTTAATCTCATGCAAGTAATGGTTAATTTCAACATGTGCCTTTAAGAACTGTAGTATCAACTCACGTGGCCGACGTGGGCTACCCGGTTAGCACTTGGCAAAATGGTCGGTTCCTGCGCTGGACTCTATTGCCAATAGTGCTCTCAATTCCATGGGTCTTTGATTTAATTCTGACCTGATGGGCTCACATGCAACTATCCGAACAGTCTGAAATATGCAACGACTACAGACTTGACGGCAGTTTTACTCACGGATACGTAGTGCAAAATATTTCATGTCAACGTTTAAGCATCAAGTTCTTCAATAATGCGTTCAAGCACAACAACCTTCATGCATCAGGCTAAGCTAACTTAACTTGGAGGTACCCAACCCCGGAATCTTTATTTCAGTACCCTTACATTTTAAAAAAAACATCGGTACCTTGTCGCCGTTTGAACCAAAAACTACGTCAGCAAAAAAAAACAGATACTCTTGTGTAATATATTCATCAGCGGACGTCACTACGTACTTTATGCATATCATATCATGTGTCATTTGGCACTCCTGTCAGCAAACCTATGGCAGCAAACCTTAGAATGAACCATTATTCTTTTTTCAATCAATGCGTTGAGTTACTTGCTATTCGAAGCACAAACTTTGCCTGAATTCATACTTTACAGACGCTGATGGCACATAACGAAATGGTGTGGCACCGCAATAAACCAACCCCACGTCTCCCACTTGCATTAAACTTGATCAGATTTCAGTCGGTGCGAGTATTCACTTTGCTGATTATTTACCAAGGGCAGGAAGGACGCCCCCTATTCAAACGAGAACGGATAAATCGCCCGACCCATTCTACAGTGCCACGACAAGCGCACATTCTCGTTCAATCGCTAATAAACTCTTTCGTCACTCGAAACTTTACACCCTACATGCATTGACCCATAAGGAGCAAACAAATTTGGAATGGATTCAGTGCTCCCTTTAATTTTGTTCCCCAATTCTGTTGTACTCGTCTCTAATTACAACAGATCCGCCCCAGCGCATCCAGTCTATCCTCTGTGGCCTGCAGCATATATCTCTGAACGCTTGCCGACTGTCCCTCTTGTTTGACAACCCTTCAATGAGGATATCGATTTTTGCTTCTGTTTCGGAAATTATTTCAATCTCCACAGTTAATCTTTCATACATTACGGTTTGCCGCTCGTCCAAAACATTTAATCTCTCCTCCTTGACATCAAGTTTCGCAGTCACATCAGACAAACTGTCCTCTCTAGCTTGCAAGTTCATTTCACGTTGAGAAAGCCTGGCCTCCCGAGAAACCAGTCTGCCCACTTGAGCTGATAATCGATCTATTCTTGCCTGACTAACAGATGCTCGATTCACAGCTGTTTCTTCTCTCCTGTCCAAAACTTCAATCTCTCTTTCAAGACGTTCCTCCTCACGCTCCAGCCTCGCCACCTCCACCTCGTTTCCTGTAGAGGGGCTCGACAAACCAGCTTCGACCAGTTCTAGCCGTTGTTGGTCAGCCTCTAAATCATTTCGACTATTCTGAACTGCTGCAAATCGATCACTGATCCTTTGCTCTCTTTCAGCCAGATTTTCCAGCTTTCGGTCCACCCTCTCTCGACTATCTGCAATATAATACCCCAGTCATTCAGGTCGTTTTCTCTCTGGGACAGTTGTTGGGAACGATCCGTGGGAGTACTTGCTGGAGGGGCGGGCGGTTGGGGAAGGAACACTGGTGGAGGGGTGGTCCTGGAGGGCTGCAGCCGCAGCTTTGTGGTGGTGACATCCCATCATGGCGAAGTCTTCTTAAATTCGCCCGATCCTCCCGCCGATCTCTTCTACGCGCTCTCCTTCCTATGTTTGGATCAACTGTACTCGTGGTGGTCGTGGGGGTTGTGGTTGTCACAGTACCAGTAGTAGTCACTGCGGTTGTCACAACCGGTGGCGCAACAGTTGTCGTTGAGGAAGTGTCAACTGGTTGTGCAGCATTGCCAGCGGATGACGACGACGAACTTGTTGGAGAGGTACCTTTTGTTGAGCTTGGTGAAGCCGAAGATGGGTCTGGGGTCGAAGACGGAGTTTGTGATGGACTTGGTTTCGCAGATTTGGATGCTGTAGGAGATACGACAGGAGTCGGTGAGTAGGAAATGGTAGGCGAAGGAGTTGAACTTGGGGTCATTGAAGGCGAGGGCACCGCAGATGGAGATGGTTTGACCCAGTTCAATTTATCTCGTGGGAAAAGAGTCGAGACTGGCAGAGTAATTTCCGGTCCGTCCTCCGGGATCTGGAAGGTTACTTGTTCTGTATCAAAAATACCCCTCCATTGCCAATATTCAACTGGCGAAGAAGGGGTGAGTTATTTTCAGAAGGTGGGGGCAGGCGGGCGGAGAGCTAGACGATAAAACAGCGCTGATGCGATTGTGACGAGCGGGACACGTTGGATTCTCATTGTAGAAGGCTTTGTTTTTCCTTGCGCGGCTACCCATGTCAAGAAGATTGGTGTAGCCCTCTCCGTTTTATGTTGATTCTGTCTCTTGAGCAACGGAAACTGGACAGTTGCAGTGGGAACAACTCTCAGTGATCTGACACCAGCACGTATTGAAGTCGGATACGAAAAGCCACAGGCCCGCGCTCAACTCAACGCGATACATACTAAATCTGACAAGTAATCGTGGAACATGTGAACATAATTCCTTTGACCAGCAAACTGTAAACTTCGAACCGCGTTTCTGGGGATTGCAATCAGATTGAATCAATGTTGGCCGTTGTACTTGTGCGCAGCCTGACCATAATGTCACTTTGCTAATTTGATCCAGTTATTCGCGGATTCATTTCTCACGATAAAGGGCCTTACATTATTCGGGGAACTATTGCGTGCATTATACGGGTAATTGTCGCGAGAATTCCAGTATACTCAGAGCAGTCGCAACAAGCTGCCTAGGGTTTTCTGGTTTTCATCAAATACACGGGATCGTCATTCGAGATAAGGGCGTAAAGAGACAAAATGAGAAGTATAATAAACTGAAGCGTTGACTAATTCTCATCCGATTGGAAAATTCAAGAATTCAATTACTTATGTACAGAGAAGTACTGGTCCCATCTCCACCCTCAGGATGGCAACTTAAGTTAAGAGGTGGTTTAAAACGGCAGGACACAAATAAATATTTTGATGCCTTTCCCCGCGAGATCTCATGTGTCCAAAAAGCCGAGTCAAAATAAATTCCACCCTCTAAGATATTCCGGCCACATCCGACCATATCTTTCAAATATTAAAACACCCCACATTCCCCCGATTCCAACTTCCGCTTGACGTAAATATCAGCAATTATTATAGTCGCTGGGCCTCGGCGTAGGGAAAAGCATGTGACCAGGAGGGCCAATCCAAGTTTGGGTCGACATCGCGTCTACGAATCCGAAGACAACATGTAGTATTGCCAAGTAAGAAGTTTAATTTCGATCCAATAATTTGGCGGACCCTCTCTCTACCTGTTGCGCTGGGCAGAGGTCTAAATGCAGTGCCCCCAAGTGTTACAGCCCTAGAAATTGCACGAAAATGAGTATAGCACTAAGTCGCAACGCAGCCCAAAAAAGTCAAGGGCCTTCTCACAATAATCAGCCAACGGACTAAGCCGGGACTGCTTTTCGAAGAATTATGTGATTGATGTGAAGGCGCACGGACTTCATTACGCTCTATCCGTCTATATAATTTTGAGTTTTGTCCTATGTGGGCCTTGTATTGAAGTATTCAACTCACAAAAAATAACAGTAGTGCGATGGAACGGGTTTCAAAGGTCCAAGGCATTCTTTTAAAGCGACACTCCGTATTGGCATTAACCTTCAATGCGGCTTTATTGCTTGCTGGCCTCTCTACTTGCTGACAGAGTGAAGTGCCATCAACGTCTGGCTCAATATTTCATGTACTGTGCAGTACTGTACATCCTCTCCCCCGTCGGATTGATACTTATGGCGCCTTGGGCGACGACGGTAAGGCTTTTTTCCGCCGCCTTGCTTCCTTCGCTGCTTCCCGTCGCGGTTCCCCTCAACAGGAGCTCCGCGACTTCGTTACCCGTTTTGCATTTAGTCTCCAAATAATGCAGGCGCGACAAGTTTCTACCGCCGCCCGCATCCGTAGTTAATTTATAAATACCCTCCGCACGCCTCTGTGCGACATTGTACGACAAATAAAGATCTACAACCACATGCACACTACTATCAAGTTTACTGGTTTTCAACCAGCTTTTCTGTGACAGTAATTGAACCCCGCAAGTCCCCCCGCATAAGAGATTGCTGGTTACTAAGCGGGCAACGAATATGTCAACACGCCAGAGAGGGGACGACTTTGTCAACACCTCCCTTTCTAACTTCCTTTGCACTGCACACTCTAACCGACCATATCTTTCAATTATTAAAGCACCCCACATTCACCCCATCTAAATGCCGGAGTGGTTTATTTGGAGAGCACTATGCAAAAAGCAAAGCGACAAACGCAGTAATTCTTTCCTTGTTGAGGATTCAGCGGTGCAGTATTGTCTAAAATAGAATAGAAATAGCCAACTTTACATCTTGGCCGCCTCGTCTAGAAAAGAAACCCATCTATAATTCACAAGGGCAGCGCACGTGAACACGTGCCTCTACGACAACATTCCTCTCTACAGATGATACGTTTACATCATCTATTTCTGGGAGAATTGTGGTGGTTGAATGCTTGCAAAATAGGTTAGCCTATGTTCCAAAGTACATCAAATGATTGGTCATCCATTTCTTGTTTGGTCAACTGGGGAAAAGGCGACCTTTTATTCAACTGTAACAGTTTTCTAGCGTTTTGACGGCTTCCCACCAATCCTTTACATTGTAAGCTTTTAGCAATATCACGACATCCCTCAGGGAACAGCTGACCTCATTTTTCATGGATTGAAAACACCCCAAATTTCCCCCACTATCATGGTGCCAGGAGAACCGATCTTATGTCATTTTCTTAAGGCCTGAGAGTGCCCACGTCGTGCAAATAACTGTAATCACATCCGTTAATACTAGATTTGTGCTGATCGAACTCTACTGAATATTTGGTTTATTTGAAGTCTAGTCCACTCTCTGGTATGGTTTCTCTTGTCATGTCTAATGCCAGTGCGGGGTGATATAATATTTGGGACATAGAATGTTTCAAATTCAAGAGCTGGCATTATTCCCAAATTTTTTCATGTCTTCTGGGCCCTACTTTCGGCGGATTTATTCGTAAACCACCTCTGGTTCGTTTACTTTGTCTATGTTTTTGCACGTGCAACGTGCAGAATCATTAGGACACCACTCAGTGGCCATTGGGAGAAAAACCCTCGGTTGTTACGGCACGTTTCCTTGATACGAAATCGTGCACTACCTGATATTACAGAGGTAGCGGATATTTTCTCTGCTTTATTACCACAAAGTCCCTAGGCAACAATCCTAATTTAATCTTCCAAGAATAGAAAGGGGATTGATTTGGTTCTTTAATTTCTGAAAAGTGCGGTTCGGCTATCCCCGGTGTATGCTAGACGTGTTCAGGGTAATGGATAATGTGAGTCATGTGCCGAAATGGCTGGTTCGGAGCCTGTCAGCAGGGTCCGATGCATTGGACATCAAAATGTTTGACGTGAACTGTTTATTTTAAGAAACATGGCAGCAGAAATGCTCTGATTCAAGCTCACGGGGTAGTGAATGAATCTGTTGGGTTTTTACTGGAAAGCGTTATATGGAACGCAATAGATCGTTTTGATAAGCTGTAAGAAAATAGCTGTGGAAGCAAGGGGGAAGGTTTGGGTGTTTTACTCTTGGAAGATATATCCGATCTAACCATGGTTTCAGACAACCACAATCGACTCAAAAAGGTATGCCCACACAGTAATAGGGAAGGAATTGCGCTCCTAAGAGGCTACCTTCAGGCCAGAAGTGACATCACCTTGTCGTCAGGACGAATTCTGTTGAGATGCATGTACAACCAATAGTCTCTTTATTTGAGCCTCTGTAAAAGCAGTGATATGTGCTTGTGAAGCCCGACTGGGCAATGGCGATTTACACCTGTCTCCTATCTTCTTTGGAAGCTTGTGCCTCCAATACAGTCTTATGCTTAAATATTCGTAGGAGCACGTACATTGCCGATTATGAAGGTAGGGGGCTCGACGTCAGACGCGCTGGTACCATCGTTCGGCACTGATTAGTGCACTAACGTCTGCGAAGAACGTTGACTGGCTGCCTTTGGTGATGAGACGCCAATGGAGCAAGTTTTGTTGATTGCTGGTTGCCCATGGGTTTCGTTAGAATCAACACAGGAAAAGGGTAGTCAAATAGTGGTGGTAGATCTTTATTTGTCATACAATGTCGCACAGAGGCGTGCGGAGGGTATTTATAAATTAACTACGGATGCGGGCGGCGGGTAGAAACTTGTCGCGCCTGCATTATTTGGAGACTAAATGCAAAACGGGTAACGAAGTCGCGGAGCTCCTGATGAGGGGAGGAACCGCGACGAGAAGCAGCGAAGGAAGCAAGGCGGCGGAAAAAAGCCTTACCGTCGTCGCCCAAGGCGCCATAGATATCAATCCCGACGGGGGAGAGGAGGATATCGTTTCGGTTGCAGTAAGTGCCGTAATGACGATGTTTCTCGCGCTCTGCGAGTGTCGCGGCGGCGCCGGCAGTAACCGTACTTGGCGAAATGTGGCGGCGTGCGGAGGGGTGGGCAACAGTAACGTCGACGGCTATATCGGTACTGTGAAGCCCGTATGCAGCGGGTATGTAGATATCCATTCGTAGCACGGGGGACTCCGAATGCCCAGATGAGTCGGGAACCTGGTGGAGGAGCGGATGTTCGACGAGGGCGACGATCCCAACTTCCTTGCAGTAGCGGGCAAGAACGTTGCGGAGGATGTGGTGACGACGAGTCATCCGTCTTCGTATTTGCAGGTCAACGCGTGTTGACCACTTGGATCTAAGACGGGTGCGATGTCGGCCGAGCGGCGGGAGCAGACCGGACAGCGAGTAGATCCAGGGAATAGCGCGATGCCGAGACGTAGAGCCAGAGCGACTTTCCAGGCGGAAGAGGACATGTACGTACCGCGGTGGGGGTGAGGAAGCGAAGAGAAAACAGTCGATGCGGAGGATGTGCGCACGGAGAGGAGCCGTGCTCGGTCGTGGGCTGCCGCGGACGAGAACAAGCTATCGGACTTCGATAGCATGAGTTCAGTTGTGATCGCAGACTGGAGCCTTTCGCCGGGGACCGGCGATGAACAACGCTCGAAAAGAGCCGTAGCTGTAAGCGACGAAGACAGCTGCGGGTGGCGGGAGGATAAGAGCGAGATGGCAGACCGAGGGATCTCTTCCAAGTGGCGGTCCTGGGAAAGGGTAAGCAGGTCGGAGATAAGTCGAAAAGAATCAATTACAGATGCTGCGTATGCAGCCTCGGTAATGTCTGAAGTTTGCAGGAGACCTAGACCGCCCATTGAGAAGGGGAGAGAGGCTTGGAGCCAGGCTCGCTCTGGACAGGGCAGCTGCAATTGGTGGAACGCTTCCCTCTGCTTCTGATCGAAGCTAGCGGCGAGAACCGCAGATTGAGTGGAGGGAAGCGTACGCAGCAAGTGCATGACCTTGGAGGCGTTCGCGCAGAAGCGGTGTAAGTGGAAAGCCAATTGAGCATCATCCAAGTCTCGAAGGGATTGGAAGATGCGGTCAACTTCGTTTTGGCGGCCTGCGAAAAATTGGGAAACAAAAGCGTCCGAGCCAATCGGGGATCCCAGCACGATAAAACCAGGGGGGGTTGAAAAGGGGCAAGGAAGTGCCAAAGGGGAGTGGGAAGGGGAGAAGCCGTAAACTTGGGTCTTGGCAAGGTTGAGCTGGAACCCTAGTGGACCTCCTTCAAGCTGGATGAAACGGATGGCAGCAGCGGCTTGGGATCGAGGAAGAACAATGTTACCGTCATCTGCGTACCAAGCGTTCAGGGCAGGTGAGAACTTCTCCTGTAACGATAGCAAGAGCGGATGGAGAGCCAGGGCAAAGAGCAAGGGACCGAGGGGATCACCTTGCTGAGTGCCCTCTGAACTACGGACATAGTAGGGTCCGAAAGCAAGCTCTGTAGGAGCATCGTAACAAGAGTGTACCCACCGTGCGAGGCCTGGGGCATGTGTCTGTACGGCTTCCAGAATGCGCTGGCGGGAGATGCAATTGAAAGCGTTGCGAGCATCTATCTGGACCAAGACGTGATCGTGGAACTCGGGTCTCTGGGAAAGACGACGCACAGAATGAATTATTGCATCGATGCCGTTCTTGACGCCTACCCCGACCTGATGGGGCAGAAGGTAAGAGCGGATGGCGGGGGCGGCTTTGTGTGCCGCGAGCCTAGAAATTAGGCGCCGGTAGAGAAGCCCAACCGCATCGGACGGATTCCCCCGTTTGGCTTCGGCAGCGCAATAAGACGGCCTCCGCAGAAATACGGGCGGCACGCGGCCGGCAGATCGCTGTTCAAACAGAGGTTGAGGAACTTTGTCAGGGCATGTAGGCAATCCCTCGCGGGCGTGACCCCACCTGCCGGGCGAAGCAGCATTCGCAGGAACACTGGGGATAGACCATCGGCCCCAGGAGCGGTTGAAGGATCCAGGCTGTGAATGGCACGGCGGACATCCGAGACCGAGAACTTTAGCGCCGGAGGCAAACCGTGAGGGGGCATGGGAGTGATTGGGATGGGGGCGGGGGATGAAGTGAAGCCAAGGATTGAAAGGTAGCTTCGCTGGGGGAGAGTGGGGGATCGACTTGGAGAAGGGCTGCTGTGGCCCGGGAAGGGCTACCCCGGGAGAGGAAGCGACGGCATCTGCGAAGGGCCGTGTCAGGGCGGGCGAGGGTGGGAGGGGATGGAATCGGAGAGGGGGTGGCGGAGATGAACAACGAGGAGGCCTCATCGAAGAGGTCATCATAGAGGCGGCTAGAGGCCATGCGGATGCGGTCGACAAGGCTGGAGCAATTTTCCCTGCGGCGGCGGCCAAGAGCGCGGGGCGGTTGTGTCGGAAAACCAACTTCGGGATGGCAAGAAGTTCCAGAAGGGCTCGAGTCCTGTGCTCTGGCGATGGAGCAGATATAACGCGGTACAAGGCAGCAAAGTATAAGTCGTAAGCCGCGGCTTGGACCGGGCGAGGAATGAAGGTGAGAACAGGGAAGGGGGCGGAGAGGAGGGAGCGGAAGGTGAGGGGTGACTGGGATGGTCCTGAAACTAGATTCACAGCTGGGAGATTCATGCGTTAGGATCCATGTCGGCATCGGGGGCAGGAATGTGTTCGAGGAGACCATAGGGGTTGGTGTCTGCTGGTGTAGTAGGGAGCGGAGGGATGGGCGATTGGGCATTCGGGGCGCCGACTGTAATCCAGCCATCCGTTTGAGGCGGAACAGGGGCAGTCTGGGTACGGCGGCGTTTGAATCCACCTGCCGCTGCTGGTGGGGGAGGCAGAGGGACTGCTCCAGGGAAACCAGGGAGGTCCGAAAGTTTGGCAAGTATTTTCGTATCGATATCCCGGAGAGCGGTGGCGAAGGATCGAGCCGGAGACCATTTGCAATTGTCGTCTTCCAAGCGAGAGATTTCAGAACGCAGACCTTGCCATACTGCAACGAGGTCATCAGCCGAGAGATCATTCTCTAGATCCATTATGCCGGAGAAGGTAAGCTTTGGTGCGTCGAAGTTGTCAGAATGCTGCGCTAGGGTGCGGTAAGAGTCGTATGCAGCGTTGACCGTAGATAAGTCGCGCTCCGCCGCACAGATATAGAAGTGGTTCGGATCTGCGGATTGGATAATGGAGCAGGAACCAGGGAATCCCCCGGCAGAGATGGCGGCGCGAAACTGGGATGGGTTGTGGATCTGGAAGGTCGACGGAACAGAAACGCGAACGAAACGCTTCTGATTACCTCCGAAAAGGCCGCGGGTGGCATTGCGAACAGTGCCTGCAAACTTACGGGCTAGGCGGGCGTCGTCGAGATCGCGATGCTCAGTCAAGCCTTGACGACCGAGTGGCGGAAGCCGCCGAATAGGGTGGGTCCGCACCGGGGCTGGGGCCCGCGGAGCTTTGACTGCTCGCAGATACGGGGCCGGGCTGTGGCCGCAGGATCCTCTTCAGGCGAGTTGGCGTCGGAAGCGGAAGGAGAACGGGGTGCGGAAACGTCAACGCCGACAAGCGCGTTAAGAATGTTCAGGACAGACCTAAACTGCGGGTTGTTCTGGAAAGACGGCTTAAGCGCGTTGAACGTAGAGGTTTGCAGGGCGGATGCGAGGAAATGATCGTAGATGCGGGGTCAGCAAGGTTCACAGCTCCGTCAAGCAGTGAGGCGGATTTAACCAAGAAATCCAGCGCAGCATGTGATAGAGCAACGACGGGGTTGCTGAGGGTGGCAGCGGGACGGTTTGTTTTCGGCGCATATAGTGTGGTATGACGAGGGCTGGCCTAAGGACCGATGAAGAAAGGGACCGAAGGGGCGGGACTGCACGTGCAGGCGCGAGATCACTCGGGTAGTCGGGAGATCACAGACACGAAATAGTGTTACCCGCGGGAGTAAATACTTGAAAAACAAAAAGAGAAAGCAACAAAACAAGAAGGATGAACGCGTTTCGCGAGAAGGAACCCGCGAGCGCTGGTGCGAGACGCACGCGGTGGCGGTCCGTACGGCGGATACGAGAAGAGGGAAGGGGATAGAGGCGACAGAGTTGTGCAACAATATCGAAGCTGTAGCTCAGTGATGACGGTATTGTACTGCTCACTTGTACAGTGCTGTGAGATGTCAAATAGTACCGTAGACAATTCATTCTGCTCGTATCTTAAACAACTAAAGCCGCAACTTGGCCTCCACCGATCAAGACTAGATATCCAAGCAATGGGAAGCAACAGTTGGATCGACTTCTTTGATGTCACCTTCCTCTATCCCTAGCTCCCTCCAACAGTAGAGTGAGGACTTTCGGCCCGATGTCCTCTCTTGATGCGGCCCGAACTGCGAAACATAAAATATACCATTCTTTTATAGCGATCTCCATCAGAGGTAGGCTCGTACCATTGACATATCCACTTGCGAAGGTTGGAACCCGGACGCATGCGCGATGCTAAATGACGTGGCAAGGAATGTGGCTATGAGGGAAATAGAGACGTGCAAAAAGGTTCAGGTGGTTTCCCGTGTCATGTCCAATGCGGCCTGCTTAATTGCTGGCCTTATTGATATAATGAAAATTGTAGATATTCCTTGGCATGCTGCGCTGGCTGAGTTGGCTGCGCTGGCTGAGTTGGCTGGCTGCGCTGGCAGTTGGCATGCTGCGCTGGCCGAGTTGGCATGCTGTGCTGGCTGAGTTGGCATGCTGCGCTGGCTGAGCTGTCACTGTACTTACAATTATATTTTTAATTATTTTTAGAGGGATGCTTTGCACTGTACTGTGGCGGTGCAGATTTGGCACATAGGTACTGTATAGATGCTACAGATAGTGAGGGTTGAAAACTCTATATAAGGGGCTGTTTGCATGAAATGGTAGGACTACTTGGGAGCCAGCATACCCGAGCGGGGCGCTCAACAAGTTAAGTCAAACACAAAGCATAAAGGAAGTTGGCAGACAACTTCAAGCCAAGTCCCGAGTAGTAGGAAGTTGAGAGTCAACTTCAGACCCAAGAAAACTTTTTCTTACGCTAGTCGCAGAGCGTCGGTGGTAGACCCTGCCCCTTTTATACTTGCTTGTAGCTTCCTCAACTCTCTTCTATATACACTCCCTTTTGTTCGTTCAACAATACCACGGCAGCACTTTTGTCGCTCGCAACACCTCCTTCTCAGGGTAATTGGTTCTGAGGATCTCTTCCCCGCCGATTTACCCCTATCATTTGGTACTCTTGTGGAGGGGGTTGCACCCGAGGTATTCGAGTTGAGCAGTAGTAAGGAACACTTCGGGGGATTTTTTTTGTAATCATGGATCTCAACGCTGCTCGTATAACGTTCACAGGGGCAAGACTGAAGACGTTGAGGAGTTTCTTTACACATATGTCAACGTTGTGATGCGAGAGAAGGGCGATGAAGAGAAGGCCGCAAGTATCTTCGCCTATCTTCATGGTGACGCAAAGCACAAATATAAGTCCAAGTTTATCGACGGGTGGTCTCTTAACGGGAATGGGCGTAACTTCGGTGAGGTATGTGAGTGGCTTGTGAAAGAGTATGCTAAGGAGGTAGAACCAGATGAGATGATTCGTACCGCCATAGAGGCCCGGCTCAACTTCGACGATTTGTTAAGCTCATTGGTGTACTTGTGTGATCTTTATGAAAAGGCTGGGTTCAACGCCCAAGCCAAGTACGGAATGCTGCGTAAGGCGGCTATGGGGGATAAGCGGCTCTCCGATTTCCTCCTCATCAAGGGCCCTCACACTTTTGATGAACTGAAGGGTACCATAGTAGAATTTGTCAAAAATTCGGAGACGTTTCAGTCACTGAGTGAGGTACCGAGGGAAACCCGCACATCGATGTCTATCGTACATCCTGAAAAGAATTATCAAAGGCCGGCTACTAGTGCAGCGGCATTAGAATCTGTCAGGAGCGATGTCAAAAACTTGGAAGAAAGGTTGGAAACCCGATTCGATAATCGACTTGACATGATAACCTCGCAGTTGGAAAGCCTTACTCTTACCATTAAGAAGAACCAGTCTGGGGCCCCTAAGGCCGCAGAAGTCTGTTCTTACTGTCACAAGCCTGGACACTTTGCAAACAGGTGTCCTGATAATCCACATAGAAACACTCGTTGTGCAAAGTGCGGTCGATATGGGCATCATGAAAGTAACTGCTGGTCTAAAGACAACAGAAGAGCAAATTTATCGGAAGCAAGGAGTGAGTCAGGACCAGAGGTGAAAATCTTACAAAATAGAAGGGATCAAAGGTTGACGGATGCCGGTAACGTATCCATCGCTGAAGAGATTAGTCAAGTCAATGTGACAAAAAGGGATGGGGAAGGGAACATTTTATCGAAGAAACCTAGGCTAGAGTATGGAATGCTGGAGCATATCCCAGCACCTGTACCTCCTCGAACCAAGAGGTCTGATCAAGTTGTTCCAGGAGTGGGAGTCACTCCGGCCAAGAAGACGAAAAAGAGTAAGAAAGTTAAGAGTATCTCTAAGGACGTACTAGAGTATGTGAAGAGGTACAATTTGGTGGCTGAGCTTGCATCGGCCCCAACTGGGATAACGTTTGGTCAACTTTTGAGGGGCGACGCAGAGGATGCGAGAAAAGAACTCAAAAAAATTATCAGGTCTAATAAGTCCGCTAAGGGTAAGAAACTGTTTCTTCAATCGGCCTCGACAGCACCAAGACGTCTTAAGCTGGTACCAGTCAAAGTATTGGGTATGAAAACCCAAGCTCTCTTCGATTCGGGTGCTGTTCCAAACCTCATTTCAGAAACTTTGGTGACAGATCTAGGTCTCGAAATTACTCCAACGACTCGAAAAATAACTGTAGCGGATGGAACCGTCTCAAAATGCATGGGCACTGTTGACAAGGTTTCCGTGTTCTTTGGGGACTCTAAAGTTGATGTAGACTTTCTTGTCATGCCGGATCTCCCTTTCGATGCAATCATTGGCTGCCCACATGGAAAGACTAGGACATGCATTGACTTGGGCAACCAAATGGTTTCAGTTAATATTGACGGCAGAACCGTGAAGATGCCCCTGGATTTCGACAAAAGCACGCATCCTGAAGATTTAAAAGAAACGGACAGTGAAGATTTCACTTCTAGCTATGACAGCGAAGATTCGGAACCAACTAACACTTTCGGAAGTGGAAAAGGGTACCCTCGGGGTTAATGAACATGGCATGGGACGATTATGATTCCGGGTTTGAAACAGATGACGACTGGGATTCTAGGATAAGTTTGAAACCCGAATGTGTTTCTTTTTGCGATGATATCGAATCAAAGGACAGAATTCGGAGCATGAAAGAAGATTACCTTTGCAAAGAAAATAAGAATACGTCGAATTCCATATATGAAGATGTGAGCACGACGGAAGAGGTCCTTCAAAATATTGAGGTTGAGGATCAAGAAGAAAAAGGGCGCCAAATGGCAGAAATCCAAGGAAAAGTGCAGCACCTTCCCGCCCCCGCCTCACTGAAAATATCCGACATGTTAACATCTTCCGAAGTAATTGCATGGAGCGTTTCAGATTTAAGACAAGCAAGTGTACCGGTTACTCACTCGTTCGAACTTACCGACACTCAACCGATTTACCACAAGCCTAGACGTCAACCGCCAAAATATGACCAATTTATCTCAGAAAATGTTACAAGTATGCTGAAAAATGATATTATTCGACCAGTTTCATCCCCATGGTCGTTTCCAGTTGTGGTCGCACCAAAGAAGGATGGAAAGCTGCGTTTTTGCGTCGATTACCGACAACTGAACCAGAGAATGATACCCGATCGATTTCCGATTCCGAACATGGAGGAGATCCTCGAGGACCTGAAGGACGGGAGATATTTCACCTCAATTGACCTTTACACTGGCTATTGGCAGATTCCATTGGATGAAAAATGTAAGGAAAAAACAACCTTTACCAGCAAAGCCGGTACGTTCAGGTTCGAAGTGATGCCTTTTGGTCTCATGAATGCACCAGCTACATTCCAAAGAATGATGAACGAGGTTTTGAAAGGACTTCCATTCGCAAGAGTCTATATCGATGATGTCGTCATATTCTCAGAAACATTGGATCAGCACATCTCGCACGTCAAGACAGTTGTGGAGAGGATATCGGAGTATAGCTTGAAAATTAAGTTGAGCAAATGCTTCTTTGCGAAAACTTCTATCCAATTACTCGGTCATATCGTCGACCAAGAGGGAATTAGAGTGGATCCAGAGAAAACGAAAAAAATAAAGTTGGCACCAAGGCCCGCTTCAAAGACGGAGGTCCGAAGCTTCTTAGGACTGGCCTCATATTACAGAAGATTTATCAAAGATTTCGCCAAGACTGCAGCACCGTTACATGCCAGCACTACGAAGAACGGAAAATTTCACTGGAACAAGGAAATGGAAACTGCATTTCAGGAGCTTAAAGATAAGCTATGTGTCCCCCCAGTTCTCATGTACCCAGATTTCAAGAGACCATTCGTTGTGGAGACAGATGCCTCAGAACGGTCTTTGGGTGCCGTTTTGTCCCAAAAAGATGAAAACGGAAGACTACACCCTGTTCAATTCGCAAGCCGAACTCTGAATGACGCGGAAAAGAGATACTCAGTCTGCGAGAAAGAAGCGCTAGCTGTCGTCTTCGCGCTGAAAAAGTTTCGCGTATACCTTTTATCACTCGAGAAATTTGTCTTGATAACTGATCACCAGGCACTTAAAACAGCATTCCAAAAGAAGGATGTACATCACCGCTTGGCCCGATGGCTCGACATTTTCGCAGAATATCGGTTTGAAATTGTGTATAGACCCGGACGCAATAATCAGCCTGCCGATTACCTATCCCGCTTGAGGGACGCACTGATTCCAAATGAAAAAGCTTCGGAGGACATCGTCGGAGTCGCCGAGTTGCAGTTGCCGAACGATAACGAGTACGAAGCTAATATTCACGGACTGATCAAATTCCTCGATGGACTAGAAATGAGAAAGGTTGATCTTGAACAAGAAATTGGGTACGCAGGAATCAAAAGGCTTTTACATTGTGGAATGGGAAACTCTTCCGGCACACTAAAGCCGGTCCCCGACTAGTGGCCCCTTTGAAAGAAAGAATGAAGATCTTGAGGACTTTCCATGATGAGCTAGGGCATTGGGATCTCGAAACAACCAAAAAATTCGTAACTGAGAGATTCTGGTGGCCCGGTATCCATAAGGACGTCTATAATTTCGTGAAAAGCTGCGACAACTGCCAAAAATTCACTCCAATACGGAAGTATAAGACAACTCTAAGTTTTCCAGTTTCCGGTCTCTTTGAAACCTTCTCAATTGACTTGCGGGCCCGTTCAAGGAAACTTCTTCCGGAAACAAATATCTCCTTATAGGGTGGAACATCTTACTGGATGGCCAATAGCAGTTGCAGTGAGGAGGCAAATGCTGAGTGGTACTGAGATTCATCGAAAAAGAAATTATTGAACCGTTTGGTCTTCCAAAAAGGATAATCTCGGATAACGCCCTTTGTTTTACTGCAACTTCACTGCTTCGAGTTTTGAAGGAGAAAGGGATTCAGCTGAAGACAGTCTCGACTACGCTCTTATGTCAAACGGAAAAGCCAAAAAGATGATTGGAACTATCAAACGCGCACCTACTTTTTGGAATATTTTATAGGTAATCAACTGCATCCTATTCGTTTGAAAGGGCTCATGTTTTAACAATAATGCAAATTACATTAATAGAATCAGAAGAAGAATGATGACGAGTCGGGACGTTCGTCTTGAGCGAGGGGGCGTGATATAATGAAAATTGTAGATATTCCTTGGCATGCTGCGCTGGCTGAGTTGGCTGCGCTGGCTGAGTTGGCATGCTGCGCTGGCCGAGTTGGCATGCTGTGCTGGCCGAGTTGGCATGCTGTGCTGGCTGAGCTGGCATACTGCGCTGGCTGAGCTGTCACCGTACTTACAATTATATTTTTAATTATTTTTAGAGGGATGCTTTGCACTGTACTGTGGCGGTGCAGATTTGGCACATAGGTACTGTATAGATGCTACAGATAGTGAGGGTTGAAAACTCTATATAAGGGGCTGTTTGCATGAAATGGTAGGACTACTTGGGAGCCAGCATACCCGAGCGGGGCGCTCAACAAGTTAAGTCAAACGCAAAGCATAAAGGAAGTTGGCAGACAACTTCAAGCCAAGTCCGAGTAGTAGGAAGTTGAGAGTCAACTTCAGACCCAAGAACACTTTTTCTTACGCTGGTCGCAGAGCGTCAGTGGTAGACTCTGCCCCTTTTATACTTGCTTGTAGCTTTCTCAACTCTCTTCTATATACACTCCCTTTTGTTCGTTCAACAATACCACGGCAGCACTTTTGTCGCTCGCAACACCTCCTTCTCAGGGTAATCGGTTCTGAGGATCTCTTCCCCGCCGATTTATCCCTATCACTTATGATGGCCTTTTGTAAAGCATCCTGTAGCTCTGCCCCTGGTACTGTATTAGAATGTCCTTTTGAGTCTGTTATGGTTGTCTGGAGTACTTTGGAATGCATCAATTTCTAATCCATTTTCTATTTTACCAACGCCCCGAATTTCCGAATTCAACTCAACTATTGCAAAGCTTCATCAAAGTTTCGCCGCTTTCGGCGGCCGCCCCGTGAGACATGTCGTTAGGTGCTGGTGCGGCCATTTCCGCCCGTGGAGCCCAGTTCCCCTTCAGATCGACCTACCGCGACCGGTGCGCTCTCGCTGCATCGCGCTCGTAAATACCAATATCGACAGTACCGTCACACAATAGATGTAATAAAATGCTCTCAAGCTAATAATAGGAACGAGATTGACTAGAAAGAAGATATCTATTCAATTAATAATATCGACGTGCCATCCTCATAACCCAAACCTAGCAGAAATGAATGGAATGGATTTGGCCAATAAGTAGGTGTATCAGAATCTCTCTTGGTGTCGAACAATGTGTCTGAGTTGTTCGGTAGTCTCTCTTCACCGGACAAGAGGAGCTCGCAGGAGCCAAATACAGTGTTCAGTAACAGAACAAGTTTATTGTGATGGTATCTTCATTGTCCCCCTCTCCCGTCTTCGAATTACCCCGCTGTCTCATCCTATTGTTCCTACCTCTCCCTGCCGACACTGAGTTGCAATGCCTGAAACATTGCATTTGTCCTGTAGTACCTCGACCTTTTGGCACCCTCACGACCTTAAGTCAAGGTCATGGTCGTGGGCAATGCTTACCAATCGGGATTCGATTAGGTACAACACGTTGATTCAGATACTGTGCTGACATCCAAAGAAGCCATATTACAGATCCAAATATCGACACTCCCCATTCTAGAACGGCAAGAAGTCGTGGTACTACTTCCTTTGTACGATGGCACCGTCTGTCCGAACAACCCACTGAAGAACGTCGAGGTTCAGTCTACCCTCATTCAACAATTGAATCTTGCACCACACTTTCCGCGCTTTGTTAGCGCATCAGCAGGGTTGTCCGCACCTTCATCCATCCCATATCAGATATTTTGCCACTGCCGTACGCCTCTCGCGCAGCTACCAGATCAATCATGAGCCTGCGTTCTGTCGTAGACGAGTTCTTGATGATCACCTTGAATAGGCTATCGGAATCCGTGTACAGGTGCAGTCGGATGTTCATTCCCATCATCTGCTGTATCGTGGCGAGTACTGAACGCCCAATCAAAACCGTCTGCGAACGCATAACATTCCCCCCCAGAACGGAGCGAACAATTCTCTTAGACTTGTAGCTTGCAAAGTGGATGATGTTCGCCCGTCCAGTGTCGTCACAAAGTAGAACTATAAACCCAAGTTGGGAATGTAGTGAGGGAGTATTTGCAAATGTAGAGTCGGAAAACACTTTGATACAAAGAGAATCTTTGTTCAATTTCTGCTCCAAGATACCCCGACGCGGTGTCTTAAGTACATAAGCGATTACGGCGTTCAAATCTTTAACATCTTTCCGGCACCAATTCTGTTTCGTGACCTGTGTGGAGAGGTTTACATCCGCACAAATATCTGGGCGGGTACTGGTGAGCCATGCGAGAGCTTGTCGGCGAGATCTAAACTCCTCGAACGTGCAATCCAAGGGAAGCAGCTCCAGTCTTGCGGCATAACGCTCTTGGTGTAGCAGGTAACCGTCGTTCAACTTTGTAACCTGGAGGCCAGCGAATGTAAAAGAATCGAATTCTCGCGGTTTAGTGTCGAAAGTGCGGTCCGTGATCGTAGATTTTGCTCAAAATGTGCTGTTCCAGCGCTGATTGTGTCGTCCACATATGTCCCCACGATCCCTTCGAGTCCCCTGGGCAGTTTTGTAGAAAAGGGACAAATCTCCAGCAGTCGGCATGATGCCCACGTCATGAGTGAGATGCTTGAAGAAAGTCTCATGCCAATAATCACCACTTTCGGAAAGACCGTAAAGGGTTTTTTTTAGACGGAGCAGCTGGTTAGGGAGACAAAAATCTCTCGTAGGACGTAGATATACATCGCGCATTAGTTGACGTGCGGACTGTAGGTACGCTTGAGAAATATCTTGCGACCAGAGACGCATGGAGTATGTAGCAGCGAGAGCGATAAGTAGACGTATAGAACCCTTTCGCAGAGTAGTACTGTTGTGAATTAGGAGGTCTTTGTGAGCGTCCGTGTGACCCTGAACGACAAAGAGAGCCTTATATAGCTCATCGGCAGTACCAAAATTCTTGATGGTGAACACGAACCGTCCTCCCATAACGTTAGGTGGTCCACCATCATTGGGAATGTCGTCGCGCATCACAACATCGAAAACTTCACGCTCTGCGAGGCCTGCAATTTCATTTTGGATAGCGGCAAGCATTTTAGGATGACGCACACGAGGGTCTCCAGATTTGAGAACTTCGGTGAGCAGGGCTTCCGGGGGAGTTTGGGAGCGAAATTGATCAAAAGCAGTTATCATATTCTGAAGTTCACGCTCACCGACGAGGTTCGGATTAGGTAATACCTGCGATATATTGAATGTCTTTGGCTCTCTATTGTAATCGACCGTAACCTGTTTCCCTGCGACACGAAGAACGTTAAAAGAGCCGATCCAAGAACCTGCATGGCGAACGGAGGATTTGTCTTCTCTGTAGACATGGACAGAATCACCTCGGGAGAGTAGGAAGTGAGTGGAAGGTGGCAGCTTTGAGCGGAGGGCTTCCTGTACCCGAAGTCTTGCGGATATCGATGCCATCTCTTTGCGGGCTGTCTGAAACGCAGCCATACGCTCGCGTTGCGCAGGGACATCCATGTGCACTGCTGGAAAAGAAGGTAGCGAATCGAAGACTAATATAGATGGGATAACTCCATCTGGGCCAGCTGTGTCATTGATGGCTTTCACAGCCAGACGTAAGGCGATTTCCGGATCAACCCTGGGGTGGTCTGTCATGAACTTGTCAAACACGTGACGTTGAGGCTCGTGGTATCTCTCACCAACCCAATGGAGTTGTGACTCTCTACTCCGGACAGTTGGACCTCAATACCGTGGAGGGACGTAACATCCTGCCAGAACTTTGAAGTAAAGACCTTATCGCGGTCGGCACGAATTCGGTTTGGATACCCAATGTAAACACTAGCCCAACCCTCGACAAACGCGTCCCAGAAATCGCGAGCAGATTCACTTTTGAGAATGACTGCGTTTTGGAACCGCGTCTGTGTGTCAACGATATGAAGGAGAGGCTGTCCCGTAACCACATGAGGTCAATAGCGACTTCATGGTTGAACTTCACTTCATCCGCTGGTATTGAGACACGAAATCTGTATGGCTTGGAGCGGTGGGTACTGCAGTTGCGGCATGCTGCAGCGATCTCCTCTAACATACGTCTAGTGTCAGCATTCACTTCGCCCGGTCGGGCACGTTTCAAAACGTTGTACAATTTCTGTATGCTAGGGTGGAAGAAGTGGAGGTGGAGCATTTGGAGATCAGACTTAGTAAAACAGATAGACTGCGGACCCCAACAGACAAACATATGATTGTACTTCCGTTGTATTGGCAGTTTCCAACTAGAACTACGACAATCAAGGACATTTAGGACATTGTCGGCCACCAAAGACTCTTTGTCCATAATATCCAAGCCCAGTAATAGCGGTATGTCGGCAGAGACGACATCAATTGACAGTGGAATAAAAGTTCCTTGTGGAGTAGGAAGCCGTATATCTATTTTTCCCAGGCTGTCGGACGACCCGTTTCCGAATATGAACGTAACATCAGATGGTCGTAGACGGAATTCTTGACAGAACGTGCGGCAATACGCCAGGGCCTGTCGTTTCCCGATGACTGAACGGGTAGCACCACCGTCTAGACAAGCGCCTTCAAAGCGTTTAGTGCTGTAGCGATCACACCGCTGAGGAGTTGGAGAGTGCAGGACGATAGGAAATCTTCTTTTGCGAGGGCGGTAGCGTCTTGCAGGGCGAGGTAGAGACTGTCTAGGAGAGTCCCTTTCGTGCACGACATTAGTTGCCTCTGTGAAGCATACGGACTCATGAGGAGCTTATCAGATGGTTTGGGAGGCCTTTTGGGCGGGACTTCTCGGCCATGTAAGTCCCGACTCAAAAAGCCGAATCAGATTCGGATAGACTCAGTGCGTTATCCTCGGCGGAATTAGATACAGCATCGAGAAACCCGGTAGTAGGGCGGAGTGTATCAGCAAAATGAACACGCCTAACACGGGAGGTGGCAGATGGGGCTTCTGTGTCGGTGTCAGAGCCTTCCGATGAACTATCCTCACTGGAGCTGTCGCCAGCAACGGTGTCAAAAGAAATTGTGCCCTCCTGTCCAGCCTTAACAAGGATCTGCGCGACATCGTAAAACGCCTCAGTAAAATTTACTCGTGACTTTCTGTCGGCACGGAATTTGGCCAAGTTTTTAGCCACGCGCTCCAAACTGATTGGATTGGGGCATGATTTGACTCGACATCTCTCCTTCTCACAGTTAAAGCACTTAGGCTTCAAACGAGTGGAAGTGGACTGCTTTTCTGAGATGAGACGGCGACCAAACGTGCTAGGGCCTGCATAGTTGATCCTCCAACGAGATGTACGGAAGCCACTAGAGCCAACTTTAGGGCACTCAGTGCGGTTGGCCTAGGAGAACGAGTTCCATTTGGTTTGGAATTTTTCAAGTGTCGTGCGATAACGCAAATACGGCATTTTCATAACCTCATGATTAGCTGAAACCATTAAGGCCACGCTCGATCTTGAACGGCTTGTTCTAAAAAGCTTCGTTTGTGAAAGTCGTTTCTCAGCGGAACGTGTGCCATTGGGCAGAGCTTTTCAATGTCCTTTATAAGCTCTTTGAGCGCTTCTCGTTCGGACTTTCCTTCCGTCTCGTAGCCCGCGAGCCTGAGTGAGCGAAGGCGCTCTGTGACCGCATCCATTTTAGATTCGGAGGAATATGCTTCGTTGAGCAGTAGCATGGCAGTCCCCAACTTTTTGGCTTGATCTGAACTTGATCGTAATAGAACTCAAGGGCCTCACCCCGGAGCATGTGGCGGAAGAAATTGCAATTTCTCGGAGGCAGTTGCGCCGGCTTCCTCGCAAACTTGCTGATACGTCTTTAAATATCTGGGCCAGTTTTCCTCGAGAGCACCGGAGATTTGTCACAACTATTCTTGAAATTAGCTGCGAAGACCCTGGACATAGTACTCTTCTGTACATCCCCCAAATTTTTAGGTTCTGCTTGTGACTGCACTTGAATATTAAACGGGGATGCAGCAATATTTCCAGCAGGAGGCGTGCCAGTAGGAGTGATAATAACTTCATCTCCTTGTTTGACGGCATCGTACTCGCAAGTGCCACCAGGCACTATCCTTGTCAGCTTCCAAGAAAATTGCACAAATCACGCGATGGGGGATAAGTCGACAGATGATTCAGTAATTCGCACGGAATGTCACGGGATTCTAGGAAGCAACGCAAACGTTTATATATCTCTGGATTGATCACAACATCCGGATGGGCCAGTCCTTCGGAGTCAGCTCTTCAGATATGGTCTCCTGTAGTTCTGCACCACGAAGTGTTATATGGGCTTCGTAGCCAACGAACAAGTTACGGATTCCCGTCTCCCTTCCATTCGATAACTGAAGTCCACGCCAAAAACGGCTTTGGTGGATGAACGGCGGCAATCCATCTTCGGATTCGGCTTGCGGCCTGAATTCGGCAGTTCCAGGGTTTGCAACTGGGGTGTTGCTCATTTTCAGCACTTGTCTTAATTCGCAATGTCGAACAATGTGTCTGAGTTGTTCTAGTCTTCGTCACCGGACAAGAGGAGCTTGCAGGAGCCAAATACAGTGTTCAGTAACAGAACAAGTTTATTGTGATGGTATCTTCATTGTCCCCCTCTCCCGTCTTCGAATTACCCCGCTTGTCTCATCCTATTGTTCCTACCTCTCCCTGCCGACACTGAGTTGCAATGCCTGAAACATTGCATTTGTCCTGTAGTACCTCGACCTTTTGGCACCCTCACGACCTTAAGTCAAGGTCATGGTCGTGGCAATGCTTACCAATCGGGATTCGATTAGGTACAACACGTTGATTCAGATACTGTGCTGACATCCAAAGAAGCCATATTACAGATCCAGATATCGACACTTGGTATTTCCCAATAGCTTGGCGTTCACTGAAATTAATCACTTCCAGCGCATAATAATATATTGAAAACCCTATAAATTTACCACAGTCAACTGAAATGAAAATACCTTGCAAATTCCGATACTGTAGTATAGGTGGTCTCCTATCTGATTTTTCGTGTGTTCAGTACACGTGTATTGCACATCGATCAGATTTCAGAATGACAAATTAGTCAAAGAATAGATCTTCTATAGCACATATTACACCCTTCAATCTTCTATACCAGATATAAAGCCTTCAGAAGCGTATATATTGCGATTCAAAACAATTTAAGGGCTTGAGAATTTTTTTCAATTTGTGAATGCAGGGAAGAATGTTTCTCAATAAAGTATTGTAATCGAAATAGAATTATTCAGTTTGACGATTTCCTAGTGAATTAGGAATTTATGGAAGCTGTTGATCTGGAACTTCAACACCCTAAATTTAGAAAAGTCAGTGTTTAATACATCATAGATGTACAAGATCAAACTATTTTCAGCCAAGGTGCTCTAGTCGAGTTTATAAATCATTTAGAGCTCGGATAAACTGATCTTCTAATATGGAATTAGTATTATTGTGGTACATCTTCGCCCAGCATCGTCTTAGTATACATTCATTTGTTCAATTGAAACCTGGGAGTATTTTTAATGCACTTTTCAGACTTTTAATCTTTCTGCAAATATGAGTAATAAATGAAGTATTTCTGGGTCCATACCGTCCTTATAAGAAACGTAATGGCTGATGCTATCGTGAAGGCTGTCGGATATACAAGAAGAATATTCTTTGCGTATCGGGTGTAGTAAAGCTTTATTGCATCAAGATTGGTATGATGGTTCATGTGACAGTATGCTCAAAATGTGCAATCGACCAGCCTAGGTTTATATCTTTCGAAAAGAAAGTTATTTTTTTTTGTATTATGGATAACGTTTTGTTTCTGCGAGAACAAAACAATAAAAACTTATGATGAACCAAGATTTTACTAATTTTTAATTATAAATAGATGATTATCTCGCTCGTTAAAACTATTCACGACCCTTAACGTACTAATAAACGTCTAAGTAATATTTATACCAATATAAGGAAAGGAAAATGTTATTATAAGGGAAGTAATATTTACGCACTTTCACTTGAGAGAGTGACAGGACTAATATCTTTTTATTAAGATTTAAAAGAGTATCGCAACAAAAATTCGACTTTTCGAACTTCTGTTCATCGCAACGTTATTCTTTTTCCTTGTGCACTATATTATATTGTCTGTCACAAACCTATACATTTGCAGAAAATGAGCTCTATTTGGGGTAAATTTATATCCGTGTAGTGACTATTGCCTTCTATTATCTGCCTTTGTTATTTTCCATATATCGACCCGAAAATGAACCACAAATTCTTATAACGGGTAAGGGTATGTATGAGTCGAACCATATGTCGTATCTTAAATCTTTTCTTTTGGTGAAACAGCTTACTAAAGTGGAAAAGTTCCCTCTTTTTGTTTGAGTGGATATGATAACCGCACGTACTCTTCCGTATGTAAGGGGAGTCAATTTATATTTCTTTAGCATTCGTGCAGAATGGATACTTTAAGTGTAACGAAATCCATTACAGAAGAGAGAAGAATGCACAAAAATAATACTGCTACTCACTCAGTGAACTATTGTGCGGGGCTCTTACTAAGGAAGTGATGCTGTCTACATAGAAGAAGAAAAGAACTGGAATTAGTAACGAACTGTTCGTGCGAGACTAACCAGTATCACCAATAGACGCGCTGTTTAGCTAAACAAAACCATCAACATAACCGGCTATAATGAAATTTTTCTTACAAAAAGTACATCTTTTGAGATTAAAAATGAGTTGTCGAGAGCCCATTGAGTAATTATAAAGAAAAAATAGAGGAGAGGTGACTAATCAGTCATTTTTGGCGAAGAATTCAAGTTCTACCTGGTGAAAGGTTTCGAGAACCTTGGCAGTGTAGCCAGCCGTGAACTACGACCAATATTTCTACATCATTTAACAACCACCAGTATTTATCTCCCATTAGCTGTAATCTGAAGAACGTCGCTCTACAGAAGCACAATTCAGTTGAAACAAGTGAGGAAAATAGGTTCTAGGGTTTAAAGTTTCATTCTGTTTTTGACTAAAGAAGCACCAGAGAACGGAGCAGTTTGTAGCAAACTGTGACCGTGTCGATATTTCACCTGTAATTCTCCGCATTTGCACTTTAGAAATATTTTTTTACACGGAAAAGGTACGCTCAATTGGTATGGATGATATAAATCCACCATTCGTTATTTGCCTGTTTCATTTTAAACTATCCCTCCCTAATGGGTAAATTCACTTACCGATGGGCTGAATGGACATGAATCGCATAATTTTGTATTATTTACACCTATCGGAAATATAACTGCACCCCTCACATAGATTATGATTTAATATTAAAGGGAATTTCTGTCATGTTGTTTTCCAATGGGACTAAACGCCATGCTATGTGCTTAATAGTAAAAATTATATTTTTATCTAAATGTACATAATATTCTGGCTCAGATATAATATTTAATTACTGCATACAGGCCAATTCCAATTCAATAACTGAAACGACCTTTAAAATCCTCGACAAGATAACCAAAGATTGTAAGGGCTTCAAAATACATGTACAGTAACAATGCAGTTCAAGTCCACATAAAAGAGTAAAAATAATTTGACAATCAACATAAGTAAATATACTTACCCTTCCCTAAGTAGAATATCCAAAAAATCGTAGATATGTCTACCCCTTGCCTGTGGTTGTGCTGAACACTGCATTCGAATCTGTTAAATAACCTGATGAACCTTATGGACTAGTCCCTACACTACCTATCTGTGGGGAACTTCAGCCTCTTACTCTAAAAAATGAGCAAAGAATGGCATTTATGTTACAATGCAAATTTACTTAAGGAAGTAGCTGCGACCACTAAAATTCACTGCGCTAGCAGCGACCCAATATCACAGAAAAGCAAAGCAAACCTATCAGATAACATGAATTGGCTCATTGTTCAAAGTAACGTAAATAGTATGGCCCAAATGTATTGATATATTTAAATTGAAAGATTTGTACTGCGCTAGCACGAAAATTTTCCGCTGCGGCCAGAAAACTGTTGTAAAACGCTTCTTTCATTCATGTAATTGACCAAAATCTATAAGAAACGATGACACAGCCTCTCGCATACACATTGCTTGCTCGAATTTATTGTGGATATGATACAAAGAACTTTGATCGAACATTCTCGATGTTTCTAGAGGATAATGATCTTGCTTTGACGCTCGTTAAGCTAAGCAATGACGCCTTTTGATTTCCTTTTTCGTTGACGTAACCTTTACATTAAAAAAGGCCAAATATCCTCAAATTGGGCTTCTGATATCAATAATGGACGAAAGTGTAATTGTAGACATATTCAACTGAAATAAATTTAAAAAGGCGATTTAATAGCAGTGTGTGGGCCTTAGAAGTATTGGATATTGTGCGTGGTTCCTTTCTTAAAAAACATGAGGTATTCTTCTACCTAGGTATTTAAATCTGTCACCCCACTTTTTATCTCTACATGTTCAAAAATTACATATGAAAGTATGGTCAAAATTGACAGCACTAACGAGAAAAGGCTTTTAAGAAGGTTTTATGAGCGACGATAGAGAAAGGAAAGTTACTGGAATCCAATATCAAAAAATACAGGTGACCCGTTAGAGCAGCTGAAGCATCGCAGGCCCTACGAAATTTGGTGACTAAAATCAGATAGAATGGAAAAATGATGTCCGAGCATAGTTCAAACCATATCTACCGATTGCGTGCAAATAACTTTTTTAATTGAATTAACATGGTTCAATGAATAAATTTGAATTTACTTTTAGGATCAAAATACCATTTTCATGTTAAATGAGAATGAAACACTTTAAAAGATTAAATGAAGCCCCCAAGGGTCTCCATAGAAGACTTTATTCCTGTATCTATCTTCTGTACTCCCTACTCGAATATATTTTCCTGTTGTCTACTTGTAAGTGGTGCATTCTAATAACATTATGCGCCCTTACTAGCTTTTCTCTGTGTTTTCGAAATATTCATGCAATTTTTTCACCAATTTCCACCTTTAAAGCCACATTTTCAAGTAGCTATGACGGTTTCCCAATTTACGTGACGCAACAGTATATACAGTATAATGAAAAGGTAAACTCTAGAACTGATATCAATTTGTCTCGGTGAAATGTTTTGTGTGGAGTTTTGTAAATAATAAATAAATATCTTAATAGTGTAATCATAATTTTGGTCCCGTTTTTCGAGAAAAAGAAAAATATTTACACTCGTTGACTTATCCTATAGTGTAGCCATTGGGACCATCAAAAATCTTTGATTTGTCATTTTACGAAATAAAATAGATCATTAACGTAGCTGAATGAATCTGGTAAAGGCTCAAGAGAAAATTATAAGTAAAATTTCTACTAACCGAAAACTTTTAATGTAATACTGATCAATGAAATTTTAAAATTTGAATTTACAAGACTACTAATAGAATTTTTACTGCAAAGAAGTAATTAATCTATTTTTTAATTGGGATGAAAGATTTGTTTTTCTGATATGAAATGCGAGAATTAATATGACTATTTCCAACTTTGTATCACAATAGTCTTGTTCTTTTTGTCTTTAATGAATTAAATGACTGATAAATACTTTGTATGGGTAAAAATAATATAATTATGAAACATTCTGTTCACGGAATCTTTTAAAATTTAATAAACATGTAAGTATTTACATGTTATGTTTTTATGTTTGTTGGTGGTTTCATTTCTGTAAATATTTGCGCGATACTCTCTTCACTAAAAGAATGTGTCTTAAGAACGAAAAATACACTACGAATATTTTATTGTACGCAAATTTATAAGTATGAAAAAATCAATAAATTTGTAGAGTTTTACATGATTCAGTCAAAAAATACTTTAAAACCCCAACTGAATGGACCGCTGTAGAATGTTTTGTGCCAGTAATGTAATGTTTTAGAAAAGGGGTACTCTCTATTAATATGGAATAATATAAAAGTATAATTTAAAAACTTTTCATTAAATAGTACTAAGTCAGCACTGCTATATGCTCATGTTAGTGAGGAGTTTTTTATTTTTGGTAGATATAGTAGAATTATCATAATTGTACCGCGAAATGAATTTTGCAAAACATTGATTAACAAAATCTATATAAGGATTGAATACAATTTTGATAGATACAGTTGCACATTCTAAGCCCTTTCGGGGATATCATGCAATTTTTTTAGCTAACATATAGAAATTACACTTACTTCACATTATTGGATATGATGACTTAGGTTCCGACCGAACAATATACGCACTATTATAATGAATGGAAATTCTAAACTGATATTCTCAATTAAATGTAGCCGCTTGTACTGCCAAATCCCAGCAGTGATTTCAAAAGTCTTAGTTGCATCGACAGAAAGGGTGTTGAGCCAACTTGACCAGAACAAGTTCTAGAGCCAGTGTCAAAATTCCAAATCATGTAAAATGTTAGACTCCATTCACACTTGGAAGTACTAGAACACCCCAGGAAAAATGACACCAAAAATGTGGTATTTACAAGTCTTGCGTCTCGAAGTCGTTAAAAGGTAGAGTGAAGTTCATGAATAGTTTCAAATAGCGTGGTTAGCATAGAAAATAATTCAAGATAAGAGATCCTGGATGTGAAAAATTCAATTAGGAGTCTTTGACAGTTGCAAGAATTAGTTAGTTACTGAAATTCCCAAGAACAAAGAAACACATCTAACTTCGTTTAAAATTACCAACCGACCTTTTTTGAGTGGAAGCTTAAAGGGAAAGAAGGGATTGGATGGGTTAATCTTGCATCCAAGGAAAAATATGGGATTAAAAGTAGGGAAAATTTTTCACCAGATGAACATAATCTCAATTATTACGTTCAAAAGGTGGTGACAGGAAAGACAACAGGCATTAATGTGGCTGATCCAAAGAGAAGCTTCAAGCAAGAGCTACTATCTCCAGAAAAAAGGCCAGTTAGGGCCAACGTATTGATCACCATATATTTGAGAAATTAGCTTTGGTAGATGGAACGACTTCACAACTGCGGAACCGGCTAATAAACATAGAGTAATAGCAAAAAATATAGCTCAAATTTGATGCCTTACGTGTGAAAATTGAGCTGATAATAGAGGCGATGAGCACCTAAGTAGACACATGACAGTAAATATGGAAGAAAAGGCATATATTGGCAGGTTTCTATCGACCCAGAACTATATAACAATCAGTATCGACTAAGTTAAAATTGTTAAATACATAGAAATAAATTATTATATAGGGAGGCACAGCAGCTTCAAGGTTTCAGTAGCAAAATTTTGTCCCCAGGAATGACCAATATAAATTTGAAAGCCTCCTTGAAGGCCCGTCTCAAGATTAAAGACCTACATATACTGGATATGTAGCTCAGTGACCACAATTTATTTGTTAAACACGGACTTCTCTAAAAAGTAAAATTTTGGAAAGCCATTTACATTCTATATATGCTATTCTAGTAGGATTCAAAAAGCTCCCTCTTAGCGTTTTAGTTGCTGCATAAGAAACAAAAGGTGAAACATGCACTTACCTCTGAAAAAGAACGAACATTTTCAGTAAGGTTGTGTGAAGAATTTAACTTCGGTATTTTTTTTATTATTTTTACGACAATATGCAATCATAAATGAAAAAGAAATAGTTTAACTTTCAGTTGTCGGGAAAAAGAGAAATTGTATAATATCATAAATCAATCAATATTAATTATAGAAGAAGTCTCCTTTGGAGAATAAATAGTAATAAGTGGAGATTTTATGACTAAAGATCCCCATGGATAAAAAATTGTGTGCGAAATATACACTGAATTATCTTCTTTTAGAGTAAAAAGATTGAATGACAAAACCTTACCCATAAAATAACCGATTAATGCAGAATAACGTATAATAGTAGTACTTCTTACGGGTTTAAATGTCTATATTTACATAATGAGTTGCAATCTGTAGATTTAAAGGAAAGTAATATCTTTTTGATTTTTTGAAAATCTATAATGAGAGAAATGTAGTAACAATACTATACTTTTTTGTAACTATTTTACGCTATTTACAAGTCTTGCGTTGTATCTACAGGTTGAGAGTCGTCGAAGATTTTTTTGTAGAATTAAAAGCAATATACGCAAAAATTGATGCATCTTCATATCTAGCGGTGAAATTTCTGACAAGTTTCTAAGCCAGTATTTTAACATCATTATCCTCAAAGAATAAAAAGTTCACTTTATTTATCCGAAAGTATTTTTAGAATAAAGAAACGAGTTGAAAAGCAATGAGAGACCCCTAAACTTTAGAAGTCCTTTAAATTGTATTTATAGGTGATAATGTAGTGCTTTTGGAAGAAATATATACCCCTACTTATGATTAAATGTAAGAAAGTACATAACTGACCACAAAAGTTGTCGAACAGATTCTAACTTCTTCTTCTTTTCTTCTGAATCATATAGCTAAGATCATTCCAAACGACGCATATGAAACCTCACGCAGATGCTAGCCTTCTTAACCAACTTTCGCAGAGCTTGGATTTCTCAACTGATGATTCATCGCGTGCGTCCACTACTTTTTTCATCTAGTTTATATAGAATATGAAAAGGAGCAAAAAATACATTTTGAGTATCCCTGATTACAATATTTTCTGAAAGTTATTAGCATTCCATAGTCTAGTACTATCTGTTCCACTCTTAAGAAGTTTGAATTCAAAATATTGTCAGGTATGAATATTCTCCCTCCAAACAGATTAGTTTAAGAATTTTCTCCCTAATAGAAAGATACTCTTCCCGAACTTTAACTTTATTGACTGAGATAGAAAAAACATAAGAATGGTAGGAATTATTTTCTGGTGCAGAAGGAGGGGAATCATCTATGTTTGTATTCATTAATTATCCGTTCAATCAAAAATATATTTGTACGAAAGGCCGTTTATGAGAGGAAAAATAATTATGAAGCACCGATACGGCCGTAGTAGGAAGAAATTATGAATCGTTACACCAAAACGCTTCGAAAATCAAGTCGAAGACTTAATGTTTGAATCAATCGAGTTTCGTGTAAAATATTTAGTTTTACTCGGAATTATCGCCTTTGGAAAAGTCTCTGTGATTTCTAAAGAGAATCAATACAGTTAGCAGATAAAATCTTTTGGGAAGCCGTACTGGACTATGTATTTGTGGGAATATACATTTAGGGAAACAAACTCCCACAGATTAATGGGTTTGGCACTGCTGAAATAATCGGTGGTAGTAAGCATTTAAGTTCTAATTTCAATCCAACCTGCTAAAAACAGTAATTAGAATCCTTATATGTACAGAAAGCAAGCTATACTCCTTCAGAATCAAAAGATGGGCGAAAAGTTTTTATCATCCCAATTAATTTCATCCCGTTTCGACGATGAGTGGCTCGTTCGTAGTATCAACTGTTTCCATACTTGGTTAAGTGACAAAACATTAGAATATAGTCTATTTCAACTTCGGTCTCTATCAGATTTATACCCGTTCCCTTTAATCGGTATAGTTTTATCTTTGCAATGCTGATAGAGGCTTCACATAACTCGATGATAATTCCTAAGAAAAATACCAGAAACATCGAAACTCCCCTAGATCTCCAAAAAACCTAGAAGATACCCCGAAATTTCAATTTTCGGCCCAGAATAATCGTCCACTCTACTTATCTCTTTCTTATTCCCCCTAGGAGACAAAAAATTCCATCGAAACCTCCTTCTTTTGACAGCATACCCACGTCCCCCAATTTATTATTTACACTGCTCCCTATTTTTCCTTTGTGCTGATTTTCTTGCCTATCCTGGTTTCTCTATTCCTCATGTCTTCACAACGTCATCGATTCCTCTCCTCTTATAATAATGAGCAGAAGATCACCAAAGTTTTGTTTTGCTAACGAGTGTGCGAAACGAAAATGAGCATAATTTCGTCGATACATCTCCTTACATCATATATGGTACAAGCACCGTAGGAAACGCGTTTTTTGGCTTTTTTCCCTAATACTTGACACCTATATTCCTTTTCGGAAGACAAATAACTCGAATGATCAGATATACATAAAATTCAATTCATTTTTCCAAGAGTATAACATTATTGAGGCTAGAAAATTCGACAACATTTCTGAGAATATTGCCTCCGCTATTTTCCATTGCTCAGAACTTGAAGCCTTCATCAAACAGATCAATTAATCATTTTCGAACGAATCTGTATTTCAGCCCCCCTCCCACCACTTCCTTCTCGTTCAACTGGAAACAGGAATCATATTCGAAAATGGAACGAAAAATGTCGCAACGTCTTATGGAGTCTCTACGAAGAAAAACAGCACTGAAAAATAATATTATTGGGATACTTAACATCAGTACGTCGCTCAAGGTTTCATCTTATCCCAATAAATTAACGTGTATTTACTTCATCTTTGGGTCAGAGATGATACCTTTGCTTAAAATCAGAACAAAGTAGATCATTTTCCCATATTTTGCACAGACATTGCTACAAAAGAGAAGATTTTCGATCAAATCTCACTTCAAAGTCAATTCTACCCATTCCTTCGAAACTTACACATTGAAGATCATCTCATGTCATCCTCTTCGCTTTCGGTGGCTCTAGAGAAATTAAATTCGATTATAATCAAATGTGAGCGAGGTAGGTCCCACCATAGGTGAGTTGAACCAAAAATGGATTGCTGCACGGAGCATTCGGAGGATTCTCATGGCCGACGACCTTCCTTACGCACAAAACAAACTATGAAGTGAAGTATTAAGATCTACCACCAAACTACAGGGTGCAATTTGAACTGAGGAAGAACCTTCAATTGTACGCAATCGCCGACCCAGTCTCATTGCATTCACCTCCTCATAACTCGGTTCAGGCAGCTCATGTGCTCTCTATCACTTCCTCAAACTATTTCCAAACGAAACAATTCATCCAATCTTAATCCGCGTATATCCGACTTGAATCACTTCCCAAAATCCCTTTGCAATGCTGGAACTACCGCAAAAAGCTTTTCTTGAAAGAATTTCGTTACCCCAAAATATAACAAAATAGCCCCAACGTCGGTTTCTCATCTCCATCACCAGGTTTTCCATCCCTCTACCAGAAAAAATGTTATTTCACAGCTATTTCCCACCCTGACAAGGCAACAGCTGAAACAAAACAATATCTACAAAAAAAACCCACCGCTTTGTGCAAAAATTGTCAGCATCTCTCACCAAGGCCCCAAACATTCAAATTATCTTCCCAGGTGAAACTTTCTTCAAATGAGATATATATCTCTGTATCTCATGTTTTCACCTATCAAAAATACCTCGAGACTACCTCTCCGTTTTTTGTACCTATTTATTTTTTTTTCGGCAGCTCGTTTCCAACAAGAAGAATCAGTCGAAGACAGTAGATCCCCCTTTTACATAGACTTTCCTGAAGCTATTCAAATGACCCAGGGCTACGTCGTCATACTGGCTCTCTTTCAAGAAATTACTTCAAGGGGAGGTACAAAACTTGATTATTGCAGGGTTTGAAAGAATTTTTTTTAGGGCAAGCGAAATATACTTCCAGAAACTGCGCATAATAATATACCCCCAAAGTTCATTAAATACACAAAAAATGCACACTCATATCGTTATTTTCGTTTACATTAAAGCTATGAACAGCAACAGTAAACCAGATAGTCGATTACCCTCACTGCTTGTCTTCTGTACCCTTCTTGGTCCCTTGCGTCAATAATTACTTCATAAATCGGGGCAAAACAAATGAGCTCCTTATCATTTGCTACGGCAGACCGAAGAACATTTAGTTTCTATTTCCGAAATCAAAAAGACCTTCTCGTCAACTTTCTTTCTCTTCTTTCGTTAACTTTGAATCAGGTCAAGACGTACAGTATATCGTGAAAATGAGCATATTAAATAACGAAGACCATAAAAACCTTTAATTTTTGAAGAGAATAAAGATTTCATCGATAAGGTTGTAACTGATACACATTTTTCAGTGTATTATGTTTGTCACAAACAAAGAAACCGGGAGCGTCTTCTATCCGAAAGTGATAAAAGTCGCTGCATTCCTGTATTTCATTTCGACAACCTTCATTAATACTTTAGATTCTCCGCAAAGTTTACTGTATACCTCCTGGAAACGCTTCATCGAAGGATCCCGGCAGAAATATCCGGAAATTTCTGAACGTCACATATACAAAAAATACAAGGCCTCCTATGACGCAAATACTGGACTACAATTTTGAATTCCAATCTTGAAAAGAACACTAAGAATTTAAATGAAAGATTCGTCCTGAACATGAAAAATGTTGAAAGAGGCCCACCCTTCTTCAAAGCTCGATTATTCGAACAAGGTCATTCTGACAAGGATGAAAACCTATTACTTCAAAATTGCACAAGAGTGAGACAATATTCGACCATTGTCATCTCTTCACTGGCAAAAAATCAAAAATGATACATTCGGAGTAAAGATATCAGCAAGGCTTACTTTCATCTCCGGTAGGTCTATTTCGAAATATATACTTAAGACTTCTTCTTGAATGCGACTACCATATGAAAAGATTCCCAAATTAATTAAGCCCCTCGGCATATATAACGGGTGCAGGAGATCACTGAGATCTTCAAGTGGCTGCAAAATTGGAGAAGAGCTTAGAATTTTGACGTCTTTGAGTTACATAGCTCAGATTTTCTCATTTAATTCTGATAGCATAAAAGTACTGATATTTTCTACGTTGATGATAAATTTATCTGTGTGAATGGCGTATCCTTAGTCTTTCACAGTGGTGCTTACGAAATTTAGTTCAAGAGAGCTCTAGTTCGACAACATCACGTTTGCCGGAGTTTGCATCTCTACCATGACTAAACATATCTTCCTCACCCAACGTCCATACGTTTCTACGCATTCCCTTCTTCCTCAAGGGATTTCATTTCAGTATTACCTCTATCTTCGTGTAAGACTTGCTTGGACCATTCAAAATTCCATATATTTCTTGTGATGTCTCCTTGGCCGCTCATATTAATGAATATAAATTTATTTCAGAAATTTGTCAAGGTTGAAGAAAATTGACACGCACCTTCAGGGAAAAAACGATTACATCTCTACCGTTCTCCTCCTTTGATTTAGGCACTCTCAGTGTGAATGCGTACTCAGAAGCAGTTTTCTCAAATAAATGTTACTTTAAATCTCAGCTAGAGATTATTATTCTCCTCATGGATTGCCCAGAAAATTTCTGTATACTCCATCTCCCCGCAAAAAGCCATCAAGTTGTCCACTTGGTTCTCTTGGCTGAAGTTCTCGCCTTCGCAGGTATAGTTCTCCCTTACACATCGAATGGCTTTCCAGAGATTTCAATCATTCTATTGATTATGTTTACGTAAACGAATTCTCCTACTAAAATTTTAACTAAAATGCTCTTTTAATACCGAAAGATGACTCATGATATACCTCACCGCAGTCAAAGATTCGTAAGAACGCAAGCATATTTCCGATCATGGGTTTGTTCCCGCAGCTGACAGCTCCGCTGACGCTTTCACCAAGGTAAAAGGCTGTCCTTCTTTGACTGCAATTGTATAGAATCGCACTCTGTTTAATAAGTCAATCTCGAATCAGAGCACTTCAAGAGTCTCACAAGCAGAACACTGGGGAGCACTAATCATACTTTAGGTGGCATGCTGTCGATTTGACTATGATACAATAACTAATTATCGAAATAATGTGTTGGATGACATAGCCACCAACTCTTTACTAATTCTCCAGTTAAAGGATGTAATTCTCTTTGTACACGCATTACAGGTAGCAATTCCTCTGTTAAACCTATCGGGCAAAGTATGCTTCCGTTTAGTGTCTCTTTTCACATGCTTCGCTATGTATCAATATTCAGATTTTACTCTGGGTCTCTGGCCCTCGGTCCCCACAGACCTCTTCCGCTACTGTTGTTCAACTTTTTTCCCTCTTTGCTAGTCCACATGAAAGCAAAAAAATGCCATGGTCCAGCGGAGTAGGGGCCTGAACCAGCCATCAGTTGCACAAAGTACTACCCATCAATTCAACTCAAAACATGTGTTCATTTACTTTATCCTGACATAAATCCTTTCAACAATGTAAAGCTTTTCCAAATTCGTGTCTTGAATTACATCAGCCACCCATTTTTTCCACCAGCAATATCTGGCCCGGCTCTAGTCAAAAACTTCATAGCAAAACATAGCATTGTTTTTGAAAATGGAATCGTTATAAATCGACTGTCTGCGGTTACAACTGTATAGCATCACAGCTTATAGTCGAAAACCATAAAGGGCGGGCTAGTAATACTCTCCCCCTTGTAATTACTAGCGAAAATAAAATTTGGATGATCAGTTTCACTACTCTCTATTCTTCTAGCTGCATCGCCACGGATTTTCTCACCATTTCTGAAAATGGGCATAATTATTTCGCTATCATCAGCGAACAATCTTCAATAAAGCTATTTTCTTTACTATTAAGGGAAAAAATTACTCTTAACGATAATTATCCTCATCTTGTGTAAAATAACCTTCATGGGCTGGGAAAAATACCCAGAACATTTTACTAGTCCTGTCCCCACGTTTTCTGCTCTTCATACTATCGAAGCTGAAATTGGCGACACTTAGTAACCCTGCCTTTATTTTATCGCACGAAATATTTTAGCTGCCCGCAATTAATCGATATCTTGTCTGTCAAATTCCATACATGTTTAGTTGCAACTTTTGGATTAATATTATCCATTCAATTATATTTTAAGGGATAAATGAGAGATCTATGAGCGACAAAGGCGATTATTGTAAGCTCAAGAGGGTGACTAGCTACAAATTTCCTTACTGTAGGGTGACATAACACGAAAAACGCAGTAAACCCCTCCTGATGGCATTTTTTAACTGACTAAAGCGAAAAGAACTTGCGTCGCCTTACAATCATGAACTTGGATGGCCACTTCAGCGAATGAGTGATATCTGTCGCCCTCCAGATCGAACAAAAATTTGCATTTCACGATAACGATAGCAAAAATACTCCAAATAACCGATGGAATCATCCATGAGCCCAGAATGCCGCGAACCCTCCAGTGGCCCCTGAAAATATCACCAAATTGAAAATTCGGCACTGAAAGCAACCAAACTACTTATATCACCCCCCTATTATAGACAATCTCTGGAAGATCGGCTTCCGACAAGTAAACGGGTGACATTTCGCCCACCTCTTTCACTACAATCCCTAAATACTTAGAAAACAGAAAGGAAACAGTCATAAATTTCGAAATGTTAATTAAGCTGGTGACGTAACAATAAACAAAGAAAAAAATTCAGGGCGACGAAAGATAAACTTGAATACAACGTGGGGACTTAGGTCAGTTTTTTTGTACAAACAGGAAACAATATCTTTCCCGTCACCCAGAATCTTTAGTTTCCAACCCACCATACTTGCTTCTCCTCGACTCTTTCTTATAGTCACAAATTAACATGATTTTTTAAATATCATGACACTTTTCCCAAAGAGCGTATTACAAACTTTACTTCACATGGGAATATCGAAGTTTTCGCACAAAAAAAGGCAATATAATCATCTCAAACAGTCAAGAAAGGAAATCATTCGAGAGGAAGCAGAAAGAGGGCACGCGGCAAAATTTTCCTCCAGAGACGGACCGAAAAAAAGAAGTTTGCAGCTGAGGAGGAGGAAAGATTTTCCTTTTATTTCTTTACGAAAGATATATAGAGAGAGGGCGTCACTGTACATTGATTATACGCCACCCACTACACAACGGAAGGGGGGGGCACCGGAAAATGATGTTGGCCCATGGGGGTGGGGAGGCACCAGACATTGGTATTGGTTTAATTAAGGAAGGGGAAGCAAAGAACATTAAGGATGGTTCCATAGGAAGTGCTGGTTCAAAAGAGGCGAACGAAAAGAATATGAATGGGGAGGCCACATGGAACAAGGGTGATGATAATGTGGGAAAGAAGAAGTTCTGGGACAATGTAGATGAATGAGTGGGGGAGGGACAGCCTCAGATATTAATGTCGATGACGCGGAAAAAGGAAAGTCTTCTGGTGATGAAAATAATGGCAAAATGGGGGGATAGAAGAGGGAGGGGAAACGAGATTGTGGCGAAGGCGGGTGGGAAGTGGAGGGGAGACCTGTAATGTAAATATGGAAGATTATTCCCCGGGTATTGTAGGGGAAAGAAGGGACCTTGTGAAGATACAATTGAACTTATGGTGAAAATGGGGTTGAAGACAGAGATTCCGAGAGTGGAGAGGATATACGTGTCGAAAGGTCAGAAATAAATCCCAGTATCTGACTTCCAATTCCCGATGATGTCCTAGCTGGTTTTACACAAGGAGCTGGAGGCGGGTTGTGGACAAGAGAAGATCTGTCCGTTATGGCGTTGTCGGAGAGGAAACTGAAACGAGCACGACAGAAAAGTGCTTGCAAGAAACTGGCTATAATAAGGGTACAAGCCATATTGAAAGTCGAAAAACTGTCTGATGTGACATGGAAGCACAGAAGATGCATTCCAGTCCAATTGGAACCAGGCATCACGTTGATGCGAGGTGGAGGTGTGAGCAGCTCATTCGCGTTCATACAGCTCATCTTGGCATTCTTAATGGTGTTAACGTTGAAAAATCTATTGAGAAAGTCAGAATCAAATGCCACAACTCTGGCTGTCCGCAGTCGTCTTTTTTGACTGGCAGTCACGGATGGAAGATAAGAACTCAACTGTGTTAGTGAACACAAGAATGAACGTTTGGGGATCAACGGGCAACCGGAAATATAACGAAGTTGAGTTTCTGTCGTCTTGCATACATTGCAAAAAAAGTTTTGAGGCTCATACTGTATGATTTAAGGGGGGAATTTGGGGTGTTTTTAATGCATGAAAAATATGGTCAGCTGTTCCCTGAGGAATGTCGTGATGGTAAAGGCTTACAGTGTAAAGGTTGGCGGGAAGTTGTCAAAACGCTAGAAACTGACGGGAGGCCGGCCAACAGGCACGCTGCATTGGACATTACTGCTGCTGCGGCATGACGCTGTGTTAAAATTTCTTTGACCTTTGCGTAGGTCTCCTTGCCCTCGTAGCGACGTTGCGTGCGACGTCGGTTAGCAACGCGTGGGCGTCCGGTGCCATCCCCCGAGGGTAGAGATAGGGACGGGCACTAGCCTACTTCCGGCGGAAGACGCGATAAAGGACTCGTATCTTCTGTGTTTCGCCGTTCTTGCCGCGTTAAGCGAGGTGAGTGGGTTGAATTTCCTCACTCCCTGTTCGAGGGCGCTAGGGGTTGACGAAGGTGACATCGAAGAAGTCTGTTCTGCCAGTTCGTCCCATTGCGCGAATATCGGGTCTTGTGCGGTGGACCCCTTCTCGCGGCTCGATGACTGGATGTCGCGCGGCTTTCATGAGATCGCTTGCCAATAAACGAACCTGACAGTCGTGTCTTTCGCGTCCTTTCGCCCCCGTGTAGGCAGTGCAACAGATGGTCGCCGAAACAGTCGAGAGTTTCGGGGCAGTTCCGCTTGGGGCATGGTGTTTCCGGAGAAGAGCGAGACTTGGCAATAGTATTGGAACCATATTGAGAATTCTCTTGGTTCATGCTAGTCTTAAGGCCCGGAGATGGGGTGCATACACCCAATCTTTCGCGCCGGGGAGCCCCATGGAGGCACGGAAGGCCTGCCGTCTATTGTCCCACATCGATCTCCCGCTCGTGGATGGCGTCCGATTTGTCTGTGATGGTGTTTTGTTTGAGCAGAGGGCACTAAAGGGGATAATCCTGGACTGGGAGCAAGAGAGGGACCAAATCTGGTGCGCCTCGACGATGTCTCGGTACGTTGAGAGATCCGTAATTGCGCTGGAGGAGGGCTGCACACAGCCTGTTGGACGCTGCGCTGGAGGCGAGGAAGGCTGCAGCTGCAATTGACTTCGCCGAAGTGAGTCCAATTCCCAGTGATGGCTTCTTGGCGGTGATCGGTTTCATGGGCAACTGCAGTTCTCGAAATATGTCGGGGTCGAGGACGCCCCCAGCCAGTGTGCACACAGTTCTCCATCATTGCATCGAATATTGCAGCGCCTTCCGCAGTGCAAGCTGGTGGCACCACCCGTAACAGGTATCCGAGCTTACAGACCCGAAACAGTTGCGCAGGAGCTGGAACGCGATGCGTGTTCCCCAAGGCGATGATAGTGTCGAGGAACGGCTTCAGGGACTTCACATGGCCTGTGAAGTGCTGCTGGGTAAACCCGTTGGTGCCAACCGGAGCGTTCAGGACAACTGTGCCTCGCTGTACTCCTGTGTGAGTTCTCTTGGATAGAGGCGTTGCACTGACTCCAGTGGTGGAGTTGGCCACCAGATTCTGCATTTCGGCACTGCTAGGTGCAGACCCCGAGCTGTGGCCTCTGGCGATGACAAGATGTCCAGTGCCTTGCGGAGCTGGTCGTGTTTTGCGATGATGTACCCATCATCATGGTACCAGAGTTGAAACAGCAGGTTGCCGAGTTGCTGCTCTTCGTCATCCCTGATTTCAATAACCGTTGGATTTGAGGATAACGGGGTGCAGCGCAAGATCGAAAAGGAGCCCACCGAGATTGTCCCCTTGTTGCGTTCCTTGCGCTCCGGATTATATGGCTGCCAAACCACAAGAAAGCGGGCTCATGTGCATAGCAGTATGCCACCCACGGAACAGGTCGGGGAACTGGTGTTTGACTGCTGCCAGGAAAGCTGTCCGACTGCACAAATTGAATGCATTTTTGAGGTCAACAGTCAGCAATGCGTATTCGGAGGTGTGCCCGAACTTCTGTACGACCCTTCGGACTCCATGGATGGACGACGGTATCAGTGCCGGATCGGGTAGCAATGCCAACCTGCAGCGGTTGTAGGTATTTAGCTGCTCTCGCGGGGCTCTTGTCATCAGGCAACTACCAGTCAATCTGCGCAGCGTTTCTCCTACGGCTATTGGCCTGGGTGTCAGGTCTTCTTGGCCAAAGGGGTTAGGGGCGCTCCAGCTATCCAAGGTGCAAGAGCGGCTGGGGCCTTGCCGGCTGCTAGGGTGTTCACCATTTTAGACAAGGCTGCCAAAATCCGGACGGGCCAGATGAAGACGGGGCTCGCAGAAGTTCGACGAGGTGGCAAGGTTTGAGACCAGAACCCCCGCAGAGGAACCTGGTTTAAACCCACGAACAGCATCGAGCACCTCCTTCTCCGTGAAGTCGCGGAAGGGCGAGATATTGTCTAGTGGGGTGTGGTGCGCTGCCTCGTCGTTGGGAGCTTGTTGCGGGTGCTTCGCGAGGAGTGCCTGGACGACCTCGGGGGTGGGTGGTAAGACGCCCAACGAGCCGAGCGCCTGTGCTGCCTTTCCATATGCCCCCTCCTTGGCCAGTTTAGTAGCTCTGCTGATATTTACCCGTTGCTGGTCGGAGATAGGCGGCGTAGCCGCAGCGCGTGGGGGAGACGTACTGACGGCCTGTTCCCACAAAGTCATGTATTGGCCGGAGGTCCATAGTTCTACCCGCTCTTTCATTGCTTCTGCGATCGATTGCGGGCGGCGTTCGAGAGAACAGGAGCTGGGGAGGGACATGTCCGAAAACATCACTGCCGGAAACAGGAATACTTTGGCAAATGTCTGCACTCGCTGGGGTTGTCCAGATGTGCAGGCGGCAACTGCCTCCTCCATTGTCTTGGCATACAACTCGGCGAGTAGTCCCCGGAATTTTGTTGGGATATGTGCCATGACGGGAGTGTGCGTTGTGAATATGTCTTGGATAGGTGGCAGTGCTGTATCTCCGGTGTCGATGGTTGAGCGTCTGCCTCTGGGCAATGGTTGAGCGACTACCACGGGTGCTGGTGATGAAAGAGCCGCGGGGACAGGGGCCTTTGGTGGGGGAATACAAGGTGTGGTACACCCAGTATTTGCCCGGGGCTGGGTCGTCTGGGACGGGGACTGGGGAGGCTTTCGTCGGCGGTAATGGGCTGCGCAGTTGTGTCTTGTGTAGTGGTAGGTACCGCCTCGGCGCCGTATGGACTGTGCATCTTGGGCACTTTGAGTAGGAGAACTCGAAGAGGCCGTTTGCCGTCGGGCCGGAACCTTAGAGCCTATGTACTGGTTGTGACAACCACAGTACCAGTAGCCCACCTGTGCGAGATAGCTCATCAACTTGCCGTGCTGATGCGCCTTTGCTTGTCCCATCTTGGACCCGACGCTGTGTGTAGTACGAAGGTGGGCCAGTAGACTGGCGACTGTTCGTATTCCCGGCCTCAGCGATGGGCACAGCGGGCAATACCCGGGCCATGGTGATAGCCTTGTCGAGTTGGTGCCTAACATCGGGCTTTATGACAGCCATTTTCCGTCATCCCCTTCGATGGGCTTGTGTTCTAGGTGGCACAAGTGCTCCATCTGCATTGAAGATTACAGTATGTCCGAAAGTGGCCACGTGGAGGCTTAGTAACAAATTTCCGCCTCCCTGAGGTCTTAAACCAGTGCACCCTACTCGTCATTGTGCCCTTCTCGAACTTGTCGCCCTCCCCAAACTCGTATTTTGACGCAATCATCCTCGCCTACATCGCTCGAGCCGCTCTGACAACTGCTCCGATCTTGCTGACCGCATTCGTATCGCATCTTCCGGTCTCTTCGATGACCTCTTCATTGAAGCCCTCTCCCTCTTAGGGACCTCCAACCCCCTTGCTTCTCATGCCGACGCCTCTCCTTCGCCATCTACGCTCCATCGCAGCCGCCGCTTACTGCACCGGGGCAGTCCTTCCCGCGCCACAGCAGCCTTACTGCACGATACCCCACCTGTTGTGCCCTCGGAAGACAATCTCCGCAGACTCAAATCCCCTCACCCCACGCCCGCGTCCCAGTTCAGCCCCTTCCTAACTCTCGTCTTCCCCCTGCCGTCAAGTTTTCCGTTTCGGATGTTCGTAGAGCCATCCATAGCCTCGACCTGTCCACCGCCCCTGGATCTGATGGCCTTTCCCCGGTCTTTCTCCGTATGTTGCTTCGACCGGCGGGGAGTGCATCCAGCCCGTGACTGTCTGTATGTGCTGACCAAGTTTGTGAACATGTGTTCCAACGGCGAACTACCGGACTCGTGCCGGGCCTACTTCTGCGGGGGCCGGCTCACAGCCCTCCACAAGCCCAACGGTGGACTTCGCCCTATAGCTGTTGGTCTCCTCCTCCGCCGCCTTATTGCCCGCCTCCTCGCTCACAAGGCTTCCTCGACTGCAGCTTCCTATCTCTTACCTCATCAACTTGGCGTGGGCATTAAAAGTGGGGCTGAGGCCATTGTTCACGCGTCCGTCGCCTGACGCAGAACACCAAGTTCCAGGACCACGTATTGATCCAAGTCGATGCCCACAATGCTTTCAATAGCATTTCTCGACAACGCATTCTTGATGCCGTTCTGGACTTCGCACCTGGCATCGCGTGATGGGTTCACTACTGCTATGGGGATACCTCTTTTCTCTCATTCGGTTCATTCTCCATACTAAGCGCCGATGGCACTCAACAGGGGGATCCGTTGGGGGCTCTGCTTTTCGCTCTCGCTCTCCATCCTCTCGTTCTCAAGTTCCAGCAGCAATTCCGGTCCCCGCTCAACGCTTGGTATGCAGACGATGGGAACTTGGTCGTTCCCCGCTCGCAGGCCCTCCGGGCTTTGCAATTCTTCCACAGTCAGCGACAAGCCATCGGGTTCGCACTGAATATGACCAAAACCCACGTCTACGGCCTCTCCTATAATCCTTCTCCCCTCACTCTTCCCTGCCCTTCTCCACACCCGATGGCTTTACCGTTCTCGGCTCTCCTATTGGTTCCGATCCCTTCGTCAGCGCCGCATTCGACACCGTCAAGCTGCAGTCGATCGCATCTTTTCCCGTCTTCAGTCCTTCGATGACGCCCAGATGGCCTACCACTTGCACCGTTTCTGTGCGAGCGCCTGTAAGGTTATTATCTGCTGCGGACTCTCTCCCCCCACCAATCTACGGCTTTGGCCGTCAGCTTCGACCGGAAGCAGCGGAGGCGTTCGCACAGATTCATGGTCCTTGCACCGACTCCGAATGGGAGCAAGCCTGCCTTCCTATTTCCTACGGTGGTCTCGGCATTCCTCTCGCTTCTTCAATCCCTGAGTCCGCTTATGCGGCTTCGATGATTGGTGTTTTCAGCCGTTTCTCAGATCTGCTCTCCTTCTCGGGAGACCTACACCTGGAGGAAGTGCCTCGGGCCGCGATCTCTTTATTATCTACCGTTATCGTGATCTTTCGGCTTCCCTGTCGCCCACTTCTCTGTTTCAGCGATGTCAAACGCCGGTCCCCGACGAACGGCTCCAGTCTTCTATCTCGTCTGAGCTTCACAGTTTGACGTTTGATTGGATCTTCCGTTCATCCTCTGACCACGACAGATGTCGCCTCATGTCCGTCCGTGAGTCGTCCTCCTGTTCGCGTTCTCAACTTTACCGCACCCTCACTGCGGCACCTATCTGTCCTCGCAAGCCTGGATAGTGGCTGTCTCGCTACGCCTCGGCCGCGCGATTTTTTCTGGTCATGATCGATGTCCGGTATGTGCTCGCCGTTCCAACGAAATCGCCCCGTTGCTCGATCCCCTGGGCAAACATGCCCTCACCTGTAAGTACGACGATGGGCAGACTCGTCGCGACAATGTCTTGCGTAACGCTCTCCATCGTTACTGTAAGGAGCTTGGAATTTCTGCCTCTCTTGAACATCTGCTTCCTCCCCTTCCCCCTTCGTCCTCTCCCTCGTCCGCCCTTCGCATAGATCTTTTTATCCTGGTGCATATGGCCTCGACCCGAAGGATATCGCTTTGGATGTCACAGTGGCCCATCCACAGGTCACTTCTCGCGTTTCCCAGTGTGCCCTATCTGGCGGCGCAGCTGCCTCAATGGCTGAAAGTGCGAAACACACGCACTACGGTCTAGTCTGCCACACGAACGATATACGCCTTCTTCCTGTTGGTATAGATGTGTTTGGTGCCCTTGGGGCCGAGGGTGCGACTTTCTTCCGGCTCCTTTCTACGTTTTGCTGCTGCCCGTCGAGGCACCACTCCCCAATGGGAGCTGCACCTCCTAATCACGCACTTTGTGTTCTGCTTGCATGGGTTGCAAAGGCGCCAAGTTCTTACCAGATGCATTTCCGATTAGTTCCTCTTCATCCCCCTTCGCATGTTAGTTTCTCTGTAATCCCCCTCAGCATGTTCTCCCACATGCTTTTTTCCAAATTCCGTAAAGATTACACACACGCACCATACTAAACGATTAGACTTATTACAGTGCTGTATGCCAAACCTCGGACTCCGATCCTGTACGCCGGTATGCACCTCAGACCTCCTTTTTCAACAGTGTAATTGTCACCAAACCTGGGTTCCAGTGGCCACGTGTGGTTGATCAAAAAATTGACCGTTTCAATATTCGAACTTGCCGGCGGAGTTCCGCTCTTGGGAAGTGAGGATCGGCGGCGGGGGAGGAGAAGTGTTGGACGCCTACAGCGTAATCGCCTCTCGAGTAGCCAAAAAGAGTGGAGATGCGAAAGCTGAAGGGTGGTGTGTTGGCGAAAAGCGGGTGTTGGGCGTTATGATTTAAGTGAAAATCCGTACGTCAAAATCTAACAGATCGCTTATTATTAGAGCTAAAGAATTTGACAGGCGTCAACTTCCGAACTCCCAGTACCGTGATGTTGGGAGGGAGATACAGCGATATATTCATATGTCCCGAACAGCAGACGTGGCTGCCTTGCAAGGATTCGCAAACTACTGCGGAATGACGGACATATCGTGAATATACGGTATATATCATGGATTGTTTGGAGATGAAGCAGTAGCATATCAAAGCTGTTCAGTTTACTGATGCGCAACTGAACCAATCCTCCAAGGTAGAGTAGACTTCGATGAGGATCTCTTCATTGTTCGGACATTTCTGATTCCGGCAAACATTACGATAGTTTCTTATTTGTTCCCAAAGTTTCAAGAGGTTACTGCTCCACTGGTTTTGTGTTATGTGTCGCGGATGCAGCTCACTGCGAGGGAGTAGGCAGGCAGTCGTATGGGAAAATGTTTGAAGTCGTTGGGTATGATGCACACCATCGATTCTGTACTATTCATTTTGCTTCCATAGGTCCTGAGTGCCTAGAAACTTAGACAGAGGTCTTCAAATCATCCACGTAAATTCAAGTATTCAATATAGAGGCCAGTGCCAGCCTCGGTCCCAGGGCCAACAGAGCCGTACGTATCGAAACGCATCGGGTACAAATCCATATCAAGATCACCACAAAGGGCACAATATTTGTCGTTCTTGCCAGCTTCAGCTTGAGAGAGGATAACGGTGGCATCGAAGACTGCGGAACGATTGTAGGGCTCGGAATGCACCAGCGGCACCCCTTGGCTACCTCCGACAACGAAACGCGTCGCCCATATGGTCTACCATTTCAACATCGATTCTAGCGCTTATTCCCAAGTTGGGCAGCAACGAACTTTAGCTATCTTAGGTTACACTGTCAGCTAATCCTTTGAGCCCTTCATAGGACAGGGAGAAGATTTGGGTGTTTTACCCTTGGAAGATATATCCGATCTATCCCATGGTTGTCCAGACAACCACAATCGACTCAAAAAGGGTATATCGACACAGTAATGGGGAAGGAAATACGTTCCCTAAAATGCTACCTTCAGGCCAGCCATCAAGCAGGCCGCATTGGACATGACGGCTGCTGCAGCGTGCCTTTGCATCAAAGCTCCCCTAAACTTTCCGTACGTCTCCAGTGCCCTCACGGCCACGTTCCTTGCCACGTCATTTAGCACTGCACATGCATCCGGGTGCCAACCTCCAAAAGTGGAGATTGGAACAGGCACGAACCTACCTCTGGTGGAGGTCGCGATAAAGGATTTATATCTTCTCTGCTTTGCATTTCGCGCCGTATTCAGAGAAGACATCGGGTTGAAGGCCCTCATTCACCTGTTGGAGGGAGCGAGGGGACTCACGAAGGAAACATCAAAAAAGTCGGTCCCTCCGCTGCTTCCCACTGCCTGGATGTCTGCTCACGTGCGGTGGAGATCATGGCGTGGCTCTACGACAGGATGACGAGCAGCTCTTGCCAGGTCTTTCGCGAGAAGGTCTACTTGACGATCATGTCGGTTGATCCTGTGCGCTCCATGCAACGGTGCATGAGATGATCGCCATGTATATCGAGTGTGTCCGGGCAATTCCTTCACGGGCATGGCGTGCCAGGGTGAAAAAGTGGGACTTGACAGTAATATTGATACCACACTGAAAATTCTCGAGGATAAATGCTTGTCTGTAGTCCAGGGTATGGGGAACAATACACCTACTCCTTAGCTCCCGCGAGGTCCATAGACGCGCAGAACGCCTGCCTCCTCGAATCCCAAAGAGGAATTCGTTCTTGTACTGCTTCATGGATTGCGTCCGTCAAAGTCTTTTGCGATGGTGTTTTTGCGAGCAAATTACTCTGAACGGGATAATCCTAGACGGCAGGTAAGAGGTCGCCTACCTCCGATGGGCGTCTGCAGCTATTTCGTATGTTCCCAGCTCCTTAATAGGAGTTGAGAGCAAAGTTTTGCAAAGCTTGTTGGATGATGAGCCAGAAGCCAAGACCGCCGCACTCGCGATGTTCTTCGCGGAGGTGAGTCCGATCCAAGAGATGTTTTTTTCTTGTCCTTGGGTGTGACCGGCAGCTGGAGTTCTCGGAATACTTCCAAATACAGAACTCCCTGATGTGCACAAAATTTGCACGCCAAAAGAAAATCTAGAAGAGGCCAAATTCGGGTACACTATCGTAATTTGCAAGATACTATTACAGTTTCTGAATTTGCAGGATATTTTTTATTTGGATGAGTGTGGCAAATTCATCGGTTGATTTTTTATATTGGGACACGCTGTCATAATAGATGTCAGTACAGTTCCAGGTTCTGGGTGATACTAAGAGTGACTATGAAAGGTCTATATAATGGCTAAATTAATTCCACCCCTCGCCGATGAGTGACTGGCATGGGTACGGCCCCTAGATATTTATCTTGAGGAAATATCTTCTAATAGTCTCTCTGGTTCACACGAATCCCGTGAATGCATTTTATGGTTCTTACTATGTTTCTTTGAGACTTTAGGGTTAGCCAAAAAGTCTATATAAACCGAGTAAACTGCTTCCTCGTGGATAGGTCAAGCAAGTTGGCAGACAACAGCAAGTCAAGCCCCGAGTCGTAAGAAGTTGAGAGTCAACTTCAGACCCAAGAAAACTTGTTCCTACGCTGCTCACAGAGCATCAGTAGTAGACCATGCCCCTTCCATACTTGCTTGTAGCCCTCTCAACTCTTCCGTATACACTCCCTTTTATTCATTCAACTATACCACGGTAGCACTTTTGTCGCTTCAAACACCTCCTTCTTGGGGTAGTTGGTTCTGAGAATCTCTTCTCCCGACGATTTACCCCTATCATTTGGTACTCTTGTGGAGGGGGCTGCACCCGAGGTATTCGAGTTGAGCAGTATTAGGGAACACTTCGGGTGGATTTTTTTCTGTGATCATGGATCTTACGCTGCTCGTATATCGTTCACAGGGGACAAGAGTGAAAACGCTGCGGAGTTTCTCTATACATATGTTAATGTTTTGATGCGTGAGAAGAGCGATGAAGAGAAGACCGCAAGTATCTCGCCTATCTCCATGGTGACGCAAAGCACAAATATAAGGCCAAGTTTATCGACGGGTGGTCACTAAACGGGAATGGGCGTAACTTCGGTGAGGTATGTGAGTGGTTGTGAAAGAATATGCTGAGAAGGTAGAAACAGATGAGATGATTCGTACCGCATAGAGGCCCGGCTCAACTTCGACGATTGTTAAGCTCATTGGTGTACTTGTGTGATCTTATGAAAAGCTGGGTTCAACCCAAGCCAAGTACGGAATGCTGCTAAGGCGGCGATGGGGGATAAGCGGCTCTCCGATTTCCTCCTCATCAAGGGCCCTCACACTTTTAATGAACTGAAGGGTACCATATAGAATTTGTCAAAAATTCGGAGACGTTTCAGTCACTGAGTGAGTACCGAGGGAAACCCGTACATCGATGTCTATCGTACATCCTGAAAAGAATTATCAAAGGCCAGCACTATGCAGCGGCATTAGAATCTGTCAGGAGCGATGTCAAAAACTTGGAAGAAAGGTTGGAAACCCGATTCGATAATCGACTTGACATGATAACCTCGCAGTTGGAAAGCCTTACTCTTACCATTAAGAAGAACCAGTCTGGGGCCCTAAGGCCGCAGAAGTCTGTTCCTACTGTCACAAGCCTGGACACTTTGCAAAATTGTCCTGATAATCCACATAGAAACACTCGTTGTGGAAAGTGCGGTCGATATGGGCATCATGAAAGTAACTGCTGGTCTCTAAAGACAACAGAGAGCAAATTTATCGGACACGAGGAGCGAGTCAGGACCAGAGTGAAAATCTTACAAAACAGAAAGGATCAAAGGTTGACGGATGCCGGTAACGTATCCATCGCTGAAGAAATCAGTCAAGTCAATGTGACAAAAAGGGATGGGGAAGGGAACATTTTATCGAAAAAACCTAGGCTAGATTATGGAATGCTGGAGCATATCCCAGCACCTGTACCTCCTCGAACCAAGAGGTCTGATCAAGTTGTTCCAGGGTGGGACACTTCCGGCCAAGAAGACGAAAAAGAGTAAGAAATTTAAGAGTATCCGAAGGACGTACTAGAATATGGAGAAGTACAATTTGGTGGCTGAGCTTGCATCAGCCCCAACTGGGATAACGTTTGGTCAACTTTTGAGGGGCGACGCAGAGGATGCGAGAAAGAACTCAAAAAAATTATCAGGTCTAATAAGTCCGCTAAGGGTAAGAAATTTTCTTCAATCGGCCTCGACAGCACCAAGACGTCTTAAAGCTAGTACCAGTCAAAGTATTGGGAATGAAAACCCAAGCTCTTTTCGATTCGGGCGCTGTTCCAAACCTTATTTCAGAAACTTTGGTGACAGATCTAGGTCTTGAAATTATTCCAACTACTCGAAGAATAACTGTGGCGGATGGAACCGTCTCAAATAATGGGCACTGTTGACAAGGTTTCCGTGTTCTTTGGGGACTCTAAAGTTGACGTAGACTTTCTTGTCATGCCTGATCTCCTTTCGATGCAATCATTGGCTGCCCTACCATGAAAGACTAGGGACATGCATTGACTTGGGCAACTAAAGATTCTCAGTTAATATTGACGACAGAACTGTGAAGATACCCTGGATTTCGACAAAAGCAAACATCCGGAAGATCTAAGAGAAACGGGCAGTGAAGATTTCATTTCTAGTTATTACAGCTAAGATTCAGAACCAACTAACATTTTTCAGAAGTCAAAAGAGTATGCTCCAATGATAATGAACATAGCATGGGATGATTATGATTCTGGGTTTGAAACAGATGACGGATGGAAATCCAGGGCAAATTTGCGACCTGAATGTGATTCCTTTTGCGATAATATCGAATCAAAGGACGGCATCCAGAAGATAGAAGAAGATTGCCTTTGCAAAAAGAATAAGAATATGTCGAATTCCATATCCGAGGATATGAGAATGCCGGAAGAGGTCCTTCAAAATATGGAGGGTAAGGATCAAGAAGAAGAAGAGTGCAAGACTGCGGAAATTCAACCAAAAGTACAGCACCTTCCTGCCCTCACCTCAATGAAAATATCCGATATTTTAACATATTCCGAAGTAATTGCATGGAGCGTTTCAGATCTAAGACATGCAAGTGTACTGGTAACTCACCCATTTGAACTTACCGATACTCAACCAATTTACCACAGGTCTAGATGTCAACCTTCAAAATGTAACCAATGTATCTCAGAGAATGTCACAAGTATGCTGGAAAATCATATTATTCGGCCAGTTTCATCTTCATGGTCATTTCCACTTGTAGTAGCACCAAAAAAGGATGGAAATTTTTGCTTTTCCGTGGAGTACCGACAACTCAACCAGAGAATGATACCCGATCGATTTCCGATTCCAAATATGGAGGAAATCCTCGAAGACCTGAAGGAAAGGAGGTACTTCACCTAAATTGACCTTTACACTGGCTATAGGCAGATTCCATTGGATGAAAATGTAAGAAAAAACAACTTTTACCAGCAAAGTCGGTACGTTGAGGTTCGAAGTGATGCCTTCTGGTCTCACGAATGACCCAGCTGCATTCCAAAGAATGATGAACGAGGTTTGGAAAGGACTTCCATTTGCAAGAGTTTATATCGATGATGTGGTAATATTCTCGAAAACCTTGGATCAGCACATGTCGTATGCAAGAGAGTGGTGGAGAGGATATAAGCATACAGCTGAAAATTTGTTGATCAAATGCTTCTTTGCGAAAAAATCTATCCAATTACTCGGTCACATCGTCGATCGAGACGGAATTAAAATGGATCCAGAAAAACGAAAAAAATCAAGTTGGCACCAAGGCCGCTTCAAAGACGGAGGCTCGAAGCTTCTTAGGACTGGCTCATATTATAGAATATTTATCAAAGATTTCGCCAAGACTGCAGCACCGTTACATGCCAGCACTACGAAGAACGGAAAATTTTCTGGAAAAGGAAATGGAAACTGCATTTGAGGAGCTTAAAGATAAGCTATGTGTCCCCCAGTGCTCATGTATTCGATTTCAAGAGACCATTTGTTGTGGGAACAGATGCCTCAGAACGATCTTTGGTGCCGTTTTGTCCCAAAAAGATGAAAACGGAAGAATAATCCCTATTCAATTCGCAAGTCGCACTCTGAATGATGCGAAAAGAGATACCCAGTCTGCGAGAAAGAAGAACTAGCTGTTATCTTCGCACTGAAAAATTTCGCGTGCACCTTTTATCACTCGAGAAATTTGTCTTGTAACTGATCACCAGGCACTTAAGACAGCATTCCAAAAGAAAGATGTACATTATCGCTTAGCTAGATGACTCGACATTTTCGCAGAATATCGGTTTGAAATTGTGTATAGGCCCGGACGCAATAATCAGCCTGCCGACTACGTATTCCGCTTGAGGGATTCACTGAGTCCAAGTGAAAAGGCTTCCGAGGATATCGTCGGAGTTGCCGAGGTGCAAGTGCCGAACGAAAAAGAGTGCGAAGCTAATATTTACAACCTTATTAAATTCCTTGATGGACTAGAAATGAGAAAGGTTGATCTAGAACACAGAAATTGGGTACGCAGGAACCACAAGGCTTTTCCATTGTGGAATGGGAAACTCTTCCGACACACTAAGCTCCTCGATTAGTGGCCCCTTTTAAAGAAAGAATGAATATCTTGAGGATGTCGTCCTTCCGGTCATTTATCAGATCTACCTCTACCATTTAACTGTTACTTTCTAATCATTCCGTGTCGGAAGGAGGACTAAATTATCATAAACTCTCTTCACTCTCCTTCCGACAGTCGGAAGGAGGACTAAATTATCATAAACTCTCTTCAATCTCCTTCCGACACGGAATGATTAGAAAGTAACAGTTAAATGGAGAGGTAGATCTGACTAATGACCGGAAGGACGACACTCGGAGATTTTTCTTTTGAGATTGTGACGATCTCAAATACGGGCTTCTTCAACCCATCCTTGTGGATTCACATCCAGCTTGTGGTGCGCATAAGCTCCCAAAGTGGATGGTCGTCCGATAATGCTTCCTTAGTCAGCGCATCGGCTGGTTTTGAGCACCGGGAATCCACGCAAGGAAACGAAGCTCTCCTCGAGAATGACTCTCGCGCATAGCGTTCACGTCAATCTGCAACCTTTTCTCTAGCGTCGCACTATTCTTTGCTACTACATTGAAAAGAGTGCGGAGTCCACGTAGCCATCGATTTCGATTCTCTTGCCGAGGACTTCCTCTAGAATGTCTCTAGCAACAAAAGCATTGTCAAAACCATACACTAGGGCAAAGATTTCTGCGGCCATGACTGAGCGTGCAGTGCGCTTGCAGCGTGAACTACCGTAGTGTAGAATATTGGCATTACCATTATCATCAACAAGTACTAAAACGAACCAATCTGAGACTTCAGGTTTTCGGTATTGGCAAAGGAAGAATCCGTAAAGAGTGCCAACCTTAATCTAGATGTCAACATAGGAACATAACAAAGTCCTACCTCAGCTGTAGCCTGGCATCGTTTCACGACCTTCCGTAGAGCACGTGTATCATCTCTTGATGGAGAGTTACAGCGTGAAGCAAGGAGCTGAACCGGAGCGCAAATGTCGGGTCTACAGCAACAGCCAATATATTGGAGCTTGGCTCGCATACTTATGAAATCATCTGCGTTCTCTGGTAACTTCAATGATTTGAGCTTATCCATTTGCTTTATATGATGCCTTCCATCTTCGTCAATGCAAATTTCAGTTCCATTAAAGCCACATGATTGCCCAGTATGACGAACTTCCTTGGTTAGACTTGAACTTACTAGACGTCGTTTCCTCTTCATCAATAAAGCATTGCTTACCATGCCCATAGGAGTCATCAACTTGGAGTATAGTTATGCCCAAAATTCCGGTTTTATCCCTTTTGTACAATAAACATGGGTCACCACGTGTCTGCTTCATTCCAAGTCCTGTCTTGTGGTGATCACGGTAAGTGATGAACCAGTGGAGCCCACTCTCGGGGACGCCATACAACGGCTTGAGCACCAGCAAAAGTTTGTCTTCAGAGAGACCAAGCTCGGTGGGAGGTTTTAGATAGACATATCGATCCAACTTAGTCGCGGACTGAGTGTAAGCCTGAGATATATCTCGTAGATACACCTTGTTCTCTGGGTGTAGAGCAGCTAATGATACTGCAATCCTCTGACCGACACGGCTGATTGTGGGAGAACCTGTAGCAATTTCAGTTGCACCTTGGTCCCTGTAGTTCTGCGCGAAAGTCTAGATCTTGGGAATGCCCCCATCCTCATTCTTTATCAAATCAACCCATCTAGAACCGTAAATCCTTGTGCCCTTTGGGACAGAACTACGATCAACAATCTTAAAAGTTTCTCGACTGAACAATCCGTCAAGCTCTGTTTTCCTGGCTGCACTGTAGTCTTGTGACTCATCTACTTTCATGTTATAAGATTTGTTGTGCTAAGCGGGGGCAGAGATCTTGAACCGTTTCAACGTTGAAACAAAAGTAATTCGAGCAAGCGCTCTCAGACTGTGTATCAGAGCCAGCGTCATATTTATATGCGGTCGAGCATCGGAATTGGGGACTGAACAATTTGGACACGCTGGGTGCTCAGATTTCGCGTTGGCCTCTTACAATCATGGCAGGGCGGTTGCAGCTTAGATCCTACTAGACTCTTAACGACATGAGATCTAAAAATCCTCCTCCCCTTCGGCATTTGCACAACGTCAGTTTCTCCGTCAATTTGAATGAATTGGTACGGCCCAGTCCATTTCTTCGGTTTCTCTCGATAAACATATACTGGAGATCCAGCGGGAAGTCTCGAAAGTACTCACTATGTTCCTTACCCTTAGGTCCAACGTGCTTCAAGCCGAATGAAATCCTCCTCCGGCATTGTTCTTGTGAACTTCTCCATAGCCTTCTCAATCGCTCTTGCGCGTTCCAATTGGGTAGCGGCTGTGTCCTTGCAGCAGGTCGAGGTAGTGCACCAAAAACGAGTAGTGTTGGACAAAGACCTTCCGGCCCAATAGTGTCATTGACACATTTTACGGCAAGCTGTAGACAATCTGCATCTGACTCGCTTCGTGGTAAGCTCTCCCTTAGCTTGAGGTACGCTGTTCTCAAAGGACCGTGGTAACGTTCCACGTGACTCATAGTTGCTGGTGACTCAATCGGAGCCTCAAGTACTGATATGCCATCCGCTTGTGCGGAATCTAAGAATTCTTTTGAGACAAAGTTAGACCCTTGGTCAATGCGTAGGAAGTCAGGGGGACCGAGGTAGACTGTGGAAGATTGTATATTTCTCAAAAATAAAGCCGCCGAGAAGTGAGTAGATTCGTCAACCAAATGCAGAACCGGCTTGGAGCAAATGTACATTATATCCACTGCTACAATATGATTAAAACGAAGTTCATCTGTACCCACTGTAATTTTGAATCTTCTTGGTCGTGATGAGTTAATTAAGCAAGTCTCGCATGATCTGGACAGTTCCTCTATAAAAATCTCTTACTTCTATAGTCATCTCATTTGGTCTTGCTCGTAGCAGCACGTTCATGAAGGCTCTGACGGAAGGATGTCCAAAAACCCCGTGCAGCTTCCTCAATTCCTTTTCTGTGTAGAAAGAGCCTTCCATCTTCTTCAATGCAAATTTCAGTTCCATTAAAGCCACATGATTGTCCAGTATGAACGAACTTACTTGGTTTAGACTTGAACTTACTCGACGTCGTTTCCTCTTCATCAATAAAGCATTGCTTACCATGCCCATAGGAGTCATCAACTTGGAGTATAGTTATGCCCAAAATTCCGGTTTTATCCCTTTTGTAAAATAAACATGGGTCACCACGTGTCTGCTTCATTCCAAGTCCTGTCTTGTGGTGATCACGGTAAGTGATAAACCAGTGGAGCCCACTCTCGGGGACGCCATACAACGGCTTGAGCACCAGCAAAAGTTTGTCTTCAGAGAGACCAAGCTTGGTGGGAGGTTTTAGATAGACATATCGATCTAACTTAGTCGCGGACTGAGTGTAAGCCTGAGATATATCTCGTAGATACACCTTGTTCTCTGGGTGTAGAGCAGCTAATGATACTGCAATCCTCGATAAATCGCCCCTCTTCCATCTATGAATGAGGAAGTAGTTCTCGAATATCAGCGGTTGACTCAGATGTTTGTAACGTACCACTCGGTCCTGGATACTAATATCCAATCCATTGTCTAACATGTCTTTCATACTTAACAAACTCGGAATATTGTCTGATACTATCTGAAACTGAACATCAATGACCAAGTTCAAATCACGAAATGGGAGCGGAACAGCTCCTATTGAATTCTGGTTGCCACCTAACCCTTTCAGAGTTCGCATGTCTTCCTTGTTTATGCGACAAGGTACATCAAATTCTTGACAATAGGCCTTGTACTGGGTGAATGACATGACAGAGGATCGGTTAGCACACGTATCAATATGGATGCCTTTGAATCTTGTAGTCTCTCCAGTTTGTAACTCACGACGCATTCGAGCCAATTCGAAGTCAAGGTCAGTACTGTATGTCATCCTGTGCAAGAATGAAATGTTGGCTAGGTGCATCTCATCAGACTTATGTGATTCCACTGCATCTTCAGAAATATAGGCAACATCCGCATCCCGTAGACGTCACTTTCTTCGTTCTCATCCGACAACGGGATATCCTCTTCGTCCTCTTTTTCGTCGGATTGATCGTCTGCCATTCCATTAACAATCATTGCTACATCATCCACTGTAATCATAGCCTTTGGTGAACGTCTTTTCAGTCTCGCAGTGGCCTCTGCTACTTCCTCTCTATAATTTCTCGTGTAAGCCTTATGGTTCTTACCACAGACAAGGCATCCTTGATGACCAGCTAACCATCGGGATGATATCCTCTGGAACTTGTTTTTGCTTGATTCAAATCCACTTACCTTCTTTCTCGCCTGTCCCCGTAACGTTATCCGAGACTGTAATTAACGGAACTATCCCTGAAGTGTACACATGGAACGCTCCAGCAGAACGGGGTTCGCTAGACAAAAACGTTGCTATCCTGTTACGGGCATCCCGAGAATTCATAGGGACACGCTCTCGCATGGATTGAGTTATCCGTGTGTTATCCGAGGACAACACAAGCTGATCTCGTAGAAACTGATCGTGCCTGTAAAGTGGATCCAACTGTCTTTGGACTTGTGACAATCTCTTACAGTAAAGCCTGAATACTTCGAGTTCACTTCTGTCTGGACTCTCGCGCATAAAGTTCGACAAACGCATAGATTGCCATTCGACCAAAGCACTATTACGTTGCTCAACACTCATGTATGTATCGATGAGTAGCTGTGATGCTTCCTCATACGATTGACCCTGTTTGTAATACTTAGTATAAAATGTCAGTGCTTCGTCTTTCAACATAACAGGAATAGCTTGTGCTTTTTCTGCATCATTGAGTTGACACACCCGGCACATAGTATCAAAGACTTCGATAGCTCCTGGTAGGTCGTCATCGAAAGATCCCGAGAACTTATCCCTCGTCTGATATTCCTTAATTACACCATTGATTCCCAATGATGTTCCAGTTCGATTACCAGGGTTCAATGCGCTTGATCCCTTAGATGTCACATCTGGGTCGTTGGAGGTTCCGGTTTTGCTAGGATTATTGCTCTCAATATTAGATTTATTAGAGACTTCAGCCACGACATCATTATCTGTATTGGATGAAAGGTCTCTGACTGAAGGATAGAATGTTAGGGGGCCTGGTGTAACCCTCTCTTGTACCTTACATGCGTTGCTGTTATTAACTCCGGCCTCACTCATAGGTATGAAACGATCTTGTTTTTAACATTCAATCATTGCTCTGGTTCTAGGATATCCCTGCTTTCTCTTGATATGCACGCCTCTTTCCGTTAATAAACTGATCCACTTGATCTGAATCGTTTTAGGGATATGAGGAATCGAATGTTCACGAAACGTGGAAGTGCAGTCGAGCCACAGGTCTTCACCGGAAATTCTTGTTGCATTAAATGCATCCCACATTTCCGAACCATACTGTGCAACTTCATTCTTGTACCTCGTAATCTCATAATTTGAAGCTGTGTCTGGAAGCGGATTAGGATCTCCAATTTCATCATAAAGTTCATTCGTCGTCACATTTTCTGTGCCATCTCCATTTCCTTCGCCAGCATCACGCCTCTGTGTTTCCGGCCGATTTTCATTCATTTTGCCTAGTTACACTTGTCCTGTGCAGCTGCAAACAGTCCTGTCTCCTGGTTCATCACTTACCGTGATCACCACAAGACAGGACATGGAATGAAGCAGACACGTGGTGACCCATGTTTATTGTACAAAAGGGATAAAACCGGAATTTTGGGCATAACTATACTCCAAGTTGATGACTCCTATGGGCATGGTAAGCAATGCTTTATTGATGAAGAGGAAACGACGTCTAGTAAGTTCAAGTCTAAGCCAAGGAAGTTCGGTCATACTGAACAATCATGTGGCTTTAATGGAACTGAAATTTGCATTGACGAAGATGGAAGGCATCATATAAAGCAAATGGATAAGCTCAAATCATTGAAGTTACCAGAGAACACAGATGATTTCATAAGTATGCGAGCCAGGCTCCAATATATTGGCTGTTGCTGTAGACCCTACATTTGCGCTCCGGTTCAGCTCCTTGCTTCACGATGTAACTCTCCATCAAGAGATGATACACGTGCTCTACGGAAGGTCGTGAAACGATGCCAGGCTACAGCTGAGGTAGGACTTTGTTATGTTCCTATGTTTACATCTAGATTAAGGTTGGCACTCTTTACGGATTCTTCCTTTGCCAATACCGAAAACCTGAAGTCTCAGATTGGTTCCGTTTTAGTACTTGTTGATGATAATGGTAATGCCAATATTCTACACTACGGTAGTTCACGCTGCAAGCGCACTGCACGCTCAGTCATGGCCGCAGAAATCTTTGCCCTAGTGTATGGTCTTGACAATGCTTTTGTTGCTAGAGACATTCTAGAGGAAGTCCTCGGCAAGAGAATCGAAATCGATGGCTACGTGGACTTCCGCACTCTTTTCAATGTAGTAGCAAAGAATAGTGCGACGCTAGAGAAAAGGTTGCAGATTGACGTGAACGCTATGCGCGAGAGTCATTCTCGAGGAGAGCTTCGTTTCCTTGCGTGGATTCCCGGTGCTCAAAACTCAGCCGATGCGCTGACTAAGGAAGCATTATCGGACGACCATCCACTTTGGGAGCTTATGCGCACCAGCGAGCTGGATGTGAATCCACAAGGATGGGTTGAAGAAGCCCGTATTTGAGATCGTCACAATCTCAAAAGAAAAAAAATCTCCGAGTGTCGTCCTTCCGGTCATTAGTCAGATCTACCTCTCCCATTTAATTGTTTCTTTCTAATCATTCCGTGTCGGAAGGAGAGTGAAGAGAGTTTACGATAATTTAGTGCCTCAAATTGAGACTAGTTGAGTCATATGTTGAATCATATGGTGGATTTATACATTATATATATGGGGAGAAGTTAGACACATTGAGTAAAAGAAGTATCGAATAACTGAACAACAAACCACCAAACTGCATCAAGCAAACCTTGCACTTTTTAAGGTGAACAGCCCTCCATAGGGCTGCAGATCTTTGCGGCGTACTGCCGGCCGAAGGGGCTCGCACAACCCGCGAGCCGGGTCGTACGCGAGGTCTGTCTTCCGGACCCCACACCAGCTCTCTGTAGGGCCGAATGTGGTCGCAAGTTACACTTTCCACGAGAGAGAACTTTGACAGAGGACTTTTCATGATGAATTAGAGCATTAGGATCTCGAAACAACCAAAACATTCATTACGGAGAGATTCTGGCGGCCCAGTATCCATAAGGACGCCTATAATTTCGTGAAAAGCTGCGACTACTGTCAAATATTCACTCCGATACAAAAGTATAAGACAACTCTAAGCTTTCCAGTTTCCGGTCATTTTGAAACATTCTCAATTGACTTTGCCGGCCCATTCAAGGAAACCTCTTCCGGAAACAAATATCTCCTTGTAGGGGTGTAAGATCTTACTGAATGGCCAATAGAAGTTGCAGTTGAGGAAACCAACGCTGAGTTGGTCGTGAGATTCATCGAAAAAGAAATAATAGAACCTTTTGGTCTTCCAAAAAGGATCATCTCGGATAACGCCCTTTGTTTTACTGCAACTTCACTGCTTCGTTTTTTGGAAGAGAAAGGGATTCAGCTGAAGACCGTTCTCGCATACGCTCCTATGTCCAACGGGAAAGCGGAGAGGATGTTGGAACCATCAAACGAGCAATATCGAAAACTATGTCGGAGAATGAAATCCAGTGGGAAGATGCCTTACCAAAAGTGTTATACGGCTATCTCGAAGAAGAGGAAGAATGGACGCTCACCATTCGAGCTAATGTACGGAAGGGCTCCTAGAATGTTACAGAGAGACATGGAAACAAATATTATCGATGAAGAGAGTAGAAGTTGAACTACTGGCCACCAAGGCTGGAGATCACACCGCGCTAACACAGACAAGAAATAAGGATGCAGAACCTCAGTCAAACCTTTTCAGTTGGCTGTAAAGTACTTGTAGTACATGGAAAAATGCAGCAGGCTGTGAAGTGGCCGGCCTTCCAAACAAAGTACTCGAACCTTGCATCGTCACGGAGGAAAGACACCCGCATATAAGCTCTGTTCAAGCTCAGGGAAGAGATCAAGGAGGGCCAATCCATTCACATCGTCTGTTCCCTTACCATCAGAGGCCTGAAGAATCCCTTCTCACACAGGACTATGCGCAACCACGGGGCATACTCATCTTTAACTATAGAATGATTCCTATGGGAGGAAAAAGGGCCTGGGAATGGATCATCTCGATTACGCGGGACTACTACGAACTCCACGTAATTATCTATTTCTAATTTAATATATGCCTATGTTTTCGTACGTTGAAACGGACCATTGCTACCTGAAGAAGATTTCCGACTATTAATCAGAGTTCTATTCGAATTCCAAAACGGAAGGTTCACGGAAGCAGGTCCATAGTTTGAGGAGGTGATATATCATTACTTTATAGGAAGATATGGAATGGTAGCTCTCGGAGACTTTTCGCAAACGTATATGAACATTGTTCGTCCGATTTACGTATTTCTCAAGAACAACCAAGATGTGCGAATGAGAGGTTACGTCTTTCCCCCTGATATGGAATATCGACTGATCCCATATCCCTTATGGGAACCTTATGTTTCCCCGCCACAAATTGGGAACGTTGAGGGTGGCGATGATCCTCCCGAAGCAGTGATGATGACCCGAGGAGGACCTTCGAGAGTGAACAACTCCCCAGAAGAGGTTCTGGTCGTCCCCGAGAGGACCTCGTGGAGGTCCCAGTACGTCAGGAACTGGTCGCGGCCATTCATCGGGACAGCCCACCACACTATTCGTCTCCAGCCCTCCTTCACATCCATGCACAGCACACAGTCAATAGAAGAAGATTATCTTTTCGGTTGCGCAGTATCTTAGAGGACGCGAACTATGCGCAGGGCACTTCTCATTTCATGATAAGCATCTTTTATGTTTTCGGGCGCTACATGGACCGCACTTATCTTCCGAAGATTCATTCTTGATGATGCGTGTCTTCTTTTCTTACCGGCATCCATTCCTCCGGCATCTTCCAGAAGAGTTTGCATATCATATGTATTTTTTCACTCTTGGAAGATTCTGAAGAGTCACGGAAGAAGAATGTATTCAACCCCACCTTGATGTTATGAAACCAATATATGAGGCTATCCTACAAAGTGAGGTACCAGTAATGCGAACTTACTTTTTGGAGCATCATATTGGTAATCAGTTACACCCGTACCCGTTTGAAAGACCTTACATTTTATCAATAAGACAGCGAACACTAACGGAAACAGAAGAGGAACAATGAAGACGAACCGGGAAGATCTTCTTGAGCAGTGGGACGTGATGTGCGCAAAATTTGCACGCCAAAAGAAAATCTAGAAGAGGGCCAAATTCGGGTACACTATCGTAATTTGCAAGATACTATTACAGTTTCTGAATTTGCAGGATATTTTTTTATTTGGATGAGTGTGGCAAATTCATCGGTTGATTTTTTATATTGGGACACGCTGTCATAATAGATGTCAGTACAGTTCCAGGTTCTGGGTGATACTAAGAGTGACTATGAAAGGTCTATATAATGGCTAAATTAATTCCCACCCCTCGCCGATGAGTGACTGGCATGGGTACGGCCCCTAGATATTTATCTTGAGGAAATATCTTCTAATAGTCTCTCTGGTTCACACGAATCCCGTGAATGCATTTTATGGTTCTTACTATGTTCTTTGAGACTTTAGGGTTAGCCAAAAAGTCTATATAAACCGAGTAAACTGCTTCCTCGTGGATAGGTCAAGCAAGTTGGCAGACAACAGCAAGTCAAGCCCCGAGTCGTAAGAAGTTGAGAGTCAACTTCAGACCAAGAAAACTTGTTCCTACGCTGCTCACAGAGCATCAGTAGTAGACCATGCCCCTTCCATACTTGCTTGTAGCCCTCTCAACTCTCTTCCGTATACAATCCTTTTATTCATTCAACTATACCACGGTAGCACTTTTGTCGCTTCAAACACCTCCTTCTTGGGGTAGTTGGTTCTGAGTATCTCTTCTCCCGATCATTTACCCCTATCAGAAACCTCAAGGCCACCTAGGAGAGAGGCTGCATTGGACATAACTTTTGCGGCGTGCCTTTGAGTCAGCGTGGCCGGGATCTTGCTTTTTGTGTGGCTCTGATAGCCACTTTCTTCGCATTGTCGGCAAGCACGGCATATGCGCTCGGGCTTCCATTATAGTACAGTAACTGAATCCCCCGTCTTTCCCATTTGACAATGAGTTGCCATAGTATTTACAGCAGCGCAATATGCTCAGAAGGAATGAAAAGGGGATTAGGCTCTGGACCACTGGGCAGTACGAATCCCTGTGGGATGAGGCCTTGCAACTACCATGCTCCCGATCTTCAACAAGAATGAAAACCCGCAGATTAGAAACAAGCAAACATGAGCAGTTGTCTGAAGCTCGCCGAGGAGGTAGGCTACGGAAAAGCAGCTCAAGCTCTACAATCAATCAGAGACTTACCACCAACGCAGGCCGTCTCCGATGCCCTTCGTGCTTAGCACCCGCAACAGAATCCCGACTCGGACAACGCGCAATTCTCCACATCCGCCGAACTCCAACCATTCATTAGGGTAAGACGATAGAAGATCACCCGTGCAGTCAGACGCTTCAAGCCATGCTGTGACTCCGGCGGTCCAGGATTCCGCCCCTGACATGAAAAAGAGCTAGTTAGCAACTCTTGTACATTTACTGTGTGGGAACCGAACCCGACAACACGACCATCAAGTCGTCCTCCTCGCCCAAGACCTGCTGAAGGCAGCCCGTCATTCGGCCATCGAGCAGCGACAAGGGCTTCACCGCACGAGGCCAGATATCCAGGCAATGGGTAGCAACAGGGGAACGGACTTTTTTTGACGTTACTTTTTTCAATCCTCTTCCGCCCTCCAATCGGAGAGTGCGTACTTTCAACTCACTCACCTCCCTCAACGCAGCTATCTCCGCCAAACAAAGAAGGTACGAACCTCTGCTCGCGACGGCTGCTAGAGGAAGGTTTGTGCTTATCCCAATATCCACCCTTGAAGGCTGGCATCCAGACCCGTACGCGGTGCTAACTGATGTCGCGCGGATCGTGGCCTGGCCGTTCGAGCTATCGAGACCTATGGGATGGTTAGAGCGGTGCTTACCCAAAGGCACGCTGCCGCGGCCGTCATGTCTAACGCGACATGCCTGCTCGCTGGCATTGAGCCGGCCCTGTAAGGAAGTTCATGTAGTGTTACACATCAGAGACGACTTATCCGCGCATAAAGCATTAGCGGCGTGGATGTAACCGAGCACATCTTCCATGCATTAAAATAACCAAAAAATTTCCCCCTTCGTTCCCCCTCTCCGTCGTCCCAGGGTGGCTTCTTGGACTCCTCACCGAACTGGTCAATGTACTGGCCGCGGGGAAAGCGCCAGATTCCATGGCTACGTGGATTAGAAGGACATCGCCTCGCGACTTCGCTGTTGGAGAAACCTTAAGAGTATTGGTGAGTAGCTGCGTAATGACATGAGAACGGGGTCGAGCAGAGTCACACCTCCAACCCGTGCAAGTGGGAATTGCGATTAACGCAGGAGCTGATACTGTGGTAAAAAGTGTCCGAAGAATGGGGAAAGAGTTCGTAACAAGCCCCATTGAGGTGCTCTTGTGCGTCGACTTGAATCTTTCCACTTATGTAGCCTTGCTTCATTTGCATCTTCCAAGAGTAAAACACCCAAACATTTTCCCCTTTGCAGAGGTCACCAAACCCCACTTCCCTCAGTTGCTGGGATGAACAGTGTACTGCTACCACAAAGATCCACCTTTCTTATGGACGTGGTATGAAATCATTCGCAGTGTCGTCGGCACAAAAATGCAGATCCGTTCAGTGGGTTGTTATTTGACCTCATACTGCAACCAATGCCTCTGAAGATCTGATAGAAAAAAATAGTTTGGTTATTTAGAGTCTATCACTCAACAACAGACAGTCTGATATCATATCTAGGTCAATTGATAAGTTTTACTCGCGAAACCTTCAGCTTATATACTGAATCCTGCGACCGTTAATTACTACAAGTACAATGCAGTTGATTCAATAAAGTCAATATTCGTCTCCATGATTACAATGTACAACACTCCTCCTGAATCTTAACTTGATCTGTTAGTTACATAGATAATGGCAACATTTCCATTATCGATTTAACTAACTTATCACGTTCGACATGGCGCTAACGGAATGCTGCGCTCCCATATTTTGAAGTTTTAAGTGGGCTCGTGAAGTCGTAAGTTTGGGCCCAAGCAATGCTTTTGTTTGGCCGTCTGCTAGCATCTGCTCAGTTCTCACTTGACTTATTTTGACTGTGCCCTTTTCGACGAGTTCCCGTACGAGGTGGATTCGGATGTCTATTTACTTGCTTCGCTTGAAATTAGAAATGTTCGTTACCCAGACAAAGGATACATCGTTGTCTTGGCAGGTCGTTGTCTTGGCAGATTTCTGTAGGGTTTTATGTGTATATCCAAGTTACCAAGATATATTTGTAAGTCACTATACATCTCTAGCAACTGTTGAGAGGCTCATGCATTCAGCTTCTGTAGATGAGAGAGTGACAGATGATTGTTTCGAGCTTCTCCATGAAATTGGGGTGCCGCCAAGGACGATGACTGTAGTCCAGTTTTCACTTCCTTGAGTGCTGTTTATGGTTTTGTGATAACCAGGATGACATCGACATATTCCAAAACGATTGCTTTTGTACTATTTTCTTGCGAACTGTATCCACTTTCGGCGTGCTTAAGTGGCTGGAAACCCATTTCGATGATTTTGTCACGGAATAGAATGTACCAAACTCTACCGGCTTCTTTTAAGCCGTATATGCTCTTAATAAGACTGCATACATGATTTCACTTGTCAGAATTTTCAAAGCCTCTTGGCAGTTCCATATAGATATGTTACTTCAGTGTTCCATATAGGAAGGCGTTTTGGACATCAAAATGATGAATCATTGCTCCTTCAAGTGCAGCGATACCCAATGTGAAGCGGATGGTTGTGAAGTCAATTTCCAGGGAGAATATTTTGTCGTAACCAGAATTATTTTGTCGACATCCGAGAGCAACCAGACTGGCTTTGTACTTAGCGATTGTATTGCCTGTATTTCGCTTGAGCTTGCATGGTAGTACATTCTCCCCCACTGTTCTTGGTACAAGCTCCATGTTCCGCGGCGGTGTATTTTATAATTGGTTCTGAATCTAAATGTTCCATTTAGCCTTTTGTGGGGACTCCGAAGCTTCTTTGAGAGTCAATTCATCAGCATTAGATCTTGAAGAATCATTTGTCAATGCTTTTCTCAGTGCCAAAGCTCTATTCCGAATAATCCCACTTCTACGCAAAGGCGCGGGATGGTAAGTCAGAATTTTCCAATCTCCTCAGAGCTTGACTCCTTTATTGTATGATTATGATATCATTTAAGTTTTATTATCATAAGAATCAGTATCGATATCATCGAAGTCCTCAGTGTATTTTTCGCTGGTTCATTCTCGGATTTCTTGCGGTTCAGAACTTGTATGGTTAATGGCCACATTATCTCATCATCTGATGCAGAGTATCCAGGGAACACACTTTTGTCACACTCAGAATGCCTTGTGCGTAATAGCTTCTTTGTTTTGGGTTTGAATAACTGTACCACTGCGCCATTTTCTGAACCCACTAATATCATGGGTATTCAAGCTTCATGCGTTTCGTTGAAGTTACAAGGAAGTATCCCGGCAATCCGAATGTCCTGCTTGTGCTTTGATTCGGCATCTTGCCGTGCTGTGCCTCATAAGGTGACTTTCCATTTAACGAACTGTGTGGGTAAGCGCTATATATGAACACAGCATGGACCAAGGCTTCACCCCAGAAATGCTGGCTTAAATCTGTCTGGTAATTCATTGCCCGGAATTTTTGTATTAGAGTCCTTTTCATTCTCTCAACCAATCCATTCCACTCAGATTTTATGGTGCCGCCGTTGAGTGCATGATTCCTTCTTGTCGAAGCAGTGCCTCAATCTTTCCGTTTACACATTCTGTACCGTTGCCAATGTGGATTCTCATAATATTCTCTTATATTGCTGCTTGAAGGGTGTAGAAATGATTTGAACATATCGATGTTTCGTTCTTTTGAGGCAGCATATATGCCCACATGTATCTACTGGCACCATCAGTAATGAGGAGGACGTATTTAGCTTTTCTCTAAATCTTGCTGAATTGGTCCACATCTTGCTCAGAATATAATCTCTCTCACTAATTTTTTGGTTTTGAAGAGGCTGTGCTTGTGCGGTCCTCTGATACCCTTTCCTCAACACAATGGTTGCAATCGATTCTTTCGATTTTGGTGTCTTTTCAGTTCCATAATCTTGCTTTTTCTTTAGAATTTGCTGAATCGCGTTTTGTTGATATGTCCAATCCTTTGATGCCAAGTATCGATTGTCTCTGGTGTCTCTTCGGAAAAATCTTTTCTTTCATGTTTTACGCCCGATCTGTTGTGTTCTCATTGCTTAGTAACTGATTGGAATTAGTACGAACTTGTGCATCCCTGTTCATCAGCTCTGCATCTACCCAATATAGTCCATCTTGTTTCTTTTGTGTTGTTCAAAACATTTCATTCGAATTATCTTTGTATAAGGAGCTTTTTACATTTCCAATGTGTACATGAATACCTCTGTTTTCCAAAATTGGTATGGAGAGTAGGTTGAGGCCTAGTATAGGTACAATTAGTACATTGGGTAGCCTGACTCACTTGTCGTCCCTATTGTGTTTGTTCTTTAGATTTAGGTCAGTCGTTCCAGTCTTGTTACTCTACACTGTGCTAGAGTCGTCAAGTACGATTTATTGACTTTGAGTCTTCCAAATGCCGGAAAAAATCCTTTTATCATAATACATGTGATGTGTGGCTTCAGCATCTACCATAAACTTGCAATGTTTAGGGTTAATTCGATTCTCGTTTTTAAAAAATGATTTATATTGACTGCAGTGCTCTGACATGTGCCAAAAAAGGCATCTTCTTGACATTTTTAGCGCTATTGCTTCTCTTGTATCTCTAATTGCCTTTGTAGTTCTTGAAATCTAGATTCAAGAAGCAGCTACAGGCTTAATGTACTTTCTTATGGCAGAAATGACATACCAATGTTTTTTCTTTGAGAATGGAGACATAACGTCGCTTTTGTCTGTAGCCGACGCTTGAGATTTCTCTCTGTACTAATGACTGAGTTTTTCACTAACTACGGCCCATGTTGTCTTATCTTCTTCCATGGTTTGGATAGCTGCTACCGTGGATTCATAGTTAGGGTATTCTTTGATTGAAACCAGTAAAATTAAACCCTACATCAATTCGGTTAACTGCATTCCTGCGTTACTAAGCTTGGTTAAGCATGTTTCAAGTTCTCCTATTTGATCTGAAATGTTCCAATCAGAGCTAAGAGATTTGCTGGACACTTCATCGAATAAATTTAGCTTGTTGCTATTGGTTTTGCCTGCGTGACGAGTTGAGAGACTTGTCTACAATTCATATAGATCTTTTGAGTTTTTTTCCACGAACTTGAGTGGCTTGTGTCCGAGTGAAATTATGTTAATTGCGAGAGCCTTTGCTTTAGGTTTTTTATATGAAGCTAGCAATTCTTCGTAGTTGTCACTTCCTTCACTCGGTTCCTGCTCAGTCCCGTCTACTATCTCGATGCAATTCTTGGTTTAATTATTGCTTCTAATCTTATTTTCCAGAGATGAAAACTCCCTGCGTCATTGTCGCTAAACTTGGACACAGATAGTTTGTCTTCTTTTGTGTCCATTTTGTAAATAATTGGCTTATTGATAATCCAAGGTTAAAGATTGTTGCGGTGCTATCACTGATAGAAAAAAATGTGGTTTGAATTGTTTAGAGTGTTCACTCAACAGCAGACAGCCTTGTATCGTATCAAGGTCGACTTTTAAATTTTACTCGCGAAGCCTTTAGCTTACATACTGTCTTCTACGACCGTTGATTACTACTTTACAAGTACAGTATAGTTGATTTAAAAAACATCAATGTAATAAAAAGTGAGTCAATATTCGTGTCCATGACTACCATGTCCGACAAGATCGAGAAATTAACTTCAGTCTGTACGTGAAGTTTTTTGCTTTATCCATACTGGGAACGGGGAAAATTGGGTGTTTTTCAAGGATTGAAAAATAGGCTAGGGAAGTGCAACGTGAAGAGTCACTAAAATTAACTACTGCAATGTAGCTTTGGAGGGGTAGAAAACATCTGCAGGATATCGCGCAGTGTAAACTGGAGGTGTATCCTTTACTTCTACCGTACTCATTTCCATCCTCGGAAGCTGAAACCCTGATGCCTATTCGGTGCTAACTGACATCGCCCGGAGTGTAGCTGTGAGGTGGATGAGCCCTATAGAAGGTCCGAGCAATGCTCTCTCTCAAAGGCACACTGTAACGGCTGTAGTTTCCAACGTAGCGTGCTTAATGGCTGTGCTTGACCCGGCATAGTAGAGGAGGTTACCGAGTACATATCACTACTAACATCAGCTTCCTGACCGAATATCTTGGGACACAGCCACCCGCATCTTTCAAATATTAGAAAACCTAACCCTAGCCCCCTTCTAGTGTACTCCCAGAACTACTCCAAGGTTTCAGTACTCTCATGAGGCAGAAAACAGAAGTTATGACTTCTGACTTTTGATGGCAAGTACAAGTCATGCTAGCCATGACAGCTTCGATATTGTTGCACAACTCTGTCGCCTCTATCCCCCTTCCCTCTTCTCGTATCCGCCGTACGGACCGCCACCGCGTGCGTCTCGCACCAGCGCTCGCGGGTTCCTTCTCGCGAAACGCGTTCATCCTTCTTTTTTGTTGCTTTCTCTTTTTGTTTTTCAAGTATTTACTCCCGCGGGTAACACTATTTCGTGTCTGTGATCTCCCGACTACCCGAGTGATCTCGCGCCTGCACGTGCAGTCCCGCCCCTTCGGTCCCTTTCTTCATCGGTCCTTAGGCCAGCCCTCGTCATACCACACTATATGGCGCCGAAAACAAACCGTCCCGCTGCCACCCTCAGCAACCCCGTCGTTGCTCTATCACATGCTGCGCTGGATTTCTTGGTTAAATCCGCCTCACTGCTTGACGGAGCTGTGAACCTTGCTGACCCCGCATACCGATCATTTCCTCGCATCCGCCCTGCAAACCTCTACGTTCAACGCGCTTAAGCCGTCTTTCCAGAACAACCCGCAGTTTAGGTCTGTCCTGAACATTCTTAACGCGCTTGTCGGCGTTGACGTTTCCGCACCCCGTTCTCCTTCCGCTTCCGACGCCAACTCGCCTGAAGAGGATCCTGCGGCCACAGCCCGGCCCCGTATCTGCGAGCAGTCAAAGCTCCGGCGGCCCAGCCCCGGTGCGGACCCACCCTATTCGGCGGCTTCCGCCCTCGGTCGTCAAGGCTTGACTGAGCATCGCGATCTCGACGACGCCCGCCTAGCCCGTAAGTTTGCAGGCACTGTTCGCAATGCCACCCGCGGCCTTTTCGGAGGTAATCAGAAGCGTTTCGTTCGCGTTTCTGTTCCGTCGACCTTCCAGATCCACAACCCATCCCAGTTTCGCGCCGCCATCTCTGCCGGGGGATTCCCTGGTTCCTGCTCCATTATCCAATCCGCAGATCCGAACCACTTCTATATCTGTGCGGCGGAGCGCGACTTATCTACGGTCAACGCTGCATACGACTCTTACCGCACCCTAGCGCAGCATTCTGACAACTTCGACGCACCAAAGCTTACCTTCTCCGGCATAATGGATCTAGAGAATGATCTCTCGGCTGATGACCTCGTTGCAGTATGGCAAGGTCTGCGTTCTGAAATCTCTCGCTTGGAAGACGACAATTGCAAATGGTCTCCGGCTCGATCCTTCGCCACCGCTCTCCGGGATATCGATACGAAAATACTTGCCAAACTTTCGGACCTCCCTGGTTTCCCTGGAGCAGTCCCTCTGCCTCCCCCACCAGCAGCGGCAGGTGGATTCAAACGCCGCCGTACCCAGACTGCCCCTGTTCCGCCTCAAACGGATGGCTGGATTACAGTCGGCGCCCCGAATGCCCAATCGCCCATCCCTCCGCTCCCTACTACACCAGCAGACACCAACCCCTATGGTCTCCTCGAACACATTCCTGCCCCCGATGCCGACATGGATCCTAACGCATGAATCTCCCAGCTGTGAATCTAGTTTCAGGACCATCCCAGTCACCCCTCACCTTCCGCTCCCTCCTCTCCGCCCCCTTCCCTGTTCTCACCTTCATTCCTCGCCCGGTCCAAGCCGCGGCTTACGACTTATACTTTGCTGCCTTGTACCGCGTTATATCTGCTCCATCGCCAGAGCACAGGACTCGAGCCCTTCTGGAACTTCTTGCCATCCCGAAGTTGGTTTTCCGACACAACCGCCCCCGCGCTCTTGGCCGCCGCCGCAGGGAAAATTGCTCCAGCCTTGTCGACCGCATCCGCATGGCCTCTAGCCGCCTCTATGATGACCTCTTCGATGAGGCCTCCTCGTTGTTCATCTCCGCCACCCCCTCTCCGATTCCATCCCCTCCCACCCTCGCCCGCCCTGACACGGCCCTTCGCAGATGCCGTCGCTTCCTCTCCGGGGTAGCCCTTCCCGGGCCACAGCAGCCCTTCTCCAAGTCGATCCCCCACTCTCCCCCAGCGAAGCTACCTTTCAATCCTTGGCTTCACTTCATCCCCCGCCCCCCATCCCAATCACTCCCATGCCCCCTCACGGTTTGCCTCCGGCGCTAAAGTTCTCGGTCTCGGATGTCCGCCGTGCCATTCACAGCCTGGATCCTTCAACCGCTCCTGGGGCCGATGGTCTATCCCCAGTGTTCCTGCGAATGCTGCTTCGCCCGGCAGGTGGGGTCACGCCCGCGAGGGATTGCCTACATGCCCTGACAAAGTTCCTCAACCTCTGTTTGAACAGCGATCTGCCGGCCGCGTGCCGCCCGTATTTCTGCGGAGGCCGTCTTATTGCGCTGCCGAAGCCAAACGGGGGAATCCGTCCGATTGCGGTTGGGCTTCTCTACCGGCGCCTAATTTCTAGGCTCGCGGCACACAAAGCCGCCCCCGCCATCCGCTCTTACCTTCTGCCCCATCAGGTCGGGGTAGGCGTCAAGAACGGCATCGATGCAATAATTCATTCTGTGCGTCGTCTTTCCCAGAGACCCGAGTTCCACGATCACGTCTTGGTCCAGATAGATGCTCGCAACGCTTTCAATTGCATCTCCCGCCAGCGCATTCTGGAAGCCGTACAGACACATGCCCCAGGCCTCGCACGGTGGGTACACTCTTGTTACGATGCTCCTACAGAGCTTGCTTTCGGACCCTACTATGTCCGTAGTTCAGAGGGCACTCAGCAAGGTGATCCCCTCGGTCCCTTGCTCTTTGCCCTGGCTCTCCATCCGCTCTTGCTATCGTTACAGGAGAAGTTCTCACCTGCCCTGAACGCTTGGTACGCAGATGACGGTAACATTGTTCTTCCTCGATCCCAAGCCGCTGCTGCCATCCGTTTCATCCAGCTTGAAGGAGGTCCACTAGGGTTCCAGCTCAACCTTGCCAAGACCCAAGTTTACGGCTTCTCCCCTTCCCACTCCCCTTTGGCACTTCCTTGCCCCTTTTCAACCCCCCCTGGTTTTATCGTGCTGGGATCCCCGATTGGCTCGGACGCTTTTGTTTCCCAATTTTTCGCAGGCCGCCAAAACGAAGTTGACCGCATCTTCCAATCCCTTCGAGACTTGGATGATGCTCAATTGGCTTTCCACTTACACCGCTTCTGCGCGAACGCCTCCAAGGTCATGCACTTGCTGCGTACGCTTCCCTCCACTCAATCTGCGGTTCTCGCCGCTAGCTTCGATCAGAAGCAGAGGGAAGCGTTCCACCAATTGCAGCTGCCCTGTCCAGAGCGAGCCTGGCTCCAAGCCTCTCTCCCCTTCTCAATGGGCGGTCTAGGTCTCCTGCAAACTTCAGACATTACCGAGGCTGCATACGCAGCATCTGTAATTGATTCTTTTCGACTTATCTCCGACCTGCTTACCCTTTCCCAGGACCGCCACTTGGAAGAGATCCCTCGGTCTGCCATCTCGCTCTTATCCTCCCGCCACCCGCAGCTGTCTTCGTCGCTTACAGCTACGGCTCTTTTCGAGCGTTGTTCATCGCCGGTCCCCGGCGAAAGGCTCCAGTCTGCGATCACAACTGAACTCATGCTATCGAAGTCCGATAGCTTGTTCTCGTCCGCGGCAGCCCACGACCGAGCACGGCTCCTCTCCGTGCGCACATCCTCCGCATCGACTGTTTTCTCTTCGCTTCCTCACCCCCACCGCGGTACGTACATGTCCTCTTCCGCCTGGAAAGTCGCTCTGGCTCTACGTCTCGGCATCGCGCTATTCCCTGGATCTACTCGCTGTCCGGTCTGCTCCCGCCGCTCGGCCGACATCGCACCCGTCTTAGATCCAAGTGGTCAACACGCGTTGACCTGCAAATACGAAGACGGAATGACTCGTCGTCACCACATCCTCCGCAACGTTCTTGCCCGCTACTGCAAGGAAGTTGGATCGTCGCCCTCGTCGAACATCCGCTCCTCCACCAGTTCCCGACCATCTGGGCATTCGGAGTCCCCCGTGCTACGAATGGATATCTACATACCCGCTGCATACGGGCTTCACAGTACCGATATAGCCGTCGACGTTACTGTTGCCCACCCCTCCGCACGCCGCCACATTTCGCCAAGTACGGTTACTGCCGGCGCCGCCGCGACACTCGCAGAGCGCGAGAAACATCGTCATTACGGCACTTACTGCAACCGAAACGATATCCTCCTCTCCCCCGTCGGGATTGATATCTATGGCGCCTTGGGCGACGACGGTAAGGCTTTTTTCCGCCGCCTTGCTTCCTTCGCTGCTTCTCGTCGCGGTTCCTCCCCTCATCAGGAGCTCCGCGACTTCGTTACCCGTTTTGCATTTAGTCTCCAAATAATGCAGGCGCGACAAGTTTCTACCCGCCGCCCGCATCCGTAGTTAATTTATAAATACCCTCCGCACGCCTCTGTGCGACATTGTATGACAAATAAAGATCTACCACCAGCCATTTCCGATTACATGACTCACTACGTGCTTCAATGCCTGACGCGTTTCAAACAAGAATTCCCGTTGCCTCCTATTAAATAAGCTCCCGTGCAGCAGCTTCTGCTCCAATAATCATCCCTCGAAAAACACCCTTACAGACATTGTCCACGTGGCTGTCACTAATAGAGCAATTATCCCATGTAGATAACCGTACGCGAGCCTTCCCAGCATCAATGGAACTACTGTATAAGGCTCGAAAAGATGTGGCTACTGTTCGTGACAATTGCTGGAAGGTGATTTTTATGTGTTTCTAGTACTATCTATGACGATTTTTAGGGAACATACTGTAATTTCTGTCTTTTAACCTCGTATTTTTAACTATTTTTTATGGTCAAGTACAGTAGTGCACAGTAAGTACACTACTGTACCGACAACTCTCAGCGACAGACCGTTCGGGAGTCGGTTTTATAGGTAGCATCCGAGTTGGTAAGGCAGCTCGCAGGAGGTAAAGTCAACCTAGAGACCCCTCCCGCTCCTAAAGCTACGTTTTTAGATTGTCTTCTTCCAAAAATAAACCTCCACTCCCATCATGGTACTTTTGTGGAGGGCCAATACTCTCAGCGCCAGCGCGGTCGTGGTCAACGGCACGAGCGACGTGCGAAATTTCTTCTTTTTCTTTGAGGATGTCGCGATGGTATCCAAACCCGACGAGGAGAAAGTCTTACTCTCTTCACACGCCTAGACGGCGCAGCGTTCGACTTCTGTTACAATACGTTTGCGTCGGATAGTGAGCTCGTCCCCGAAGCGAAAAACTACGCCGAGATCAAACAGAAGTTTCTCGAGCATTTCGCGAAGGACGAGGACCCGGAGGACGTCATCTGCCAAGCTCTAGGAATCGAGCTTGAGCTAGAAGACATTCTTGGTTCTTCGAGGGAAATTGAACGCCTCTGCGAGATGGCGGGGTTCGACAACACCGCTAGGTTCGGACCCCTTTGCACTGCCGCCTGTCGACACAAGGAACTGCAGCAGTTCTTGGCATTCCGGGGACCCAAAGATTATCCGGGACTCGTCAAGGCGCTGAAGGACTTTCACTCTAGTCGTGTAGCGTTTGATGCTCCTTCGAGCTGTAACGCTGAAGTTCCGCCGGCAAGTTTGCTTGTGCGTCCGGATTCGAGGTCTAGGAACATTGAAGACAAGATGGACGCTCTAGCCGAAGACCTCTCGAAGTTGACTCTTTTTCTGAAGAATATTAAGGGAGACGACAGGCCTGGACCTTCGTCAGGCCCTAGGAAAAATAGCAAGGTCCGCCTATGCTCTTACTGCAACGAGCTTGGCCATAACGAAATGAATTGTGAGAGAACCCGCATCGCAATACCCGCTGTTCCCTTTGTGGAAATATGGATCACTCAGATGCTACGTGCTGGTCCGGTGGAAGAAGGGCGGCGCTTCGAGAAGAAGCACCCGCTGAGAAGACAGAAGACGGGCAGGAAGTGACCGAGTGAATTTCCTCCGAGAAGACTGGTCCGAAACCGACTCCACTGTAGTGCAATGCGCGGTGCGCAGTTATTCTCGTCTAGGAACGGAACAGAGTCAGACAATGAGAAACCCAACACAAACGCGAATACCCACAGAGTGACAGGGTGTTCGCTGTCCCTCTTTCTCTTTAAGCTCTCTGTGATGCAGAAGCACAGCTCGCCGACGGTGAGCAGAAATGGAGTTGGAAGAGCGGGGGCAATTCCTTGGATGGCTGGGCAATATACTTGTCCTCCTGGTTGTAAGGCCAGGCCATGGTCCTCGGAATGCTAGAAACTTGGTATGGGTCGATTCGAAATAGCCGTAGACACCAGTGGTGTAATACTGGACAAAGAAAATGTAGTCTTCGGTCAGCTATGCTGAATATCTCATTTGGAGATAAGGATGTTGTCACCAAGGACAACTTGAAGTTCCTATTTGTATATAGACGCCGGAGTCCGGGGCGCCAAGCATGAGGAAATATCACAAACAAATAACAAAATGGGTATTGTAATATTGAATGGAGAGAGGGGAAATAGAAAGGGGTCCGGGCGGATAAACGTGGCTATAGCCAAACTTGCCGTTGGCAAGGTTTCTGCAAAGGCGGAAGTTGGGAGTCATGTTTAGAGCCAACACAGGGGTAGCTGTTTACTCTGGGGCCTTATTGGCCAGGTAGGTTTAAATACTAGTTAACTATGTTAGATTTATCTACGACGGCGGGGTGAGTGAAGTTAGGTTCAGCCAAGCTAGGGAGATCCAAGTTAGAGATAAGTAAATTCGACACTTGGCCCAATGGGTGTCTTTCCCCTGCGAAAATAACAGGTCCAGTTTGGGGGCGGAATGGTCCAGATTTCAAGCACTCAAGCCCCATCGGGTGAGTATACAGTACCAGGAATAATAGTGGGCGACAAAAGAAAATTGCCCTTCCTGTACAGTACTGTACTGTGCAGTGCCTGCTTGTTAGTAGTGAATCAGATCAAAAAAAAGATCACCAAAATCAGCTCTGCCGATGGCAGTACAGTACGATGGCCAATTGCACTACATCATCGCAAGATGAAAGAGTTAATGTTGCGAAAAGAAAAGCCGACGGAGAGGCACTACCCACAGCCCCGTCAGGAAAGCCATGGAGGCATTCCAACCTCTCGCCTCGTAACTGGATCCCACGCTCGCGTTATGCAGCCGTGCCCAGCCCCAACACCGGAAGAATTTCGAATCATTAGCCGTAAGAAGAAAGCGAAGAAATAGAACCGCGAGAAGAAGAATTCAAATAAGCTACAGGAATATGTAGGAAGTTACAACGTTGTTTCCGAGCTTGCAAATGCAACTTGTGGTTTGACATTCGTTCAACTTCTTCGTGGAGATGCTGAAGAAGGAACCAAAGTAATGCGCCTTTGTTGGAAAAACTGTCTATTGCACGTGTCGCAGTCGTTTCGAACTCGGTCCTCGTTTATTACGGTTGGTTCAACTCAAAGTTTACGGTACCGAGGTCCTCGCTCTACTAGACTCCGGAGCCGTACCGGACTTCATGTCAGCTGATTTGTCTAGACGTGTTTACCTTTCGCCGAACTACACGTCTAAGAGGATAACTGTTGCGAATGTTGACAGCTCTTCCTTTGTAAACTCGCTGGTTAAGGTCCCGACGATTGGTCCTTCGGGGACCAAGCCGTGAAATTAGACTTCCTCGTTATCGAGAAGTCTCCTTTCGACATAAAAATCGCCCTCCCTCCGCTCACAGCTATGCAGGTGAATATGGATTTCGGGGCACAGAGCTTCCGTTTAACTATAGGTTCCGAAGAAGTTTTGCTCCCTCTCGAGCCTGATACTAAGTCTACCTAGAAGAAACTGGTCGAAGGCGACGAGAGAGGAACCCCCAGTGAAGATTTTACTTCTGATTCGAACGCCGGTCCGGCCTCGTCGGAGTCGTCGGCAGAAGAACTGGTCCTGGCTATCCGCGACGACAAATATTCAGTATCGAGCGGAGATCCTACCAGTGAAGAAAATACCACTGTTGAAGAAGAAAGAAAGGGAAAATGCATGATGATCTGATAGCTCGACTCGCTCATTTGAAAGAAGAAACTCAAGGTGAGATAAATGGTCTGCTTCGAGACACGGGAATCTTCGCCTGGACTATAAACGAGCTACATACTTCAGCCTTGCCGACGATGCATTCCTTTCAAATGAAGGACCCTACCCCGATCTACCACAGGGCTCGCCGAATTTAGCCTTGACACAACAAAATCGCCCGTTGAGAAATCGACAACATGCTAGATGCTGGGATCATCACCCCAGTGTCTTCGGCTTGGTCGTTCCTAGTGGTTATCGTGACGAAGGAGGACGGTAGGTCTCGTTTCTGCGTGAATTATTGCACTCTGAACCGCAAAATTAAGGCGGATCGCTGGCCACTACCTAAGATAGAAGAGACGTTCGACGACCGACGACCTAAAGGGAAGCTATATCTTCACCAGCCTTGATTTGCTTGCGGGATATTGGCAAATTCGCATGGCCAAAGGGTGGAAGGAGATGACTACGTTCGTCAGCCGTTTTGGTACCTTCAAGTTCAAGGTGATGCCATTTGGTCTAATGAACGCGCTTCTACATTCCAGCGCATGCTGGATTAAGTATTGAAAGACATTCCCTTCGCCTGTTTCTATCTATATGATGTCGTGATCTTCTCCAACTCGATGGAGGAGCATATAGACCACTTGGTTGTCGTTTTCAAGGCAGTCGGGGACGAAGGACTCAAACTCAAGATTACAAAATGCGCGTTTGCTATGCCAAGCGTAAAGCTGCTTGTTCACTTCGTGACAAGCATGGAGTCCGCGTCGACGACGACAAGATTGGTGGCACCAAACGGGCCCCCGTTCCTACCAACTCAACAGAGTTGCGTAGCTTCGTTGGCAACGCCGGGTATTACCGTCGTTTTATCAAGGACTTTGCCGGGATATTTGCTCTTCTTCACGCAGAAACTTCGGGTTTTAGGACATTCGAGTGGACTGAAGATATGATTGCCGTCTTCGAAACTCTGAAAAGAAGCTTACTTCCCCGCCGGTGCTAGCCTTCCCGTACTTCGAGTCCTTCTTCGTGAAACCGACGCTTCTAATGTCGCCGTTGGGGCAGTAGTGGCCCAGAAAAATGAAGATGGAAATATACATCCCTTGTAGTACGCAAGCCGGACGATAAAATCAGGAGAGGGAAACTATTCCGCCTGCGACACGGAGAACTTCGCCGTCATTTTCGCTTTAGGAAAATTCAGATTGTTTCTGTTATCGATGGAGCCCTTCAAGCCCATTACCGACCATCAAGCCCTTTGTTATGCCCTCAAAAAAAACGAAATTCACGGAAGGCTGGCGCGATGGATGGACTTCCTTGCGGAGTATGAATTCGAAGTCGAATACAGACCAGGTTCGGGCAACGGAGCAGCTGATTTCCTCTCACGTGTGATACCTGCCGGACCGTCTCCTCCCTCTGAACCTGATGAAGGAGACTTAGTTGCGGCGCTGGATTCTGCCGCTACCGAAGAGAATCCCATAATCGCGCCCTTCCTCCTCGACGTCGCACGTCATCTGCAAGGTTTGAAGATCCGACTTGATGATGAAGAGAAGCGTCGTTCGGTCAAGCGTATGGCTAAAAACTTCATAAAGAGGGAAGTAAAGGCTCTTAGACGAACCAGAAACGGGCTAAAATCTGTACTTTTTATGAAGGACAGGGTCGCGATATTGGAGACCTTTCACGACGATATCGGACATTGGGATAAGGATACGACAAATAAATTTGTCTTAGACCGTTATTAGTGGCCGAAGATGCACCAAGACATTCACATAACTACGTTAAAAGTTTTGAGGGATTCCTGAAGACGAAGCCCCTTCCGCCGTATCGCACGACTTTGAATGTCCCTTTGAAGAATATCTTCGAAACTTATTCAATCAATTTCGCGCGACATCTGCCGCTATCAAACGCCGGAAAGAAGTATCTGCTCATCGCCGTCGAGCATTTGACAGGTTGCGCAATCGCAGTTGCAATCACAGACTCGTCGGCTGCAACTGGCTCCCAGTTCATCGAGAGTGAAGTTATGCACCCTTTGGTCTCCCGAAGACCATTATATCCAGCAACGCTGGGTGCTTCACCGCTGCCACCGTCGCTGATTTCATGAAGAAGCATGAAATTAACTGGACAACTGTTCTCGCGTATGCTCCCATGTCTAATGGTAGAGCCGAAAGGATGGTACGAACCCTCAAGACCGCCGTGAATAAGATGGTCGTCTGCCAAGGTATAGATTGTGAAGAGTGTTTGCCTCGTGTCTTGTACGGATACTGTTGGCTGTGAACCTGTGCTGTCACTGAAAACCAAAAGTGCAGGGAGCATGGGCTGTTTTGGAGGGTGCCGTTTGGAAAGCGCATATGCGCCTCATCTCAAACTCAACGTGAAACGGGCTTCTGATTGGCTACTGCAAATGCTCATATGCAACGTGGTGCGTACAAGTGTTGTGGCTCTAGTGGGTTGTTCTGGCGTACACGTGTGTAGCTAGTACATATGGCTATGCTGTACAGTACGGCTGTGCAGTACAGAGTGGACAGGTATGTACGTGGACATACAGTACAGGTTGATGGGTGTTGATGCACTATGGTGATGAGTCAAGTGCAGTGGTGGCGGTTACAGTAGTTGCATGTATACATGTCGTTGCATGTGTAAGAGTTGTGTTGTGAATTTGGGGACGTGTAGTGATAGTGTGGTTACGTGCAGTTGGTGAGTTAGTGCATACACATGATGACGTGATGTAGTGTTGTGCACTGTTGTGCACTGTTAGTTGTAAGCTGGCATGAATTGTGCCAGTGTTACTATGTCATGTCTTGTGATGATTGGTAGTATTGAGTGTCCCGCTCAGATGGCTAGGGTTTAGTTAGAGTAAGAGTTGAGTGCGAGTGTGGCGAAATAGTTCTATATAAGTTGCGACTTGAGCACCTCCAAGTAAAATCTGGCCAGAGCTGGCGAACTTCCTTTCATTCCCCCACCTTCCTTATCCAACCTTCCCTTTCAGCTTCAACCTCTATTAGGTTATGGGCCCAGCCCGCTGACCTCTGCCGTCTAATTCGTCTATCGCCGCTCTCCCTCACCACCGTTCACCCGCTTCGCTGTTCTCTCCTATCCGTTCTCTCCGTTTTCTCCGTCGTTCTCGTTGCGTCGGGTGTGTGAACGTATCGTTGGTCGGTGTTGATCTTCTTCTTTCGGTCGTTGTGGTGGTAGTGATTCGACGTTTACTCTCTATCGGTATTGTGTTTGGGTGCTCGTTGTTGCCCGTGTTGGTCGATCGCTATACGTTATCGTTTGGTCTCCCTCTATTATCTGTTGTCGGGATCCCCACGTCGTCTTTGTGGGTTCTGATCCGAGAGGTTGAGGACCTTGTTTGTTGAAGTCTGGGCACTCGCGTTTTGTGTCTCAGCATCTGTTCGTGAAGTCTGTGCACCTGTGATTGTGTGCTCAGCATCTGTGTGTGTGTGAGTGGTGATCATTGTTTGTCCAGTGCAATAACCGGTTGATCCGAGTACTGTGGGTGATTCCTGGTACTTGGGGACGTTAGTCTGGCGGCTTGAACCAAAGCGGGTGTACTGTCTAGCGGGCTTCCCACCGGTTCTACTTTGTAGGGCGGATAACGGTGTCGGTCGAAAGACCTGGTAAGTACCGCGAGTGCATCTGTGGACGGGGTGCCGTGGCGCACTGTCTGGACTGCGGTGTTTCATTGCTGTTGTTGCTTGACTTGACTGTGTGTCGAGTTCTTGTTCTGTTGTTATTGCCGTTTTTTTTCTTGCTGCTGTTGTGTTTTGTTACCTTGCGATTCGATTTCAACTGTTCTGGACACCATTGATCTGCATGGATTCGTTCACTGGTATCAAAATCGAGAGTTGGGTGAGGATAACTTCCACATATGGAAGGAAAAAGTTCAATTGGTGCTTGCACTGAAAGATCTCAAGAACCATCTCACCACTTCACCACCTTCAGATGCCGAAGAACTGGTCAAATGGGAATCTCGTGACGCAAAGGCTAGAGCTATCATTGGACTCTCTATCAGTGACGAGCATTTGGATCATGTACGTGATGTCGAGACTGCTGCCGATGTGTGGAAGGCTATATGTAATGTTGTTCCAGCGAAAGACTCTTCTCAACCGAATCAATGCCAGACGTGCTTTCTACACTGCAAAGATGCGAGAAGACGAGAAAATGTTGCAATTCATCAATCGCGTTCGTCATTTGTCATCAGATCTGAAGAGCATGGATGTCACCGTGGAAGAAGAGGACATTGCTATGGCCATTCTGTGTGGACTTCCGGAACGTTTCGAACACCTCATTGTTGCTATCGATACTACGATCGGCGATCGCGAACTCACTCTGGAGTTTGTGAAGAGTCGTTTGCTGCAAGAAGAGCAGCGAATGAATGATCGTGCAAAGGAGGAGTCCGAAAGTGATGCAGCACTGGTTGGACGTCAGTTTCGAAAGAAGTCATTCAAGAATGTGGTTTGTTATTATTGTGGCATGAAGGGTCATATCCAGAAGAACTGTTTCAAAAAGCAACGTGATGGCTAACAGGGATCAGGTCGATGCTGCTCACCCAAGTGTAAATACTGAGCTCAGCGATGAGCGAGGTATGGGTGGCACCGATTCTGACTTTGTATGTCTCATTGCTACTGGCTCTACTAAGGCCACGAACAGTGACTGGATTGTTGACTCTGGTGCTACTGCCCACATGACTTTTGACGATTCCATGTTTCAAACGTACGAGAATAAGGCGTCTTCTGATGTGAGCATCGGTAATGATTCCAAACTAGAGTCTGTTGGTCACGGAAGTGTTGAGCTTGATCTGACTGTTGATGGGTCCAAACGTAAGTGCAAACTGAACAAAGTGGTGCATGTGCCGAGTTTACGGTACCATTTGTTGTCTGTGTCAGCGATTTGTGATCTGGGATGCAGTGTAGTGTTTAACAAAGAGAATGTATGTGTGTACAAGGGGTCAAAGTGGTCGCCATTGGGCGCCGCGTCAAAGGCCTGTACTACCTTTGTACTGCTGCAGACCAGTTTACAGATGTGAACAGCGCACTTGTGTCGGACTTGTCTCTTTGGCATGCTCGAATGGCTCATGTAAACATTGAAGGTATCAAGCATATGGCTCGAAACAAGGTTGTGTCAGGTCTGAATGTGGACGTTGCGCAGCATGTTGATGTGTGTGGCTCATGTGTAGTGGGAAAGGCAAGCCGTGCTCCGACTCCCAAGCAAGGGGGGAACGAGCGAAACATGTACTGGAAGTTGTGCATTCCGATATTTCGGGTCCAGTACACGTGAAATCCTTGGGAGGCTCGCACTACTTTGTCACATTCATCGATGACCACAGCAGGTTTTGTTTCCTCTACATGCTAAAGACTAAGAGTGAGGTGTTCCAGATGTTCGTGAAGTGGCTCACGTTTGTTCAAAACCAAACTGGCAGACATGTAAAAACCATCACTGCACGTGACAATGTGCTCAAAGCATTGCGCACTGACAACGGTGGTGAGTATCTGTCACATCGATTTACCAAAGAACTTGAGCGTCACGGTATTGAGCATCAGCGAACAGTGCCTTACAATCCTCAGCAGAATGGGCTTGCCAAAGGTTAAACCGCACACTCATGGACTTGGTCAGGTCGATGTTATGTCACAAGCAATTGCCAAAGCACTTTTGGGCCGAGGCATTGAATGTTGCAGTATATGTACGCAACCGTGTGACATGCAAAGCACTTCCAAGTGATGTGACTCCATTTGAACTGTGGCATGGTCAGAAGCCTGATGTGAGCAACCTGCGTGTGTTTGGGAGCCGATGCTGGTACAAAGTTGTGGATCATAAGCTGAAGAAGCTGGAGGAGCGTGCAGTTGAATCCATTTTCATTGGGTACACTTCTGGGTCTCACGATACAAGTTGTGGGACGATCAGAAACGAAAGGTGATTGTGTCACGAGATGTGAGGTTTGACGAGTGCTCTGGCTCGGAAGACCATGATCAGTTTGAACATGAAGACTATGCTGACATTGACTTGAATGAAATGTCGAGTAAAATTAAAACTGAATCATCTGACACATCCAGTAATCCCAGTTACGATGACCCTTCTGCACCGGTACCTCATAATGATGATGCTTCTGAGAACATTACTAATGATTCCACCACTGATGAGCACGTTGAGCCGGTAGTGCAAGACAAGCAACCACTCCGTAGGTCTACACGTGAACGAAAGAAGCCTAGCTGGTGGCGACCAACTGCTCTACTCACTGCTAGTGATGACATTCCTCCTCTTATGCAGAAGCTGTGTCACGTCCTGATTCCGAAGCATGAAGAAGGCTATGAAGAGTGAGTACCAGTCACTAATGGAGCACGACACATGGATCTAGTGCCAAGGCCAGCAGACAGCAACGTGATTTCGTCCAAGTGGTGTATGTTCAGAAGTATGAGGCAGCACCATCTGGTGAACCAACTATCAGGTACAAGGCTCGTATGGTTGCTAGAGGATTCCTGCAGATCGAGGGTGTTGACTTTTCTGAGACTTATGCACCAGTTGTTAAGTTTACCTCTATCAGGATGATTCTGTCAGTAACTGCTGTGCGGGACTTTCATTTGCACCAGATGGATGTGAAGACTGCTTTTCTGAACGGTGAGCTTGAAGAGACAGTGTACATGGAGCAGCCAACTGGGTTTGTACAACAAGGTAACGAGGATCTGGTGTGTCGTTTGAAGAAAGCTATCTATGGGCTTAAGCAAGCACCCAGACAGTGGCATGCAAAGATATACTCGTTTCTTGTTGAGGAGATGCAACTGAAGCCAAATGACGCAGATGAGTGTGTTTACACCGGAAAGATACTGGGATTTGTGGTTCTGATTGCCCTATACGTTGATGACCTGCTGATTGCAAGTCCGAGTATGCAGACCATGGATCGTGTGAAGGCAGAACTGTCATCTCGTTTCCGCATGAAAGACCTCAAAGAAGCTCGCATGGTACTCGGGTTCGAGATTCATCGTGACCGAGCGAAGCACAGTTGTATCTGACTCAGTCTGCATACACACAGAAGGTGTTGGAACGTTTCTGCATGCATCAGTCCAAACCAGTTGAAACTCCAATGGAATGTGTAGACTTGTCTGCAAGTGAGGAGGTACTTACGAATGTGCCGTACCGTCAGGCGATTGGCTGTCTCATGTACTTGTCTGTGGGAACTCGCCCAGATATCTCATACGCAGTGTCCAAACTTGCAAAGTATGTTGAGAAACCTGGAGATACTCACTGGAAGGCAGTCAAGCGTGTACTGCGCTATCTGAATGGTACTTGTTCCTTTGGTCTCACTTACGGCACAAGCACTGATTTGGCACTGCATGGGTACGTTGACTCAGACTGGGCAGGTGATGTTGCAAACCGCAAGTCTACCAGTGGATACCTGTTCATGATGACAGGAGGACCTGTTTCATGGTGTTCACGTCAGCAAGAAGTGGTTGCACTGTCCAGTGCTGAAGCTGAATATGTGAGTCTGTGCTGTGGTACAAAGGAGGCAATCTGGCTTAGGCGACTGTGGAATGGCATCGGCATTGTTATTGGAGTTGAAGTGGACGAGTCGGTAAAGTTGCTTGTTGAACCAACACCTGTATATGTTGACAACCAAGGGTGCATTGACCTTGCTCGAAATGGAGTTGTGAACAAGCGTACTAAGCACATCGACATTCGTTTCCACTTTACTCGAGAAGCTCTACGCGACAAGTCGATTGTGTTGTTCTACTGCCCAACCGATAAGATGACTGCCGATATGTTGAACAAACCACTTTGCCGTGTGAAGCACGAAAGGTTTCGTGAGGAGAGTGGCGTCCGACACCTAGACCTTTGAAGTCAGTGACAGAGGGGGGGTGTTGGCTGTGAACCCTGTGCTGTCACTGAAAACCAAAAGTGCAGGGGAGCATGGGCTGTTTTGGAGGGTGCCGTTTGGAAAGCGCATATGCGCCTCATCTCAAACTCAACGTGAAACGGGCTTCTGATTGGCTACTGCAAATGCTCATATGCAACGTGGTGCTACAAGTGTTGTGGCTCTAGTGGGTTGTTCTGGCGTACACGTGTGTAGCTAGTACATATGGCTATGCTGTACAGTACGGCTGTGCAGTACAGAGTGGACAGGTATGTACGTGGACATACAGTACAGGTTGATGGGTGTTGATGCACTATGGTGATGAGTCAAGTACAGTGGTGGCGGTTACAGTAGTTGCGTGTATACATGTCGTTGCATGTGTAAGAGTTGTGTTGTGAATTTGGGGACGTGTAGTGATTGTGTGGTTACGTGCAGTTGGTGAGTTAGTGCATACACATGATGACGTGATGTAGTGTTGTGCACTGTTGTGCACTGTTAGTTGTAAGCTGGCATGAGTCTGTGCCAGTGTTACTATGTCATGTCTTGTGATGATTGGTAGTATTGAGTGTCCCGCTCAGATGGCTAGGGTTTAGTTAGAGTAAGAGTTGAGTGCGAGTGTGGCGAAATAGTTCTATATAAGTTGCGACTTGAGCACCTCCAAGTAAAATCTGGCCAGAGCTGGCGAACTTCCTTTCATTCCCCCCACCTTCCTTATCCAACCTTCCCTTTCAGATTCAACCGTTATAAGATACCGCCACAGTCGCCTTTCCGCGGAAGCTTCGCCTTTCGAACTAATTTTCGGAGTAGTTCCGCACATGAGTCCATCTGACCCGTCGCGTTGGTGGACTGCGCTTCCGATACACATCGCAAGATGGAACTTCTGGCCTCTACTGCCCTTCGAACTCAGCGTTGAGAGGAAAAGATGCATAGAATCGGTGATTCAACCTCTACAGAGCCTCTCATGTTCAGCGTGGGGGATCTCGCCCTAGTGGTACATGCCCAGGCGTTAACGTCAGCCGCTAAGTGGCTTGCCCTCCGTTCTCGCTATTTTGCTCATATCCGATACTGGCTCATTTCATACGGGGGTCGCCATTCCGCCGCGTCATCCACGCCATGAGATTGGTTCCTTTCGTATCGCGTCCGAGCCACCTCAAGGCCTAGGATCGCTGGATTGAGTCATGATATTTTCTGCTTCATCTATTGTTTTAGTGCTTCTCCATGCTTCCCTGTTTTGATGAGTAATAGGCACCCAAAAGGAATCTTATTTTGCCTCTTCGAGCGAGAAAGCTCGACTCCGGTCTTCTTCTGCCCGCGCAAATTGGTTATTCTCTCGCCTCGTACTCCTCAACTGCACCTTGGATTCCCAAAGCTCAGTACTGCGCACGATTGTTCTTTTACTCCGACCACTTTCGGCTTTTTCCCTAACCGCTGTTGTTTCATATGTGCAATCCTACTAAACCGCAGGGGATGTTGGACGACGATACCACAGGATTCCTTCGCCTCTACACAATCAGTGGATGGGTCAGTCACGGAGGCTTTTTCTACCTGAATCAACACTGAGATTCGAGGCAAAGGCCGTGCACGGAAGAAGATATAAGCCTCTGGGAGTCAAGGCTTCAAGAGTTGGTGGCTCGGTGTTTGGTTGCCGGGCGAGAAGGGGAATCAGTGCGTTGCGGTTTGGGTGTGTGTGTGTGCAAGGGTGTGCAAAGGTGTGCAAGGGTCGGCCGATATCTACCTTGAGCTGGCCGAGCTCACTTATACTGCACCCGGGTTGCAGTTTGAGGACGGGGTGGTGTTGGTAACAGTTGCTGGAAGGTGATTTTAATGTATTTGTAGTACTATCTATGACGATTTTTAGGGTAACCTACTGTCCCTTCTATCTTTTTAACTCGTAGTTTTTTAATTATTTTTTATGGTCATGTACAGTAGTGTACGGTAAGTACACTACTGTACCGACAACTCTCAGCCACAGACCGTTCGGGTGTCGGTTACATAGGTAGCACCCGAGTCGGTTGGGCAGCTTGCAGGAGGTAGCGTCAACCTAAAGACCCATCCCGCTCCTAAAGCTACGTTTCTAGATTGTCTTCTTCCAAAAACCCCATCCGTTCCCATCATGCTGTTTGGGTAGTGCCTCTCGTCGGCGTTTCTTTTCGCAACATTCACTCCTTCATCTTGCGAGGAGTCGTTTCGGACGAGTCCTCTCGAGGACATTCACTCGGTCACTTCCTGCCCCGTCTTCTGTCTTTTCAGCGGGTGCTTCTTCTCGAAGCGCCGCCCTTCTTCCACGGACCAGCACGTAGCATCTGAGTGATCCATATTTCCACAAAGGGAACAGCGGGTATTGCGATGCGGGTTCTCTCACAATTCATTTCGTTATGGCCAAGCTCGTTGCAGTAAGAGCATAGGCGGACCTTGCTATTTTTCCTAGGGCCTGACGAGGTCCAGGCCTGTCGTCTCCCTTATATTCTTCAGAAAAGAGTCAACTTCGAGAGGTCTTCGGCTAGAGCGTCCATCTTGTCTTCAATGTTCCTAGACCTCGAATCCGGACGCACAAGCACACTTGCCGGCGGAACTTCAGCGTTACAGCTCGAAGGAGCATCAACGCTACACGATTAGAGTGAAAGTCCTTCAGCGCCTTGACGAGTCCCGGATAATCTTTGGGTCCCCGGAATGCCAAGAACTGCTGCAGCTCCTTGTGTCCACAGGCGACAGTGCAAAGGGGTCCGAACCTAGCGGTGTTGTCGAACCCCGCCATCTCGCAGAGGCGTTCAATTTCCCTCGAAGATCAAGAATTTCTTCTAGCTCAAGCTCGATTCCTAGAGCTTGGCAGATGACGTCCTCCGGGTCCTCGTCCTTCGCGAAATGCTCGAGAAACTTCTGTTTGACCTCGGCGTAGTTTTTCGCTTCGGGACGAGCTCACCATCCGACGCAAACGTATCGTAACAGAGGTCGAACTCTGCGCCGTCTAGGCGTGCGAGGAGAGTAAGACTTTCTCCTCGTCGGGTTTGGATACCATCGCGACATTCTCAAAGAAAAAGAAGAAATTTCGCACGTCGCTCGTGCCGTTGAACACGACCGCGCTGGCGCTGAGAGTATTGGCCCTCCACAAAAGTACCATGATGGGAGTGGAGGGTTTTTTTTTTGGAAGAAGACAATCTAAAAGCGTAGCTTTAGGAGCGGAAGGGTTTCTAGGTTGACGTTACTCCTGTGAGCTGCCTTACCAACTCGGATGCTACCTATAAAATCGACTCCCGAACGGTCTGTCGCTGAGAGTTGCCAGTACAGTAGTGTACTTACTGTGCACTACTGTACTTGACCATAAAAAATAGTTAAAAAATAAGAGGTAAAAAGATAGAAAGTACAGTACGTTGCCCTAAGAATAGCCATAGATAGTACTAGAAACACATAAAAATCACCTTCGAGCAACTGTCACCAACAGCTACAGCGCCCCCGTCCAGGTTTGAAGACACAAATCACGAACAAACACTTTTCTGTCTGGCAACAGTACTGTACTTCTGCCAGTGCCTATATTCGCACCAGGGACCCCGCCCGTGCCCGAGACAATAATGCTGCATCTTGGGAAAAACTTGGGGATCACCTTACGCAATCCAACCAATTTTTCAATCATTAAACCCCTTAATTTCCCCCCTTAGGCATTATTGGTGCGAACGGTTCATTTTCCGGCATGACAACCAAGTTGCACTGTCACTTCATCACCACGCATTCCAGGTCCCGACTGATCCCAGTGCTGATATCTACTCTTGGCAGGTGGCACCCGGACGCATCCTCCATGCTGACATACGTGGCTAGGCACGTCGCCGTGCGAGCCATGGAGATCTTCGGGCGGGTGCGATCTGTCCTTATGCAAAGACACGCTGCGGCGACAGGTTCGTCCAACGCAGCATGCCTTATGGCAGGCCTCACACTAGCCCTGTGAGGTCGTATTTCATGACTCTGCCTCATTTCCAGACACTCTAATAGACAATGGCACCCGGATGCATGTGCAGTGCTAAATGACGTGGCAAGAAACGTGGCTGTGAGGGCACTGGAGACGTATGGAAAGGTTCGGGGGGCTTTGACGCAAAGGCACGCTGCAGCAGCCGTCATGTCCAATGCGGCCTGCTTGATGGCTGGACTGAAGGTAGCATTTTAGGGAGCGTAGTTCCTTCCCCATTACTGTTTCGGTATACCCTTTTTGAGTCGATTGTGGTTGTCTGGAAAACCCTGGGATAGATCGGATTATCTTCCAAGAGTAAAACACCCCAAAGTTCCCCTCTAATACACAGATCTGCCCCCCAGTCTTCGGAAAACAGTCGTCCTGCATCCCTTATCAGTAAGGCAACCCAATTTTCCCCCTGTAAGGAAGCGACCTCGCCACCATGGCAAGGCATCCCGTCATTGAGCCCCGACCGGCAATATTTCATAGGATAAGGCCTGATATCAAAGCAACAGGAGCGACAGGTGGAATGACCTATTTCGATATAACGTTGGCCAACTAAACTTCAACCCTCTCAATCGTCTTAACGCGGTCATGTCAGACAATCAATAAGGGTACCAGGTTTCATTTCTGCATCGCCCGAGAGGGCCAGCTTCTCCCCATTACAAAGCTCCCTCTGGAAGGATGGAACTGGAAGCTTTTCCTTTGTCACGAAGCTGGCATGAGGTAACAACAATTGAGATACAGGGAGGAGGAGAGAGACTTCAGAGAACTGAGGCTAGACACTTCAAGTCAATACAACTCAGGCGCAAGTCGCCGCGCTCGTCATTTTACATGGAGGTACGATCGCCGTCAGCTTATATAGCCGTCAGGCGAGAGACGTAGAGACACATACACAATACAAGTAATAAGGGTGGCAAGCAAATTGCATGCCAACCGTTGACCAGAATGGATTCAATACGAGTCGCGACCATTCAGCAAGTGAATGTCAGGATTCATCATTTGAAGTCCAATAACATCTATACTCCTTCCTCTTTTCAACCGTAGTTCTTCTGTGCAGAGTTGGTTTCAGCAGCATCTTCAAATGCTATGTTCAGTCTACTATTATACAAAGTCAGCTGTAGCGCATCAGTCAAAAGTATATCCTTTTTCGTCAGGTCATCGAAAGATTGATTCTGCAAGGCACGCTTTTCACTGGTCGCTTTGATTTGTGAGAGATCCAGGATATTGGATGGTAGATACTGTTATTTGCCAGCTGCCCGACGAGAAGACCAGTAAGCACGCCTAATTGGCCATTTCATGTCGTTTGGATCATCGGCAAAGACAAGAACAGAGAGCTCATGCTGCATTGTGTCAATTGGACGAGGATAGTTGATTAGTACCAAGCTTCTTAAGCTTACGAACAATATGTTGCTGCTCAAATGGCAAACCTTGGTATCAGGAGATTTCTGTTGTAAGTAAGATGCGTAAAACGAACAGAATGGGGAAGCAGCTGTGCCTATCCAACAAGAGAGCTGTTAGTAGAGGCAAAAAAACACTTCTCGATCTCGTTGAGTGGTTGATCAAAACTCTTTACGACGGGAGCGAGATAAAGGGTACTCTGTTAACGCATTTAGCTTATCTTCGGAATTGGTTGAGACAGTGAGATCCACATCTTCAAATAGTGTTAATGCCGAAGAACCTCATTCTTCCCGGTCCATTTGATACAGTTCCGAGCTTGAAAGACTCGTTGAATTTTTCGATGAAGTTCTTAGCACAAATACCGATACCGACTGCTTTGAAATCTTCTACAATCTTGGCCACAATCAGCACCAATTTGCCGTTCTCTCTTTTTGTAAAACAATTGCGGCACTTGTTGGCACTGTGTCAATGCAAGAGCAGCAAAACATTCATCGGACTGCAGTTGCCACTTGGCATTGGCGTTGACAAGTCCGTATGCAGCGGTTAGTAATTGCCAAAGGTGGTCGACCTCATTCGACTTTTTGGTGGCTTAACATACACATCACGTCCAGCAGTGCCTGTTTGCAGAAAAGCAGCCTTAACATCTGCCTTGAAACTCTTCCAGCCAAACAAGGATGCGATCGATTCAACAATTCTGAGGCCGGTTGGTGGACACACAGTGCAATCAGTAGCAAGTAAAATCTTCTGTTTGTCTTCATTTCCATGAGTTGCTATCCTAGCCTTCAACTTAAGAGAGGAGTCATCATTCGGCTTCACCTTATATAGAACGTGACTGTTGATAACGTTTGCACCAGTCGGCACGTCACTATTTGGAAGGGCGAACGGTTTTTAGAAAGGTTTCCTCTTCGATCCGAACGCTTTGACAAGTGGAAACTGTTCGAATCCTTGTGCTTGATGTCACATAAAGGTTTTGTTGCCGAAAAGATCCAGCAAACGATGCAATTCGAATGGTTCGTGATCTATGTCCGTGATAAAGGATGAACTTGCGCTGACATTTGCATGCTTATAGTGCCAATTTTCGTCGTCAGGTTGAGACGCTCTTTGGCACCGTCATCATATAGTACCATAACACAACCGTCGCGATGGAGCGTTTTCACAGTGCCACAATAGTTCTTTATCAAGTCGCCAGTGCACCATTATGCGAGCTCCGCGAGTTACTGTGGATGCCTTAGAGTTATCATTCGTACAAATATTCCTATGTTCATCTGAGAAATCAGCATCTTCATGGGTTGCGCTAGGGCGTGCTGAAGAAGGTTCACCAGTTTCCACTATTTTCTCATCGCTTTCCTTTTGAGATTGACAGATATTATCAATCGTATCATCTACAGCATCAATTGCAGATTGCACAGTGCTTGCAAAGCAGTCTTCAGGGAGCACAAGCCGAATGTCTTCAAATGCAACGGTAGCGCGTTTACCCCTTTCGCGGGTAAAAAAACAGTGCGAGCCTGTGGATCAACGGCCAATACAATTTTCGGTGTGGACCAACGTTTCTTCTTTCCCATACCTGTACTGGAATACACTTCGATTCATATCACCGGTTGCAACTTGAGGTTCGGTTGTAGATTTAGACTTCAGGATAAGAGCCAGTTTGCGCTTTTCTTGAAGTCTATTGTGTGCGTCTACAACATGTTTAGGGATTGGACAGATAGATCCAGCGTTCAGAGGCTTCGTAAAGCCTTTGGCTAGCTCAAATAAAGACATCACATCGTTTCCGTATAGGTCGTTGGAAATGGAAACAGCACGCAGAGCTTGGAGTTCCGGGGGCAATTCAGGTTCAGCAGTGCAAAGCTTGAGAAAAATGCTGCGTATTACGCCATGCTTGCCCTCAAGTGGGTTCTTACTGTGACGGCGTGGAGGTACAGAGCGTAATAAAATGCTGCGTTCGTCTATAAACATGCGAAATTCGCCCTTCCCGAAGGCGTCACCACCCTGTACGGAGCCAGATAGCCAAAAATTGATGCCCAGCAGGCTTCAAAGCCCATTAATGCCTGATCCAGAGATGTAGAACTGACTACAAAAGCAGCAGAAACCTCGTTGCAATGTCCATGCAATGAACAGGCCTACAGAATCGAGGTAGAAATGGTCGACGCAAACAATATCGTTGAACTCACGCGACATGGATGATATAGACACCTTTCGGTTTGGCTGTGGCGGGGCAGTAGCGCGACATGAGACACATTTCTCTATCATCTGGGACACATAGTCCGACACATTCTCATTCCACAGTCCATTACATTCCAAGAGTAATTTCATATCAGTCAGATTAGCATGCCGCAGACATGCTTATGCACTTTGTCAACAATACCTTTGACTTCGCGCCAAGATCGTTCTTTTGACAGGTTGCCATTAAGAAACAATAGAGCAGATTTTCTACATGTCTCGTTGCAGAAGGCAGACATTGGTAAGTAGCTGAGGAAACATTTGTTGATCATTGTAAATTTTTCAGTCATGCCATCACCATAAAACTGTAGAGCATTGCAATCAATGTGGAGGATGTTCGATTGCTTCGTTACATTCTTCCCAATGACACATTACTAGAGCCATCTAGTACAAGGTGGCGAATTAACACCTTTCGCCCGCAGTCGGACACAGCAGGAATCACGACTGACCCAAGAATAGAGCGAGGAGCACTCGAGTGATCACCAACGCCATACTGCCAGTGCGTATGACCATTAAGTAACGATGGAATAGGCTCCATTTCAAAACGTCAACATTACCAATGGCAGAGTACGGAGGACCGTCATCTACGAGAGGCCCAGTAACCTCATCAACGAAAGAATCTCGGGACCAATTAGTCTTACTCGTAGAACAATTGTTGCTCGAGACGATAGCCATATTAAAGGAAACAGTTTTGTTTTGCCAGAGGCCGAGTTATTACTAGACTTTGATGGGCCTTCATTAGATCCAATTGACGAACTAAACTCTGAAGGGGTATCATAGCATTTCACACCAGGCTTTAAAGAACCATCATTGTTGTGGCTGTCCTTCCAATGCCCAAACTTGTTACAAATGTGGCAGGGATGGCGCTTCAGAGCAGAGTTTGATCGGCGACGAAAACCATTATTCCGACCATGTCTGAAATTTTTCACAGTGTCTGCTGAACTAGCAGATAGCGCCACACTCGCAGTGGAGGCTGATGCTTTCTCACACTGTTTCACTACAGAAGCAAGTTGCTTGTACGTAACTGCTTTCAAATATTCGCCAATTGAGGATTGGTCCGAGAACACAGTGCCATTTGGAGCAGCAGCAGCCAGTGTTGAGATGCGTTGCGAAAGTTCAATACCTGCGTTGCTAAGGAGCATTAGAGCAGTGATACTCAGAGGAAGTCTGGTTGTGCTCGACAGTGAGTTGAATTTTGTTACTGCGGCAGAGAAACGCGTTTCAAAAGTCTTCAACGATTCACTCGGTGAGCGACGGGTGTTTAGCAACGAGTTAAATCAGTCAAATGCTTCGCTAATGACAGATAGAAAATCACGCTGATAAACAGCATCAACAATCCGTTGGACACCATTTTCGCCTTTCAGCTCTTCGTTCGTCAGTTCGGCAATGAGATCAGCGGCCTGACCGTAGAGCTATGATTTAAACGCGATTGCTTGAATATTTGGAGCAAGCTTGTTAGAGCTGGTGTCTGGAAGAGACTCATGGTATTCTTTCCAGTCATTCAAGGCAGTTTTAAACCTTTCCTGGTTTCCTTTGCCGTCTGTCCACGGCGGGCTTTTCGAGTCCCAAGCAAACCGTGGGCGGGATGGTAGCGAATTATGTATGCCTGGGCCCATAACTAACAACAATTGAGATACAGGGAGGAGGAGGGAGACTTCAGAGAACTGAGGCTAGACACTTCAAGTCAATACAACTCAGGCGCAAGTCGCGCCGCGCTCGTCATTTTACATGGAGGTACGATCGCCGTCAGCTTATATAGCCGTCAGGCGAGAGACGTAGAGACACATATACAATACAAGTAATAAGGGTGGCAAGAAAATTGCATGCCAACCGTTGACCAGAATGGATTCAATACGAGTCGCGACCATTCAGCAAGTGAATGTCAGGATTCATCATTTGAAGTCCAATAACATCAATATGAGCTGTCACAAATAGAGTCATGGAGCATTTCTTGAGGGCGAGACCAATTCTTTTGCGACGGTTTGCCGGACTAGTGGTCCCTCTAACGCGGCCTGTTTGTTGTCTCGTCTCCCACGTCTTTCTAGATAGAAAGAAGGCGTCTACTATCTTCTTTTTTACACATGGCCTTCCTCACAAACTCCCGTGGTTCTCAGCCTTCCGAGCTCTCACAGTAAACACGCCTCCTTTTCTCAGCTATAACCGTAACGTATCTAGTTCAAATTGTATCTGTGCGTTACAGTGACATGTGCGACTTTCGGCTAAGATCTAGCCGGATGTCGCACGCCGGCCCACAACCAATGGGGTGCGAGATACGTAGCATCGTCTGGACGACACTCTTCGATATTGTTGCACAACTCTGTCGCCTCTATCCCCTCCCTCTTGTCGTCTCCGCACTGATCGCCACCGCGTGCGTCTCGCACCAGCGCTCGCGGGTTCCTTCTCGCGAAACGCGTTCATCCTTCTTGTTTTGTTGCTTTCTCTTTTTGTTTTTCAAGTATTTCTCCCGGAACACTATTTCGTGTCTGTGATCTCCCGACTACCCGAGTGATCTCGCGCCTGCACGTGCAGTCCCGCCCTTCGGTCCCTTTCTTCATCGGTCCTGGCCAGCCCTCGTCATACCACACTATATGGCGCCGAAAACAAACCGTCCCGCTGCCACCCTCAGCAACCCCGTCGTTGCTCTTCACATGCTGCGCTGGATTTCTTGGTTAAATCCGCTCACTGCTTGACGGAGCTGTGAACCTTGCTGACCCCGCATCAACCGATCATTTCCTCGCATCCGCCCTGCAAACCTCTACGTTCAACGCGCTTAAGCCGTCTTTCCAGAACAACCCGCAGTTTAGGTCTGTCCTGAACATTCTTAACGCGCTTGTCGGCGTTGACGTTTCCGCACCCCGTTCTCCTTCCGCTTCCGACGCCAACTCGCCTGACGAGATCCTGCGGCCACAGCACCGGCCCCGTATCTGCGAGTCAAAGCTCCGGCGGCCCAGCCCCGGTGCGGACCCACCCTATTCGCGGCTTCCCCCCTCGGTCGTCAAGGCTTGACTGAGCATCGCGATCTCGACGACGCCCGCCTAGCCCGTAAGTTTGCAGGCACTGTTCGCAATGCCACCCGCGGCCTTTTCGGAGGTAATCAGAAGCGTTTCGTTCGCGTTTCTGTTCCGTCGACCTTCCAGATCCACAACCCATCCCAGTTTCGCGCCGCCATCTCTGCCGGGGGTTCCCTGGTTCCTGCTCCATTATCCAATCCGCAGATCCGAACCACTTCTATATCTGTGCGGCGGAGCGCGACTTATCTACGGTCAACGCTGCATACGACTCTTACGCACCCTAGCGCAGCATTCTGACAACTTTGACGCACCAAAGCTTTACCTTCTCCGGCATAATGGATCTAGAGAATGATCTCTCGGCTGATGACCTCGTTGCAGTATGGCAAGGTCTGCGTTCTGAAATCTCTCGCTTGGAAGACGACAATTGCAAATGGTCTCCGGCTCGATCCTTCGCCACCGCTCTCCGGGATATCGATACGAAAATACTTGCCAAACTCGGACCTCCCTGGTTTCCCTGGAGCAGTCCCTCTGCCTCCCCCACCAGCAGCGGCAGGTGGATTCAAACGCCGCCGTACCCAGACTGCCCCTGTTCCGCCTCAAACGGATGGCTGGATTACAGTCGGCGCCCCGAATGCCCAATCGCCCATCCCTCCGCTCCCTACTACACCAGCAGACACCAACCCCTATGGTCTCCTCGAACACATTCCCGCCCCCGATGCCGACATGGATCCTAACGCATGAATCTCCCAGCTGTGAATCTAGTTTCAGGACCATCCCAGTCACCCCTCACCTTCCGCTCCTCCTCCTCCGCCCCCTTCCCTGTTCTCACCTTCATTCCTCGCCCTCCAAGCCGCGGCTTACGACTTATACTTTGCTGCCTTGTACCGCGTTATATCTGCTCCATCGCCAGAGCACAGGACTCGAGCCCTTCTGGAACTTCTTGCCATCCCGAAGTTGGTTTTCCGACACAACCGCCCCCGCGCTCTTGGCCGCCGCCGCAGGGAAAATTGCTCCAGCCTTGTCGACCGCATCCGCATGGCCTCTAGCCGCCTCTATGATGACCTCTTCGATGAGGCCTCCTCGTTGTTCATCTCCGCCCCTCCCTCTCCGATTCCATCCCCTCCCACCCTCGCCCGCCCTGACACGGCCCTTCGCAGATGCCGCGCTTCCTCTCCCGGGGTAGCCCTTCCCGGGCCACAGCAGCCCTTCTCCAAGTCGATCCCCCACTCTCCCCCAGCGAAGCTACCTTTCAATCCTTGGCTTCACTTCATCCCCCGCCCCCATCCCAATCACTCCCATGCCCCCTCACGGTTTGCCTCCGGCGCTAAAGTTCTCGGTCTCGGATGTCCGCCGTGCCATTCACAGCCTGGATCCTTCAACCGCTCCTGGGGCCGATGGTCTATCCCCAGTGTTCCTGCGAATGCTGCTTCGCCCGGCAGGTGGGGTCACGCCCGGAGGGATTGCCTACATGCCCTGACAAAGTTCCTCAACCTCTGTTTGAACAGCGATCTGCCGGCCGCGTGCCGCCCGTATTTCTGCGGAGGCCGTCTTACTGCGCTGCCGAAGCCAAACGGGGGAATCCGTCCGATTGCGGTTGGGCTTCTCTACCGACGCCTAATTTCTAGGCTCGCGGCACACAAAGCCACCCCCGCCATCCGCTCTACCTTCTGCCCCATCAGGTCGGGGTAGGCGTCAAGAACGGCACGATGCAATAATTCATTCTGTGCGTCGTCTTTCCCAGAGACCCGAGTTCCACGATCACGTCTTGGTCCAGATAGATGCTCGCAACGCTTTCAATTGCATCTCCCGCCAGCGCATTCTGGAAGCCGTACAGACACATGCCCCAGGCCTCGCACGGTGGGTACACTCTTGTTACGATGCTCCTACAGAGCTTGCTTTCGGACCCTACTATGTCCGTAGTTCAGAGGGCACTCAGCAAGGTGATCCCCGGTCCCTTGCTCTTTGCCCTCTCTCCATCCCTCTTGCTATCGTTACAGGAGAAGTTCTCACCTGCCCTGAACGCTTGGTACGCAGATGACGGTAACATTGTTCTTCCTCGATCCCAAGCCGCTGCTGCCATCCGTTTCATCCAGCTTGAAGGAGGTCCACTAGGGTTCCAGCTCAACCTTGCCAAGACCCAAGTTTACGGCTTCTCCCCTTCCCACTCCCCTTTGGCACTTCCTTGCCCCTTTTCAACCCCCCCTGGTTTTATCGTGCTGGGATCCCCGATTGGCTCGGACGCTTTTGTTTCCCAATTTTTCGCAGGCCGCCAAAACGAAGTTGACCGCATCTTCCAATCCCTTCGAGACTTGGATGATGCTCAATTGGCTTTCCACTTACACCGCTTCTGCGCGAACGCCTCCAAGGTCATGCACTTGCTGCGTACGCTTCCCTCCACTCAATCTGCGGTTCTCGCCGCTAGCTTCGATCAGAAGCAGAGGGAAGCGTTCCACCAATTGCAGCTGCCCTGTCCAGAGCGAGCCTGGCTCCAAGCCTCTCTCCCCTTCTCAATGGGCGGTCTAGGTCTCCTGCAAACTTCAGACATTACCGAGGCTGCATACGCAGCATCTGTAATTGATTCTTTTGACTTATCTCCGACCTGCTTACCTTTCCCAGGACCGCCACTTGGAAGAGATCCCTCGGTCTGCCATCTCGCTCTTATCCTCCCGCCACCCGCAGCTGTCTTCGTCGCTTACAGCTACGGCTCTTTTCGAGCGTTGTTCATCGCCGGTCCCCGGCGAAAGGCTCCAGTCTGCGATCACAACTGAACTCATGCTATCGAAGTCCGATAGCTTGTTCTCGTCCGCGGCAGCCCACGACCGAGCACGGCTCCTCTCCGTGCGCACATCCTCCGCATCGACTGTTTTCTCTTCGCTTCCTCACCCCCACCGCGGTACGTACATGTCCTCTTCCGCCTGGAAAGTCGCTCTGGCTCTACGTCTCGGCATCGCGCTATTCCCTGGATCTACTCGCTGTCCGGTCTGCTCCCGCCGCTCGGCCGACATCGCACCCGTCTTAGATCCAAGTGGTCAACACGCGTTGACCTGCAAATACGAAGACGGAATGACTCGTCGTCACACATCCTCCGCAACGTTCTTGCCCGCTACTGCAAGGAAGTTGGGATCGTCGCCCTCGTCGAACATCCGCTCCTCCACCAGGTTCCCACTCATCTGGGCATTCGGAGTCCCCCGCGCTACGAATGGACATTTACATACCTGCTGCATACGGGCTTCACAGTACCGATATCGCCGTCGACCTTACCGTTGCCCACCCCTCCGCACGCCGCCACATTTCGCCAAGTACGGTTACAGCAGGCGCTGCCACGACACTCGCAGAGCGCGAGAAACATCGTCATTACGGCACTTACTGCAACCAAACGATATCCTCCTCTCCCCCGTCGGGATTGATATCTATGGCGCCTTGGGCGACGACGGTAAGGCTTTTTTCCGCCGCCTTGCTTCCTTCGCTGCTTCCCGTCGCGGTTCCTCCCCTCAACAGGAGCTCCGCGACTTCGTTACCCGTTTTGCATTTAGTCTCCAAATAATGCAGGCGCGACAAGTTTCTACCCGCCGCCCGCATCCGTAGTTAATTTATAATACCCTCCGCACGCCTCTGTGCGACATTGTACAACCATAAAGATTTACCACCACTGCACGACTACATAACAAGAAGAAGAAGAAGAAGAAGAAGAAGAAGAAGAAGTTTAATGCGTTCAGTATCTACTGAGGCACTGTCAAGCGCACAGAATCGCATCGGCAGTGAGCTATCGGTGAGCTATACGAGGAAAAGATTCGTCCAGCAGTTGGGTGGTCTCTAGAGCGCGGGCATCCAGGGAGTCGAAGGCTGCAGGGCAGAAATCGAAACCAGAGTCGCTGTGTGGGCCGTCGGAGGGGGGCGTCAGTCGATGTCTGAGATTGCATTCCAGGTCCTTGGGCTTATCCCGATGGGCCCGGGCGGCACGTCTGAACCAGCAGCTTGGGTGACCTTTGTTGTAGCGGTAGCCTTGAATAGCGAGACTACCGTACCCTGATAACACTGGCGGTGGAACGGGGGCCGGTCATTGGCGGAAGCACGATTTGTAATTCGACCTTTTCACAGTACATGTCATGTTCTATAATATTCACCAATCAAGTAGTACTTGTGAAAGAAATGGTCAGCTGTTTCAAGTGCTACATAAAGCAGTCGCGGATTGGCAGACGATATGTAACGAACATTCCACTTATTTTACAACCTAAGTGGTTTTAAAATACCGTAAATACGTATTCACCACACCACTAAAGTGGTACAATACGCAGAATATTCGCTAGGTACAGTTGATTGCTTACTACAGTACAATTGCTCGGTTCGATGAACTTCCCAATTAGTAGAAAAAGTCTTGCAATCATTGTGCCGTGACGTTTGCTCCAGAAAAAAACGGGCACTGGTATGGTTCGCCACAGGATCTACTCGAACAGGAGAGTGAGGACTTTCAACCCGCTCACCTCGCTCAACGGAGCAAGAACGGCGAAACACAGAAGATACAAGTCCATCGCATCTTCCACCAGAAGTAGGGTGGTCCCCGTCCTCATCTCTACCCTCGGAGGATGGCACCCGGACGCTCACGTGTTGCTAACCGACTTCGCACGCAACGTCGCTACGAGGGCAAGGGAGACCTAGGCAAAGGTCAAACAAGTCCTAACACAACGTCATGCCGCAGCGGCAGCGATATCTAATGCGGCGTGCCTGTCGGCAGGCCGCTGGCCAGTTTTCTAGCGTTTTGACGGCTTCCGACAAATCCTTTACAATCTAAGCTTTTGCTAATATCACAACATCCCTCTGGGAACAGCTGACTTCAATTTTCATGGATTAAGAACACCCAAAGCTTCCCCTGCATCAACGCCAATTAGCTGTCACAGGTGGTCTTCCATAGAGCGGTGTCCGTCCTGTCCCGAGCCCGGCGCACGCTGGTGATGTGGCATATCTGGTTAGCTCCGAACTGTAATGCAAATTAAGTCAGTGAATCAAATGGATAAGGTAATATTCCATGAGTGCATTACTTACAGTATCATACCTACCAGATTGTGGCTATTTTTGCGTCCCGACAACCGATGCATTACAGCATTTTGGGGTTGCTGTCTTGGCCGACGGAGGGGTTCGTTATAGTGCACATTGCTGTAGTGCATGGCGATATATGCACCTAAAAGCTGGCCAAAGTTTGCGCCATCTACACGAAGAACCATGCATAGACTTTACTGTAATGCACTTAAATTCCTACTTCTAAGGACGGGAATGAATGCTGGAATGGAGGGGTTCCCATTATGACACGTGTGAAATGTAACAGTACCGCGAGGTTATAATGCATATGCTGTACAATGATTGTTCTTTTCGTCGGTTGCAGTATGATCCCATGAAACTGTATTCCTCCGTAACCTTTCTCGTGCAGTTCTCAGCCTGCGCCACCGTCATGGCGATTTTGTTATTACAGAGTAGGCGCTCCATTCATGACTGTTGAAAAGTGACGCACTGACCGTCTGGTATTCACAAGGTGCTTTTCTGAAGAGGCTGCGAAATAGAGGGGGAGTAATCATGTCAACTCTCTTTATAGAAATCCAATCCCTACTTCTCACACCTTTTTTGAAGCTCGGCCGCTGTAACGTTGCCGAGGTAAAACCCTTGGCAAACGTTTCTCCCACCGTCTTCCATCCGCAACTTCGTTTTCGCTACCCCATCCCTTCTCTGCATGCGTTATGATCCGCGACGGTCACCTCACATACGAGTTCAGCGGGAACAATTGGCTTTTCGCAGAGTTTGAGAGCACCATTGGAAATGCCTTGGTCATCGCCGTCCTCTCCACCATCCTCCTTATCAGCTACCGCCATAGTGTTCGATCTTCTCCTCGGCCTCAAGGAGAAAACTCGCCCCAATCAACCTTTTTCAGGTTTTACTCCTGGTCCGTCGTTCTAGTCCTGTCTCCGTCGTTAACAGCCTCCTTCGCCGCGATTGGCTTACCGGCATTTACTTCAAAGGCTACTTCCCGAGCGCTCTGAAATATCCCGGGACATACGGCCCATTCGCTACAGCATTACGGTCCGTTTGATAATCCTGCTCATAGCCGCTCCGTTAATCAATATCATTGCTGTGGTGCTCACATTTGAAAACTCGATCGATGTTACATTTGCGCAAGCAAACTTTGGAGGTGCCGTGTTGGGTATAGTGTCAAACGACAATTCATCAGTCACGAGAATCAAAAACTTGACGGAACGCTGTGAGGCCTATCCGATTCTCGCCCAGCAGGGAGATAATATTGAGGCCCATTTCTCCAGTTGCTTAGTCTCAAGCCTCCTGCTGTCAGTACTGAAAACCCTGGAGTGGATGGAAACGCTTTGGTTTATGTGAGCATCGTCAACTGGAGGGATATTGTTGTTGGATTAGAGGTAGGGCAGTTTCATGTTGGAGTTCCGAAAAGTCGCCACTCTGGATACTAAATCGGTAACAGCTGGGTTGCGGGCTGTTGTCGAGGTACCGAGGGCGGAAGAATGCTTGACAGCGCAGTAAGAGAAATTTCTGATTTATGTGAAGAAAGACCAGATCCGGACGATATTGAGGTCAGGCATGACGAAACTGCCGCAAGCATCGGGCAAGGTTTCATAGCTTGAGAAGGTTTCCATGTCTCTTTAATCAAGATGACATGGAGTCGCTTCGGATATTCTCTAACATGGGGCAGCAAACAACTTTGGTGGATTCAGAGCGGCTTTTAACGTTAATGGGAGCAGAAACCCAACAGGCTTGAGGAATTCGACCTTTCCGACTTTATCGACGGCACATCAGAGGTGCTTTTGCAGAGGCGAAGGCGAACAGTGAGCTTGATTTTCATGGCTGGTCTTGCCGCAGTGTCGATAATTCTGAGGTTGTTCTTAGCGGTTATTCTTAATAATGACGTGCATGACGGGATCGAGCGGCTGATCAAGGAGCGACTGGGAATCAAGAATTGTCAATCGCTTCTGAAACATGGAAACTTTCGAGTCCAGTACTGATTGTGCAGGTACAGGCAATAAATTTTCACTACCACAATGTTTAACGATGAGGGCAGCGCACGAGCATGACTGCCTGACAGGCACGGCGTTTGAAACTTTTCTATTTACAAGAATCTCTATCTGCTAAAAGCCCCCCGAGGCTACACACAATCACACGAATCTTCGTCAGCCATCTTTGACCGTCATAAACCTTGTGTTTGTAATCTATCACATCCTCTAGTGAGAGCATAGAGTCGTACGGAGGTACATTCAGAGTATCCTTCAGCAATAGCTCAATGCCCACGTGCAGGTCATTGTTAGTGAATGCCCTCACAATGATGCGGATGACTAGAGAGATTGCCACGACGATGAGAAGCACGAGAAAGCTGACAAGGCTTTCCGTACGTGTAAAGAAGAGATGGCCCTCGATGTTTGCTATGCGGTGCCATTTTTGACATCCACGACTTCAAACGGTCTGTCTCGACAAAAGACACATTGAGAGACGCCTCTAATAGTGCATCGAAACAAGGACTCATTGGAGAATGTACATCGAACGCTGCTTCCTACTGACCAATTTTGATCATCCGGCCGTCGAGTTCCAAGAGTCCTATGTCACCCTCGCCAGTAGTGTCGCTGTTTTGATCACGAGAATTATTTCTGCACGTATCGGACAGAAACTTGACGCTGTTATTGAGAAGGCGCTCTCCTTCCACTTGCGTCATGACATTCTTTAAGCGAATCCGCCGTCGCTCGTCAGTACCTCTCCGTACAATATTGCATGACCCGTGATTTCAGTATTCACAAGATCCAATCTCAAGCTGTTTTGGGTGCATTTTCATCGGAATCATTCCTGGAAACCCTTAAAACAGTAGTAAAGCCTGGAGGTTCACGAGTGTTTGATGTGCCGGAAAACAAAGTGTCCAAGCCAGTGTTGTTGGTAATGGTGATCAAAGAGTCGGCACAGAAAAAAAATTGGCATCAGCGTGTCGGTGTTCCGAAGCTTGGTGGAAACGAGACGACAAATCTTGCCATCAAAATCACTCGCCACTATACATCATCGGCCGAAACTCCGACAGCGACGCCTCCAAAGGCGACGTCGGCAAATGTCAAACTGGAATCGACCTCGGAGGTGAGAAATAATGGCAAGCAAGTTTGCAAGCGGAGCTGCAGCCAAAAAGACGCCGAATTTCAACAAGACACTAAAGTGGGTGATCTTGGTAGACCTGTCCGACGATGCATTGCAGGCATGGTGTGGCTTGCGGCGGGTAAAGAAGTTTGTGAACCGAGGAGGAAAGTATGGTACGAGGGGTGGAATCCTCAGCAATGAGCAGGATGGAAATGTCGGAAGCGAGTGTAGTGCCTTTGTGTTTGCAGCCGACGAGAATGTCAAAGGTGATGCCTGCGAGTTGATATGCGAGGATTGTGGCGAGAATGGCGGCGAGGATCTGAAGGATGGCTTGGTTGTTGGGTTGCCATGTCGGAATGGGTCGCGGACACTTTCGTATGTGATGGAGCCGTTTCGATCATGGTTGGGGAAGAGGGGGAGGTGATGGTGGGGATGCGGGGAGCGCTGCGGCACAGTACTGAGGTGGAGGGGGGGTGGTGAGGAAGTTTGACATTAAAGACGAGGTTGAGCGGTGACGTTTGAGTGGAGGGTGGTGAGAGGAGGAGGTTTGTTGAGGGAGGTGGATGGTGTGGTGGGAGCATAGCGCGTTGGTGTGGAGAGGCATGGGATGGAAGACTTGCCTTATACACGAGTAGTTGAAGTGGTTTTCACAAGAATGGTCGGAACGGTGCTTGAGAATTGGCAGAGTATTTTTTTTTTACGAGTTGAGGAAGGAGAGTCTTGTGACTCTGCAAGGGATTCTTGGCTATAAACCAGCCTTTTACAAACAGAAATTAAGTACAGTACAGTACAGTACTGTAACTCTCTCTTTCAACACATTGCTGCTCCCCAGCGTGTGCTATGGTACCAAAAAGCATGTATTGGACAACATCCTTTGCAAAAACCACGTACAGTATTCGAACAAACCTTTCTTCATTCTCTATTCCTCCAAAAGCAGCCGCAAACCAACCACCCCAAACCACACCACTCCCCATAATCCGCACCATCTCCATCCCGCAACCACCCTCACCCCGAACACTCTACACAACCCCCCATTCACACACCGCCCGAGCAAGCAACCCACCACAACCCAAAACCCAAAACACACCCCAAAGAAACGATCCCCAAGCCCACCATCCCACGCTCCACAAATTCGGCAGGCGCCTTTGCACGAAACTCGACTGTACAGTACTGCCCATGAGCCATACAGTATGTCGCATGCGTGCCCGACAAGCGGACTGAGGCATGCCGACATCGCATGCATGCATGCATGCCAAAATCATCGCCCTTTGCAATCAGGGCGCATGAGACGCGGGGATATTTTGCGATTTGCACCGTGTAATTTGGGCCACCGTGGCAAGTCGGGGCGACGCGGATTGCAATTCTATTGGGCGAATTCAGGTTTGCAACAGTGTAGGGAAATTGGTATGCCGGGATGTTGGTGTGGACATGAACGTGTTTTTGTCGCTTTGGGCTTTGGGGGGGGGTTGCCGTTGGGTTTACTGTAAGGTTGGTGGGGGTTGTATTGTAGTGGATTGGTGTTGCGCTGTCTGTTTCAGTGGCGTCAGAATGCTACTGTATTATACAGTACAGTATCTACGGTTTACATCAACTATTGTACTGTGCAAGTGTCATTTGTTCAAACTGGCCCACTATTCGTCCAACACTTGGCTCTAACGCATGTTCCACGTCGGCCACGTTCAGGAGGAGAAATTGGGTGCTTTACTGATTAGCACAGTGCCCCTACAGTGCCGTCCCGACAGAATTCGCACAGCAATGGACGACTGCACAGACACTTACCTGCTGTTACCTCGGCCCATGAATCACACCCCGTCCAAACGCCAAATTCTCGCTTATTTATGTATCCAAGATGCAGTCGCTTGTATCCACGGCACAAGTCGTCTCTGCGCACCAATAAAACTCCCTTACGGCGCACGCTCAATGCCGTCGAAAGTGTCATGACCGCAGCCCACGCATATCATAAATTTGGAAATCCGTGAGCCACTTGCCCTCAAAAGGTAACAGCCAACGTCGCCGTCTGGGCAGCCGGGATGGTGCATGGGGGGCGAGGAGGGTGCACCTGTATGTCCGCGGCCCGGAATTCCGGATCTGCTGCGGGGAGTGGCTTGTCGAATTGGCGTTCCAGTTTTGCTGCGTGCTTGATGTGGTTTGCTGGGGCGTTGCCTAGCGTTTGCCTAGGGAATTCCGCTCGACGAGGGTTGGGCAACCGTCGGCGGACTGGTCGTCCAGGTTGGCCTCGGATGGGTGCGGTGTAAGCACTGGAGCGGTAACCAGTCTGACAAAAGTGATAGTCACCCAGGTCGCAGAGCGTGACGGCTTGGTGGGCGTTGGAAACTACGGTGGCCGTGGAGGGCTGCCCGGGGGGGAGAGGCTGCTGTGGGGGTATGATGAAAGGTAGTGCTGCGAATGCGACGCAGGTTGTCGGGGTCGCTGCCATGCGTCGGGTCGGAATCGGTCTCTTAGAGCTGGCTTCTTGCTGCACCCTATCAAGCAGGGTTTTGGTGGGTTGATAGGTGAGCCAGTTAGACGTTCAGGGTCGAGAGGTCTGAGCCGAGCTGGGGAGAGTGGCCGGAACGTAGGTCAGGGATATTACCAGTGCCATAGGGTCCGCCCATGCAGGAAGCGTTAGTTCCTGAAGGGGGGAAATCTTTTAATGTGTTCAAAAACCTGGACCTGTTCTGAAGAGAGATTCCAGAATGGGCAGAGGCTTCAAAACGCCGTGCACGCCATCGATCACTCGCGCGCCAATAAAGCGTAAATGTGTCGCAGTAGCGGCGCTGTCTCTACTACACGTAGACAGGTGTCGTGTTTTTCAGCCCTGACACTGTAATTGCGCTTACGGCTGAGCTTAAAGTTCACCTAGTGTTTTATTGGACCGTTGTCCTCATATGAGGACTACTTTTAGCACTTCTTTTTCAATACATTTTTTACCTCAGCGCAATTCTTGTCCCTACGCATTAGTTCATGAGTGTAGATGGCCGATCAAGACAGTTTTCAAGATTGTTGACCTCAGTTAAGGCTCGGGCAAATTTCCCTCACCAACGTCGGCTCTTCGCAAGAAGTTGTGAAAACGACTTCATTTTGGAAGGAAATATAGTTCTGTTATCGTGGGGGTTTCAGAAACGAATGCTCGTGTACAGTAATTACTGTACTGTAACTTTAACATAAAAAACCTTTTGCAGTAAATTCGGCATTCCAAACATTTAACTTTCCAAAATGTAACGGAAACTTTTCTCATGTAGGAAAAGTGTGCCTCATATGAGGACAGTGCTATGACGGATAGACACAGCTAGCGAACGTCATCGCGTCGTGTTTGGGGGGCAAGGAAATAACAAGAAGAAAGAACCACTACCATCCCTGCGTCATCGACGAGTCCGTGGTGAGCTACAGATGGTCGCCTGAACATTCTTTCCACAAGTAAATTTTATTTTTTTGGCCCGTCCCTTTCACCTACCCTTCTACCCTTCCCGATATGTTTCGTGAAGGAGTGTACCAAGCGGCGTCTAACGACAATCCAGATTCAAGTTTTCGCTTTTTATAACATCGAACCCATAGTGTGCCGTTTTCACGCAACTAATTCCGCGAAAAGGCAGAGAAGTTGAGCAAGAGAACGGATACTACGACAAATACAGATTTTACTTCGTTTCCCCTTATCGTTTTCGCACAGGAGCTTCTCGCTCTGTTACTCAATACTGATTCACCGTTCTTTGCTGTCTCTGACAGAAGATCAGCTCAAAGGACCACCTAACCAGATCCCGCTGACGTCATGGACCTTGTTCGCACTATACTTTCTGCACGATCAGAAAGTTTTAGTACAGAGTTTTTTTTGTACATCCTTTGTACGGACTAGCTACTCTCGAAGAATCTGCTGGCCTTTGGGTGCCGTCGAAGTCCAGAAGATTACTATAAATTGCTTGATCTCGGCCAAAAAGAACGCAATAATCGCCGTACCAAGTTGCACGTATGGTTTTGCCATTCACTTGAAGTTTATGTGGTCAATAAATTCAAGCAGACTCGTGAATCTCCAAACCCTCAAATTTCTGCGCAGAAAGAGCTCTGAAGAATCGGGGTACGAATGAAGCGCCAACTCAATCGATTTTCGTTCGTGAAAATAGTGAAAACTGCCCTAATGCCCTTACGTATGATGTGCGAAAAAATGGAAGAACAGTGACGCGAGCAAGCTGCAAGTGTGAGCAATCTTGGAGCTCGTCCTGCTTCGATCTCTTATCCAGAAGCACGCAATTAAGGATGTCAGAGGGTGCTGAATAGCTGGTGGAACACATTAACGAATTCGCTCCTCAGTGCCCCAGGTAATTCAGTTTGACACCAGTATGAAAGAGTATCTTCGCTGTGCAGTTACTGAACACCAAGGTTGGTCTTAGATACCCATTGAGAACATCAATGCGCAGTGGTATACGTTTGATGTGTTCGCTACTGCCTTGCACAAATCCACGCATGAAGCCCGGCGTCACGTTGAGAAAGGACTCAAACAAGGCATCCTAGCTGTCCACATTGTCGCTGATATCATCAGCGGCCATGCAGAAACGTTTTGACGAGAAGTAACCGACGAGGACATCTCCAATCCAAATGACGCTGCGTAGGAGACAATGAAATTCATGGCTCTAATAGGTAACCTGGTGGAGAATGAATACGACTATGAATTTCCAGACGACCGCTGATGGCACACATTGGTATCCTGGACACTTTTGAGCACGATTTGTACGTCAAAACGATCAATACAGAGCTCAGAGATCGACAGGTTTTCATCTAGGCGACATAGAGGCGTGATTACCGTTCTATGTCGCCGAAAGTTGGCGAAAAGTGAAAATGAAATCATCATTATGGGTGAATTAAATGCGTCAGATCTTGTTCTTCAGATGCGCCTCACGCGACCGCGACGAATTTCTGGGTTTTGCATCGAATTAAGAACTCGCACCTCTGTTAATTTGGAGAAAAGAGTTAAGCTGTATCTGTAATGACGATGCAGTTTGTAATACAAAAAATGATCCTCCCTTCACGTTATACAGGAAATGGTCCTCCCTTCACGTAAGACAGGAAATGGTCCTCCCCTCGTGTAATCCAGCAACCTACAACGATCCCGCCCCTAACTTCTCCAACCGTCATTTCCAAATTTACTTCCATTTTATCTAGATATTTTTATACTGTATTTAACCCTCTGAATCGACCCCGAATCAAGTCCCTTTTCCCTTTTAGCTTACCTCCTCCTCCAAATTCGCCTTTTTTTGAGAAGAAGGCGCAAATGCACTATTGCAAAATCCCTTGCAGATTTTATTTTACCTATTCCTAATCTATAGAACCTGCCCCGGAGCCTATTTAAACCCCTTTATTCTAAGTTCTAAATGCCCCCGATCATTTTACTCATCACCCCTCTCCCCCCACACACCCAAAACACCCTACATTGCCTCCCGTTCCCCAACGTCTATCACAATGAGCAACCTTCGCCCCTCTGTCCCTATTTCCAAAAACCGCCCTTCCCGTTCCATCAATGGCCTTCGTCTCGCCGCCTACGGGCCAACCGATGCCGACGACTACATCCGGCGGCAAACAAAGAAGCAAATCATCGAGTTCGTTCGCCGCCTCTTCATAGAAGAAGAAGCGAGGGAGGTAAGTCCGGGAGAGGCTGAGAAGGTCGAGGAGGAGAGCGGGGAGTCCTTCGAGGAATGGTTAGCCCCTGAGCTAGTGTACGAGGCTGACGAAGATGAGGAGGAGAAAGAAGAGGAGGAGGAGGATGAGGAGGATGAGGAGGAGGATGAGGAGAAGAAGAGGAGGAGGAGGATGAGGAGGAGGATGAGGAGGAGAAAAGAGGATGAGGAGGAGGATGAGGAGGAGGGATGAGGGAACAGGGGCATGGAAAGTGTTGGACTGGTGGGGCCTGGAATAGAGAGTATGGATCAAGTTGTGCCCACGATGGAACCGGATGGAGATATTTAGTAGTCGATATCTCCCAGGGGGAATAGAGAGTTGTGAGCCATTCGCAGATATTTGTGGGGACTGCTTGGACAGCATGGATATTTAGAGGAGTTGTTTGGATCTGATTTAGAGAATGGGAAATAAGAGGACCAAATTAATTGTTAGTTTCTTAAGTATCTTTTGCTTAGAGTATATTGTCCACACAAAGTATTTTTATGCATTTCTTGTATCTTCTGTAGTTTTGTTCGGACTTTAGGGTAGCCAAAAGTCTATATAAGCTGAGTAAACTGCTTCCTCATGGAGAGGTCAAGCAAGTTGGCAGACAACTTCAAGCCAAGTCCCGAGTAGTAGGAAGTTGAGAGTCAACTTCAGACCCAAGAAAACTTTTTCTTACGCTAGTCGCAGAGCGTCAGTGGTAGACCCTGCCCCTTTTATACTTGCTTGTAGCTTCCTCAACTCTCTTCTATATACACTCCCTTTTGTTCGTTCAACAATACCACGGCAGCACTTTTGTCGCTCGCAACACCTCCTTCTCAGGGTAATTGGTTCTGAGGATCTCCTCCCCCGCCGATTTACCCCTATCACAGTTCATGGGATGAAGATATTCGACTTTACGTAGAGCTTTCGTTTCGCTGATATGACTCTTAAGTCGTTTGGAAATGTATATATTGCGTTGAGCGCACCACCCGGGTGCTACGCTAATTCTCGTAGGACTGCAAATAGTGCAGGCGGATATTGCTGCCCTGCTCTGCATGGTTGTTATGGACTAGGAAGGATTGACCCCATGCCTTTTCTCCAATCTGCTGGCGAAAAATAAGCCAATTAGGACGCAGAAAGGCAGAGAGATATTCATGGATGACTGGTACTACCCAGTAGTTAGATTTGGCAGTAACCATCTGTACGTCGAAAATGTAATTCACGTCTTCGGTATACTTCACACGTGCGCATTTGTCTAGTTTCACCGCATTTTCTTCCACCTAAGTACAGAAAAGTTTTACAATTTGATCAAGAAGGCCAGACCTGAACACGCACCTCAGGAGACCTTACGTCTCTTGAAAGACGTTTTAAAGCACTGCGATCCTTGTCAGCGATTCACGCCAAGGCTACACAGTTCCTCGTAACTGTCGGTACTGGGAATCTGCGCTTTAATGAAAAATTACTCATTTACGTGACGTATCTAGACAACGATCCGGTGCTTCACATTGCGGATGAAGGGACCCATTTCAGTTCTTCGTCTTTCTAGGACGCAGTTTCTACCGAAGGGACCGGGAACACATTCATCCGTTGCTGATCCTCTGTTTACACTGGTTTTCCAAACCATATTCTGACTAGTCGAGGATCTAACTCTGGCGACCGCTTTATCCACCTTGCCAAATGCGCAGATGTAAAAGTCGATCTTACTGGGAGACCCCGTGATGCACATGATGGCTTTTATGGCTTAGGTCTTGCCGAGCGCTATCATGGGGCTCTGCGCTAGATTTATCGCAAAATTATGCTCGCTAGACCGAACAAAGAGAAAACTTCGCCCTAGCTTTCGACGTCAAGGCCATCAACGACAAATTAGGACTAGAAGGGTTGGTCCCCTCCGCACTCGAGTTTTGTAATTACCCGGGTGCGCACTGCATCCGAGGCAACTCAAAGTCGGACAACATTCAGCGAGCGTGCAGATGTATCTTAAACCGCTCACAAGGAGATGGAAGTTCAGATGGCGTCTTTCAAACTTAAAAGAGGGCTGTACCATGCTTTTGCATGTGACCAACTTATTAACCAGATGATCAAGTTTTAGTCTGTCGCGAAAAGGTTGTGAACAATTGGATCGGTGAGTGACTTTGGCTTTTACCATCATTTACATGGAGGTAACTGATGTGCGCAATTCGCGCAAAAAATCTAGATGAGGACCATGATTGTATACAGTATCGGAATTGGGAAGATATTTTTACAGTTTTTGAATTTGCAAGATATTTTTTAATTTGGGTGAGTGTGGCAAATTCGTCGGCTGATTTTTTTCATTTTAGGACACGCTGTCATAGTAGATGTCAGTACAGTTCCAGGTTGTGGGTGATACGACAAGTAGCTCTGAAAGGTCTATATAATGGCCACATCAATTCCCACCCCTGGCCGATGGTGGCTGGCATGGGTATGGCACCTAGATATTTACCTTGAGGAAATATCTTCTAATAGTCTCTCTGGTTCACACGATTACCGTGAATACATTTTATGGTTATTAGTATGTTTGTTGAGACTTTTGGGGTAGCCAAAAGTCTATATAAGCCGAGTAAACTGCTTCCTTTAGTGGAGGTGAAGCAAGTTGGCAGACAACTTCAAGCCAAGTCCCGAGTAGTAGGAAGTTGAGAGTCAACTTCAGACCCAAGAAAACTTTTTCTTACGCTAGTCGCAGAGCGTCGGTGGTAGACCCTGCCCCTTTTATACTTGCTTGTAGCTTCTCAACTCTCTTCTATATACACTCCCTTTTGTTCGTTCAACAATACCACGGCAGCACTTTTGTCGCTCGCAACACCTCCTTCTCAGGGTAATTGGTTCTGAGGATCTCTTCCCCCGCCGATTTACCCCTATCATTTGGTACTCTTGTGGAGGGGGTTGCACCCGAGGTATTCGAGTTGAGCAGTAGTAAGGAACACTTCGGGGGGATTTCTTTTCTGTAATCATGGATCTCAATGCTGCTCGTATAACGTTCACAGGGGGCAAGACTGAAGACGTTGAGGAGTTTCTTTACACATATGTCAACGTTGTGATGCGAGAGAAGGGCGATGAAGAGAAGGCCGCAAGTATCTTCGCCTATCTTCATGGTGACGCAAAGCACAAATATAAGTCCAAGTTTATCGACGGGTGGTCTCTTAACGGGAATGGGCGTAACTTCGGTGAGGTATGTGAGTGGCTTGTGAAAGAGTATGCTAAGGAGGTAGAACCAGATGAGATGATTCGTACCGCCATAGAGGCCCGGCTCAACTTCGACGATTTGTTAAGCTCATTGGTGTACTTGTGTGATCTTTATGAAAAGGCTGGGTTCAACGCCCAAGCCAAGTACGGAATGCTGCGTAAGGCGGCTATGGGGGATAAGCGGCTCTCCGATTTCCTCCTCATCAAGGGCCCTCACACTTTTGATGAACTGAAGGGTACCATAGTAGAATTTGTCAAAAATTCGGAGACGTTTCAGTCACTGAGTGAGGTACCGAGGGAAACCCGCACATCGATGTCTATCGTACATCCTGAAAAGAATTATCAAAGGCCGGCTACTAGTGCAGCGGCATTAGAATCTGTCAGGAGCGATGTCAAAAACTTGGAAGAAAGGTTGGAAACCCGATTCGATAATCGACTTGACATGATAACCTCGCAGTTGGAAAGCCTTACTCTTACCATTAAGAAGAACCAGTCTGGGGCCCCTAAGGCCGCAGAAGTCTGTTCTTACTGTCACAAGCCTGGACACTTTGCAAACAGGTGTCCTGATAATCCACATAGAAACACTCGTTGTGCAAAGTGCGGTCGATATGGGCATCATGAAAGTAACTGCTGGTCTAAAGACAACAGAAGAGCAAATTTATCGGAAGCAAGGAGTGAGTCAGGACCAGAGGTGAAAATCTTACAAAATAGAAGGGATCAAAGGTTGACGGATGCCGGTAACGTATCCATCGCTGAAGAGATTAGTCAAGTCAATGTGACAAAAAGGGATGGGGAAGGGAACATTTTATCGAAGAAACCTAGGCTAGAGTATGGAATGCTGGAGCATATCCCAGCACCTGTACCTCCTCGAACCAAGAGGTCTGATCAAGTTGTTCCAGGAGTGGGAGTCACTCCGGCCAAGAAGACGAAAAAGAGTAAGAAAGTTAAGAGTATCTCTAAGGACGTACTAGAGTATGTGAAGAGGTACAATTTGGTGGCTGAGCTTGCATCGGCCCCAACTGGGATAACGTTTGGTCAACTTTTGAGGGGCGACGCAGAGGATGCGAGAAAAGAACTCAAAAAAATTATCAGGTCTAATAAGTCCGCTAAGGGTAAGAAACTGTTTCTTCAATCGGCCTCGACAGCACCAAGACGTCTTAAGCTGGTACCAGTCAAAGTATTGGGTATGAAAACCCAAGCTCTCTTCGATTGCTGTTCCAAACCTCATTTCAGAAACTTTGGTGACAGATCTAGGTCTCGAAATTACTCCAACGACTCGAAAAATAACTGTAGCGGATGGAACCGTCTCAAAATGCATGGGCACTGTTGACAAGGTTTCCGTGTTCTTTGGGGACTCTAAAGTTGATGTAGACTTTCTTGTCATGCCGGATCTCCCTTTCGATGCAATCATTGGCTGCCCACAATGGAAAGACTAGGACATGCATTGACTTGGGCAACCAAATGGTTTCAGTTAATATTGACGGCAGAACCGTGAAGATGCCCCTGGATTTCGACAAAAGCACGCATCCTGAAGATTTAAAAGAAACGGACAGTGAAGATTTCACTTCTAGCTATGACAGCGAAGATTCGGAACCAACTAACACTTTCGGAAGTGGAAAAGGGTACCCTCGGGGGTAATGAACATGGCATGGGACGATTATGATTCCGGGTTTGAAACAGATGACGACTGGATTCTAGGATAAGTTTGAAACCCGAATGTGTTTCTTTTTGCGATGATATCGAATCAAAGGACAGAATTCGGAGCATGAAAGAAGATTACCTTTGCAAAGAAAATAAGAATACGCGAATTCCATATATGAAGATGTGAGCACGACGGAAGAGGTCCTTCAAAATATTGAGGTTGAGGATCAAGAAGAAAAAGGGCGCCAAATGGCAGAAATCCAAGGAAAAGTGCAGCACCTTCCCGCCCCGCCTCACTGAAAATATCCGACATGTTAACATCTTCCGAAGTAATTGCATGGAGCGTTTCAGATTTAAGACAAGCAAGTGTACCGGTTACTCACTCGTTCGAACTTACCGACACTCAACCGATTTACCACAAGCCTAGACGTCAACCGCCAAAATATGACCAATTTATCTCAGAAAATGTTACAAGTATGCTGAAAAATGATATTATTCGACCAGTTTCATCCCCATGGTCGTTTCCAGTTGTGGTCGCACCAAAGAAGGATGGAAAGCTGCGTTTTTGCGTCGATTACCGACAACTGAACCAGAGAATGATACCCGATCGATTTCCGATTCCGAACATGGAGGAGATCCTCGAGGACCTGAAGGACGGGAGATATTTCACTCAATTGACCTTTACACTGGCTATTGGCAGATTCCATTGATGAAAAATGTAAGGAAAAAAAACCTTTACCAGCAAAGCCGGTACGTTCAGGTTCGAAGTGATGCCTTTTGGTCTCATGAATGCACCAGCTACATTCCAAAGAATGATGAACGAGGTTTTGAAAGGACTTCCATTCGCAAGAGTCTATATCGATGATGTCGTCATATTCTCAGAAACATTGGATCAGCACATCTCGCACGTCAAGACAGTTGTGGAGAGGATATCGGAGTATAGCTTGAAAATTAAGTTGAGCAAATGCTTCTTTGCGAAAACTTCTATCCAATTACTCGGTCATATCGTCGACCAAGAGGGAATTAGAGTGGATCCAGAGAAAACGAAAAAAAGTTGGCACCAAGGCCCGCTTCAAAGACGGAGGTCCGAAGCTTCTTAGGACTGGCCTCATATTACAGAAGATTTATCAAAGATTTCGCCAAGACTGCAGCACCGTTACATGCCAGCACTACGAAGAACGGAAAATTTTACTGGAACAAGGAAATGGAAACTGCATTTTCAGGAGCTTAAAGATAAGCTATGTGTCCCCAGTTCTCATGTACCCAGATTTCAAGAGACCATTCGTTGTGGAGACAGATGCCTCAGAACGGTCTTTGGGTGCCGTTTTGTCCCAAAAAGATGAAAACGGAAGACTACACCCTGTTCAATTCGCAAGCCGAACTCTGAATGACGCGGAAAAGAGATACTCAGTCTGCGAGAAAGAAGCGCTAGCTGTCGTCTTCGCGCTGAAAAAGTTTCGCGTATACTTTTATCACTCGAGAAATTTGTCTTGATAACTGATCACCAGGCACTTAAAACAGCATTCCAAAAGAAGGATGTACATCACCGCTTGGCCCGATGGCTCGACATTTTCGCAGAATATCGGTTTGAAATTGTGTATAGACCCGGACGCAATAATCAGCCTGCCGATTACCTATCCCGCTTGAGGGACGCACTGATTCCAAATGAAAAAGCTTCGGAGGACATCGTCGGAGTCGCCGAGTTGCAGTTGCCGAACGATAACGAGTACGAAGCTAATATTCACGGACTGATCAAATTCCTCGATGGACTAGAAATGAGAAAGGTTGATCTTGAACACCGAAATTGGGTACGCAGGAATCAAAAGGCTTTTACATTGTGGAATGGGAAACTTTTCCGGCACACTAAAGCCGGTCCCCGACTAGTGGCCCCTTTGAAAGAATGAAGATCTTGAGGACTTTCCATGATGAGCTAGGGCATTGGGATCTCGAACAAAAAAAATTCGTAACTGAGAGATTCTGGTGGCCCGGTATCCATAAGGACGTCTATAACTTCGTGAAAAGCTGCGACAACTGCCAAAAATTCACTCCAATACGGAAGTATAAGACAACTCTAAGTTTTCCAGTTTCCGGTCTCTTTGAAACCTTCTCAATTGACTTCGCGGGCCCGTTCAAGGAAACTTCTTCCGGAAACAAATATCTCCTTATAGGGGTGGAACATCTTACTGGATGGCCAATAGCAGTTGCAGTCGAGGAGGCAAATGCTGAGGTGGTACTGAGATTCATCGAAAAAGAAATAATTGAACCGTTTGGTCTTCCAAAAAGGATCATCTCGGATAACGCCCTTTGTTTTACTGCAACTTCACTGCTTCGTTTTTGGAAGAGAAAGGATTCAGCTGAAGACCGTTCTCGCATACGCTCCTATGTCCAACGGGAAAGCGGAGAGGATGGTTGGAACCATCAAACGAGCAATATCGAAAACTATGTTGGAGAATGAAATCCAGTGGGAAGATGCCTTACCAAAAGTGTTATACGGCTACCGTCGAAGAAGAGGAAGAAATGGACGCTCACCATTCGAGCTAATGTACGGAAGGGCTCCTAGAATGTTACAGAGAGACATGGAAACAAATATTATCGATGAAGAGAGTAGGGAAGTTGAACTACTGGCCACCGAAGGCTGGAGATCACACCGCGCGCTAACACAGACAAGAAATAAGGATGCAGAACCTGCAGTCAGAACCTTTTCAGTTGGCTCTAAAGTACTTGTAGTACATGGAAAAGCAATGCAGCAGGCTGTGAAGTGGCCGGCCTTCCAAACCAAGTACTCGAACCCTTGCATCGTCACGGAGGAAAGACACCCGCACTATCAGCTCTGTTCAAGCTCAGGGAAGAGATCAAGGAGGGCCATCCATGCACGTCGTCTGGTCCCTTACCATCAGAGGCCTGAAGAATTCCTTCTCACACAGGACTATGCGCAACCACGGGGCATACTCATCTTTAACTATAGAATGATTCCTATGGGAGGAAAAAGGGCCTGGGAATGGATCATCTCGGTTACGCGGGACTACTACGAACTCCACGTAATCATCCATTTCTACATTAATATATGCCTATGTTTTCGTACGTTGAACGGACCATTGCTACCTGAAGAAGATTTCCGACTATTAATAAGAGTTCTATTTTCATTCCAAAACGGAAGGTTCACGGAAGCAGGTCCAGAGTTTGTGGAGGTAATATATCATTACTCTATAGGAAGATATGGAATGGTAGCTGCTGGAGACTTGTCGCAAACGTATCTGAATATTATCCGTCCAATTTACGTATTTCTCAAGAACAACCAAGACGTCGACTGAGAGGTTACGCCTTACCCCCGGATATGGAATACAGGCTGGTCCCGTATCCTCTATGGGAACCTTACGTTTCTCCGCCACAAATTGGGAACGTTGGAGGCGGCGAGGATCCTCCTGAAGCAGTGATGATGACCAGAGGAGGACCTTCAGGAGACAACAACCCGCCCAGAAGAGGTTCCGGTCGTCCCCCGAGAGGACCTCGTGCAGGTCCCAGTACGTCAGGAGCTGGTCGCGGCCATTCATCGGGACCGTCCACCACAACTTCATCTCTAGCTCTCCTTCACAACCATGCACAGCATACAGTCGGAAGAAGAAGATTATCTTTTTGGCTGCGCAATATCTCCGAGGATGCGAACGATGCGCAGGTCATTTCTTATTTCATGATAAGCATCTGTTTATGTTTTAGGGCGCTACATGGACCGCACTTATCTTACGAAGATTCGTTCTTGATGATGCGCGTCTTCTTTTCTTATCGACATCCATTCCTCCGGCATCTTCCAGAAGAGTTTGCATATCACATATATTTTTTCACTCTTGGAAGATTCGGAAGAGTCACGGAAGAAGAATGTATTCAACCCCACCTCGATGTGATCAAACCAATATATGAGGCTATGCTACAAAGTGAGGTACCAGTAATGCGAACCTACTTTTTAGAGCATCATATTGGTAATCAGTTGCATCCGTACCCGTTTGAGAGACCATACATTTTATCAATAAGACAGCGAACACTAACGGAAGCAGAAGAAGAGCAGTGACGAGTCGGGACGTTCGTCTTGAGCGAGAGGGCGTGATGTGCGCAAATTCGCGCACGAAAAAAATCTAGATGAGGACCATGATTGTATACAGTATCGGAATTGGGAAGATATTTTTACAGTTTTTGAATTTGCAAGATATTTTTAATTTGGGTGAGTGTGGCAAATTCGTCGGCTGATTTTTTCATTTTAGGACACGCTGTCATAGTAGATGTCAGTACAGTTCCAGGTTGTGGGTGATACTACAAGTAGCTCTGAAAGGTCTATATAATGGCCACATCAATTCCCACCCCTGGCCGATGGGTGGCTGGCATGGGTATGGCACCTAGATATTTACCTTGAGGAAATATCTTCTAATAGTCTCTCTGGTTCACACGATTACCGTGAATACATTTTATGGTTATTAGTATGTTTGTTGGAGACTTTTGGGGTAGCCAAAAGTCTATATAAGCCGAGTAAACTGCTTCCTTTAGTGGAGGTGAAGCAAGTTGGCAGACAACTTCAAGCCAAGTCCCGAGTAGTAGGAAGTTGAGAGTCAACTTCAGACCCAAGAAAACGTTTTCTTACGCTGGTCGCAGAGCGTCAGTGGTAGACCCTGCCCCTTTTATACTGCTTGTAGCTTTCTCAACTCTCTTCTATATACACTCCCTTTTGTTCGTTCAACAATACCACGGCAGCACTTTTGTCGCTCGCAACACCTCCTTCTCAGGGTAATTGGTTCTGAGGATCTCCTCCCCGCCGATTTACCCCTATCAGTAACCAAGAGACTTGTGTAGTGCGCGATATTAAGGTTGAGCCCGCTTATCTGTTCAATCTGGCACAGGTTCAGCCGTTATTTCCGACTTATGTTCTTTTCGCCTCGTTTCTAGTTAATTTAGAGCCTGTAATGTCCCAACTTCAGACGTTCCACGAGAAAGTTATATTTGTGACGGAGGTTCTAGAGTCGGAAGACGACCGTGCACACAGCAATGGAATGCGTCAAGCACAGTTGGATAAGGTACTAGGCTTAATTGAACGGGGCACGTTTAAGGTGGTACTGAAAGAAAAGGTCCCAACAGACGCCAACATCCTCCCAGAGCGTTTGGTCTTGGCCATTAAGTCGACCTTGGATGGCCGAACAAAGGAAAAGGCGAGGTACGTGATCGGAGTACCTAAAGAAAAATGTAAGGAATCAATGGTGCATACCGGCACAACTCTCAAACCGCAGTAGGCCCTGCTATTGCTCGCCCTCGCTGCCATCTGGAGATTTGACGTGTGGTCTTCTCACATTCGGTAGGCCTATCTGCAGGCGTCAGAACCCCTCGGCCGTGATAATGTGCCTCAAAACTCTACTTCAGGGTTCAAACTATAACCTCACTCATGCCCGAAGCTCCTGCACACCGTTACATGCGCTTTGTGACGGAGGGGAACTGTGGTATATTACTTGGATCGACATTACCGCGACGAGCTTCGCATGCATCAGTGCAAGCTGAATGCCTGACTATGCTTTCAACTGTAGAGGGAGGTCCCAATGAGACTTAGTGTTACATATGTCGATAACCTCCTACGTGCAGGAAACGCGAAGTTCCGAAAATTAACCAAAAGAACACGAAGGCCTCTAACATGGCAGAGGTCTCTCCATTACCGTTCGAATATATGGTTTTCTCGCTCACGAAGCATCAGGATGGGGAAATAGTGATGGATTTACACCACTACCTCCAGAAACTGGGATGTATTCTTCGGGGCGCCTCATTAGAACAGTCACGATTTATGCGAATGAAAGTCCCAAGTTTGCCGCAGTCAAGGCCAGATTGCCTATGCGAAATCGGGAAATTAGCACAGAGTACGCGGGAGATGTTCAAAAAGAAACTAGCGCAATACATCAGACGTCTAAATATGGCCATCAAGTACGCAACGGACAATCCGAATACCCTGAAGTTTTGCAAGTTCAATGCGAATCGCTGAAGATTGTTGGATTTGTGGATGCGTACTTTGCAGACAATCAAAACATCCACTACCATCTGGGATATGTGATTTCATCCTTGCAGATGAAAGTGACAATGTCGTAACGATCGCGTTTAGGTCCTACAAAGCAAGGCGAATCAACCGGTCGGCGATTTTAGGTGAAGTCACCGCGTTTTGCGATATGTTCGACTACGCCATATAAATTTCAGGGCGCTCGCAGCAATACTCAGACGAAGCGTCACTGTCCAACTCCTCACGGACAGCCAAGTTCTGTTCGATGTGATCTTAAAGAGCCTCTTCACATCTGAGAAGCGGAAATTGCCGGATATAGCCGCAACAAGCGAAAGATTTCGCGAGAAGACTATTTCAGATATCGGTTTCACTCGAAGCTCCACGAACATCGCCGACGGAGTTTCTATACGAATGTCTCAAGCGATGCTGCGATCAGTTGTAGCAACTAGACAGCCCAACATTCGGCCCAAGCAATGGATAATCCGAGGTAAAGCTGTGACTTGACTCTGGTAAAATCTTGTCAGCAAGGAGAGCTATCACAGTTTTACTTTGAGTGTATCTCAAGGATCCCGGCAGTAAGTGGTCGCGGCTTCACGATAACCATCAGAGCGGAGGAGCGACGAATCCTAGCATATCAACCGCGATAAGCGCGAAATATCCGTTCGGATGTGTACCCTACGCGATCCACTCTTGACCTTACGTGCATTTAACTTCTTCAAATGAGGCATACTTAGCTGGGTCAGTACTTGGGGGAGGGTAGGTTGGCCTGCAATCTCATCCAATCGAGCTTGCGTGAGGCTATTCGGGGAGGGGGCGGGAGCTGAATCTGCGGGAGTGGTCGGAGCTGTTGTGGCGTGGTAATCACGTGATGGGTTGAGGGGGAATCGAAGCAGAGCAAAATTGTGTTCTGAACACAAGGGGGTGTGCTCTTTTGCTTGCACTGGCTGGGTCCCTACAGTACGGCGCTGGAAAAACGCTATCAATGTGTCAAGTGACCTAATTACGAAAGGTCTCTGTGGTCGCTCTTTGATGTATTTCGACAGCGGAGAGTAATACTGTACATAGGCAAGAGTCGCTGTTTCATTCCTGACACTTTAATTGCGCTCAGGGCTGAGCTCAAAGTGCACCGAAGTAGCAAGCTTCCTCGCGCTGAGTTTTGAGAGGGGGTAGAAGAGAACAAGAAAAAAGAACTAGAACTATCACTGCGCCATTGATGAGTCCGTTGTGAGCTGCAGCTGGTCGCCCTAAGCATTCTTTCCACTAGAATTTTTTTTGGCTACTTCAGTTCACCAACCTTTCTAGATCAATCACAATGATGTTACACTGAATCGTAAACGAGTTTACCAAGCTGATTCTAACGACAGTCTGGAAACATGCGAATGGGAAAACTGACAAATAATGAACACGTATAGTTAAGTACTTTCACTTACAATTGTGTTTTCTCTAACAATGCTCCGATCGGGTCTTCTACAATTTCTGTCTTCATGCAATGCGACTGATAATATACAGTACAGTACATTGCCGTAGCATAGTTTATTAGTGGGCACAGCACGTGCAAGAAATAATGGAAAGAGGCAGAAGAGGGGGAATTCTAGTTTACAGAGTAGAACTCTCTATCAGGAGGGAGGGGAATGATCCTCTCTATCATCTGTCATGAGGGTGAGAGAAGCATCTCTCTATCACCTGTCAAGAGGAAAGTGGAATTTACTCCCTACCATCTATCAAGATGGAGGGAGCCGCTCTTCTCTATCCACCACTACTACCCTTTTTTCTACTGATTTACATTCTTTCCTCCCATACTCGCCCTTTTCATGGAACTCTTGCGTAGGACAGAAAACAGCGGCACCAGCGTGGTAGTGATTGACAGCACAAGCGATGGGCTTTATTTCTTCTTCTACTATGAACACTCCGTCATAGGTTCTAGAGCCAACGGGAAGAAGGACCTCTCTCACCTCCAACATTTGGAAGAAATCGGCTTTGACCTTTGTTACAACACCTTGGAGTATGAGCGACACCTCGTAGAAGCAAAGAAGAACTACGCGGAAGCCAAGCAGAAATACTTTGACCTACTTCTGCAGGAAGAAGAACCCCAGGATATGATTCGACAAGCTCAAAAATTTATTCTCGATATCAAACAAATCAGCTAATTGTCCTTAATGGTTGGTATAGGACAGATATTTGTACGGCTGGGTAAGATTTCTTCTGATTTTAAAATATTTTGCTGCATTTTTTATCGGGAGGCACTTAACTGCATCGTGTTCTATGATAATTATCCTTATCATGTGGCGGGAACCTTCTAGCAAAAAGTGCTCCACGAACGCCCCCCCGACATTGACAGAGTTCAACACAGTGATAAGTTCGTCTCCATTGGTATCGGAGGCAGCTTGGAGGCCGGAAGAGACCACTTCAGGGATGTATTCTGCTGCTACATTCTTTACGCGAGGCCTCTACTCTGCTTTGAATTAGTAATCCTCCAGGAAGTCCATTCAGTCTGTATTCCCTGCAATGGTAATATTATTCTTGAAGGCGTACCGTAGGGGCTAATAGTCTCAACTGTAGGGGGAGATTATGTAGAAGGGAGTTGCAAAGCGGTTGAAGATAGAGGTAGGTGATTGGTAAGGATAAGAGCAATTCTTATTTTTTATTATAAAGCCTCGTAACTCGTGTCTGTTAGGCACATAAAACCTGTGAGTTGGTAGACCAATACCCTTTACTCTATGCTAGCGTGTGTTGCGACGACGGCTTTTATACTGGTCTGTCGGTGGGACAGGCTGTCTAGGTTTCTTCGGTTAGCTTGTATTCGATTCTCGTTTTATTTGTTTGTCTTGGTTCCTTTGACAGTCCCGTGAAAACGATGGCTGGAATGCAAGATTGGAGGGCTGGGTGGGGTGGGTGTCGAATGGCGTAGGTTCGTCGGGTTGGGGGTCTGGGTGGGGGCCGATGTTGAGTTGGTTGCAGTGCATGGCGATCTTCCTTTTGCCGAGAGCTTTGGTAAACATGTCTGCTGCGTTGTGGTTGGATTGACGTAGTGGACGGTGATAGTTTTCTTGCTTACGTGATCGACAAGATGGTGGTGAGCGATGTCGATGAGTTTTCGCCGTTTCGTGGGGGCAACATTTTTGGCGATTTGAATTGTGGTTGTGTTGTCTATTAACACTTTTGTTGCTCGGTGGGTCGGTTGTTGACAGTCTGCCACCAGCCGGCGCAGCCATTGAGTTTCCTGCACGGCGTCGGATGCCGCCAAGTATTCCGCTTCGCAAGTGGATTTGGCGACCGTATGTTGCTTGGAGCTGCGCCAGGCCACGGGGGATCCGTATGCAATGTGTATATTCCTGTTCTCGAGCGGCGAGTAGATAACTTGGCAAAGTCGGCGTCAGTGTATGTCGTGATGGGGTGGGCTGGTGTGCGGAGGTGGGTGTTCGTGCGGTACAGTATTCCACGCGTTTTTGTGGCATTGACATACTGAAGGAGCCAGCGGAGGATGCGGTTATGTTCTGTGGTTGGCTTGTGCATGTGTTCCGCTAGCTTGTTTGCCGCAAATTGGATATCTGACTGGGTGCTATCAGTAAGATATCGTAAGTCTCCCAGTATGGATTGGAAGAGTTTTGTCTGATCTTGGGGAAGTGGGTGAGCTGTAGTGGCGTGGTTCCAATTTGGTTTCGGGGATGGGAGTAGATCTGGGTTTGCAGTGCGTCATGCGTGTGCGGTGCAGGAGGGCTTGGATCACGTGGGGTTGTGATATGTGTATGTGGCCCTGTGGGGCTTTGTTGATGTTCCATTTTAGGTACGTCGTGGGGAATCCGAGGTTGGATATCTTGTATTTCTTTTGAGGACGGTGAAAAGGTCTTCTATATTCTGTTGGGACGGCGACACTGGGAGGAAGTCGTCCATGCTGACAGCAATGAGGATGGGTGCGTTGTTGTGATGTTTGTAGAACAGGCAGGGGTCGGAGTGGCTTTGGAGGTATCCATGTGAGCGGAGGTGGGTTGCCAGTCCGTGGAAGTAGGTGTGCGCCGCGGGGGTGTTCCATATAGTTTCTGCTAGAACGTCTGTGGTGGGAGTGTTGGACGTGCGTCGAATCGAGGATGCTCCCTGACATACACTGGTTTTCGTGTTGGTAGTGTTCTTGCAGGTAGGCTGCCGCAATATCGAAGTGTCCAATTTTCCATCTGTGGTATGCTGCCGTGGCGAGGAGGACTCGAATGGTGGTTTTTTCGGTCATATATGTAGTGGTGAGTTCCGGGTTGTAATGCAAGTATGGTTTCATTTGGTCTCCACGGACGGAGCATCGCCTTTTGCGGTCTAGTGTCCATGTGGGTGAGTGTTTGTAGCGGTAGGTCATTTTTGAGGTATGACTTTGGCGGACTTCGAATTCGCTTGTTGTGCACCCATTTGAAGGTGTTCTCTCGTTCCAATGTGTCCAGCTCTTTGTTGTGGGATCCACCCATTCGGCGGCGTCGGCGAATTCTCTGGCTTGGCGGTGGTTGGGGTGGAGGGGGGTCGTTGGGGGACAGTTGAAACGCGCTGTTGTTGTGCGGGACGGATCTTGGCGTGGTTCGTATGGTTTGAAGTCTTTGGCTCTGACTTGGAGGTAGGAGTCGGTAGTGGGTTCCATACGCGCAAACGGAGTCGTCGATGGGGTGCATGTACCGGACGAGTATGGCACGGGGGTCGAGTTTTCCTTTGGGTTGGTGGATGGGTACGTGTCCGTACTGGCCAAAGACAAAAAGCGCTTGGGTTGGGGCTTGGCGGAGTGCCAGAGTTTGGACGGTGCCTGGTGGGTAGCGGAGTGCGGGATGAGATTGTATTTGTATACCACGTCTTTGAGGGCATCCTCCCAGAATGGCAGTGGTAGATTTGCTGTGGTGAGGGCGGCTCGCACGCCGTTCATGAGAGTTAGGTTGATTCGCTCGGCGCGTGAGTTTTCCTGCGGTTGGTAGGGGTCCTGGTTTTCACAGTTGTGCCGTTCCGGTGGAATAGTTGTTGCATGCTTTCGGATAGGAACTCTTTTGCATTGTCGACGCGGACAGTGTGGGGGTAGAAGCCGTGGCAGTGTTGATTAAGGCCATATGGATCGGTGTAAACCATTGAACCTGTTGCCTGTTGCGGAGCATGTAGACTGTGAGTGTCGACTTTGGGCGTCGATGAATGTGAGGAAATGCAGGTTGCCATGTTTGGATGGCGGTTTGATAGGTCCGCATGTGTCTGTGCTGACACGTGCCTATAGTGTAGTTTTGTTGTTGTGGGTGTGGGCTGCCTTTCGTATTTGGCATGTCGGCATGGGATGCATGGATCGGCGATGGGTTGCGTCGGAGGGTAGGGGGAGGATGGCTAGGGTCCCATGCTTGGCCATGGTTTACATGGTGGTGGGTGACGCGTGGTAAGTATGAGATGCCATTTGTGTAGGTCTTCTGCGGACGGCGTGAGGGGCTTGGTGGGTAGGCGGGGTGGTTTGCGGGGTTTGGGCTTTGAGGTGGATACGGTCGGACGGTTGCGGCGGGGTGGGGTTGTGGTTCGGGGCGGCCGTGGTGGTCGGGGTTGCGGGTGTCTTGTGAACGCTGGGATGCGTGTAGTGAGGTGTGTGGGCGGGCCGTTGCCAGTGCGTGGTGCGCGTTTGGTTTTACGTGCACTTAGGGGGGAGATGCCGGCTAGACGAGCATGGCTGGTTTTATTTCATCTGTGGGCTTGAGGACGTATGCATTTCGGCGCTGTTGCCACGTGCGGTGGCAAGGAGAGCGGGCCTTGTCGAGGTGGTGTCGAATAGGAAGGCGGCCTTGCGCGTGATGAGACCGGACCATATTTGGTGGTGAACGAGTGGACGGATAGCAGATTGGCCTTGAGCGCTGGGTTGATGAGCGCGGGAGCCGTATTTGGCTATTCTTGGTCGGCTGGATGTTCTTCATGCAAAGTGAGTGCAAAATGTGTCATCATTGGTGCGGTGGATGTGGGGATTGGTGAGTTGAGGGGTTGGGACGTGTTGTCGTGTGGGTGAGGAGTGTGGGGTTAGCGGCGGAATCAATAACAAACGTACCGTGCTCCCAGTCAGCAGCTTTGTCCGCGTGGTCAGTCGTGTTGTCTGAAATCAGGTCAGTGATTTGTTGCATGATGTCTGCGTAATTGGCACCAGCTTGCTTTGCAGAAGCTTTGATTTTCTTGTTTTTGGGGTGGTTAGCATCTCGGCATTGCTCGTCGGTGTGTCTGGGGTTGGGGATCCCAGAATTATGTGATGTTGGCAGGGTTTGAATTGGGGCTGGTTGAGTGGCTTTGATAGCGGAGCGCAGAGACCGTAGTTGCTTTAGGATTTCATGTATTGCTGCGGCTGTGGTGTCTTGATTCGGCGGGTGGGTGTGGCAGGCCCAGCACCACCGTGTGGAGTGAAGCGTAACAAGCCGGTAAGCCTCTGAGCGAAGTCGTTCGGGTCTTTCGGTTTGGAGTGAAACATGAGCATGGCTACAGGATGCAGATCCGGATTGTGTTGGAGGCCGTCTATCATGAAGTCCACGGTTGTGGTCGGGTTGTCAATGCCAGGGTAGTTCGCGGCAAGCATCTTCGCCGGGATGCTTTCATAGGCCGTTAGGTTTTCGACCACGGTCATGCCTGCCTGGAATGTGGTGCTTTCGGCAAGCGCTTTTAAAGTGGCGGTGATCGTTGTCTTGAGCGTCGTCCAGGTAGCTGGTGACAGCGGATATGAGTTGGCTCGGTGTGGGGCGGACATTGCGGCGGATGACCAGGGCTGCTATGTCGGCAGGGATCGAGTCGATCAGGGCGCTGATCAGAATGGCTTGTTTCTTTTCGAATATGTGGAGAGCGGCCGGTCAGTGGGGGGATCGGTTCTTCCATGACCTGGGTGGTGGCATCTATCGAGGCTGCGGCGCCATAGATAGAGAGGATCCACGGGGCGTAGTTGTCTTTGTGCAGAGTGGCTATTCTGGGGATGGATATGTGGTCCATTGTTGGATGGACGCGTGTCGGTAGGAGGTGATACGGCGGTTGGCGGTCTGTTGCGGTTTGTCTGGTAAGACGTAAGAGTTCTTGTGTAAGCCCGGCGAAGGGTGCTTGATTTGCCCTGTTGTCGGCCCTGATTGCTCTTGGGGTGCGGTGAGAGGCAAGGCGAGTGCGGAGGTGTGCAGACAAAGGCGGGTCTAGGATGGATTTGTATACCTCGTGTGATCGGGGTGCGTCGCAGTGGAATACGCTTTGTTGCCCATAATCTGTGAGTTGGTAGAGCGATACCCTTTACTCTATGCTAGCGTGTGTTGCGACGACGGCTTTTTATACTGGTCTGTCGGTGGGACAGGCTGTCTTGGTTCCTTTGAGAAAACCGCAAACAGGGGGAGCTGGTTCAGATTCACGCCAAAAAAAAGAAGCTGTGGCGAATAACATACAGCAGCTAAATATACTGTACAGTAGGATTGGTACTAAGAATACGCACAGATGTAGTCAAAAATGCAGATGGTACCTAAACCCATAAACATCATCAACAAGAGTAAGACCATTTGGTGAGGGTTTAGTTTCTAGGAATCGTTGTTCCATTTCTGGAAACTGCATGCATTGCTGTACTGAACTACTTCACAGAAAGGTATAGATTACGGTCTTTGTAAATGAGTTCTCATTTACAAGGAGATCTGATTTGATCGTAGAAATTGATGCAATTCAATAATTAATCTGAGTCTTTGGAATCTGTTACTAAAATCAGCGTTTTAAAAGGATGAACCTTCGAAAATCCGCTTCATTCATCTTATTTTGGCCTATTGTATGATGCATTCGCTCAGGAGAATCTTTCTATGTGTCTACTGTAGGACCTTATTTGAGAAGGTTAAAAATGCTAGAATTTTCGATTTAGGAGTATGTGACCGATTTAAAAGTTCAAAAAGCAAACAGGCCGAGTGGAAACATACAGGAAGGTAAACTTTATTATGGCGGCAAGCAAAGATTATACATTTTCCAGGCTTAGGTCAGGGTTCTATCCTATAGGTTGGCTTTATACTGCTTCTCGCAAGATCTCGGGTATGTTTCTGGTAGAGAAAATTTTCAGAAAATTATTGGGATCGTAGAAGGAGTCGCCAAAAAATGGAGACAATAAAGTGTTATATCGGATATGACTTTATTGGGTAAGACCCAAGGCACTGAGAAAATCTTGTTAACAACGAAAAAAGGTATAAGGAGAAAACTTTTGGGTAATTATCCAGAAGTAAAAACGTAAATGGTAGGCTGTTTTGATTTGAGCGGACTGAAAGCAAAATAGCATTGGACATGACCTTTACTGAAAATGTTTTAATCAAATCTCTATGCATTGGGAGTTAGTTGGGAGGAAAAATACTCGCAAAGAAGTCCAGTACTACTCCGTGTTTCGTTTTTGTGATGCCTCAACAAATTAGCACACCTAAATGCACCCTTTGCAGAGCAGAATAAAATGGCCGCCAGGCGACACGTTGGTAGGATGTAAACTTTGGGTGTTGAAAGTAGCATAAAAGCAGACGCGTAAAGGAAAAATACCACAGCAAGAACAGGAAACATGTTGGAATGCAATTTTAGAACTTTGAATTTGCGGATCGTGAGATGAGTTTGAGGAAAAAGATTGTTGAAATATGTAGTGCTGGGGATTTGAATTTTTTGAAATCAACTGATGGTTTCTTAAGCCCTACTTTGTTTTATCTGATAAGCAGTTTGATTTAGAGGGCCTGATGTAGAAAGAAAATTCTAGCCTCGACGTGATTTTTCCTGAAAAGCCGTCCTTGGATCCAGGGTGTGTTGCGCCGCGGGAAAGGTAGTCCAGAAGCATACGAGAGAGATCGCTACAGATATTGCAGCGTTGGATGGCTTTTTTACTATCTAAACAGCCGCTATTATTCCTCAGGTGTTTCTGGGGTCGTAAAGGGTTGAGTTCAGGAATTCAGGTGGAACTCGCAGAGGAGATGAGGACGCTGCTTGAATAAATCAGTTAGGTTGCGTTAGTGGTCGTTTTTGCGAGGTTAAGAGTTGTGGCCGGCCATTGAGAAGAGGAAATTTGGCCACAAGAAGACAGAAGGAGTGCCCTGGATAGCGAATATTGATCTAGGAGATGGCCGTGGATTTATTAATATGACTATAAAATCCTCTCGACGAGTGGTGCAATTGGATTTAAATAAGAGCTGTGAGATGTCTCTGAGCATTTTAATACCTTATTATAGGTGCTGAACCAAAAGCAGAGGATGCAAATGGCAATCAGGGGGTTCCAGAGTTTTGGAAGGGTACGATAATACTCCCGAATGACGTCTATGCTATTTTGGAAAACAGTTAGGCATCAAATCATCTCATGCATGCGGAGCGTGAATGATTTAAAAAGCGATCCATGTTTCTGTTTTGAAAATATGAAATAAATACAAGATATTGCTCTGTCTTCCCTAAAATAGGGGATTCGTCACTATTCTAACCAAAGATATGACATCTGAATCTATACATATCATTAATCATCCGACAACAGATGATTTACTCTGTAATATTCCAGTCTGTCCCTGAGATGACTATTAGTGTTATTAGATGTAGTTAAATGAAGTTGCACCTACACTACGCTCCTCTATGAATGAGGAATGATTCTCCATCGATTAGACTTGATCATAAAATGTTTATATTTATTGGTTTTGTGACTCATATAGTGATTAAAAGAAAACTGAATAAATATTCCGAGAAAGATATTGTTCGTAGTTTTCAAAACTTACTGTGGTCCGCCAAAAACTGAAGAATTTACTTGAAATTAAGTGAATCAAAGAATTCATGCCCATTCTGCATTTATTGCGCATTTATTACGTCAATTTGTACAATAAATGTGTCAAATTCGAACAAAATCTGTTTTTATAATTTTGTTCAAGATGAAAAGCATACTATGGAGTCAAAACTTCTTCGCATTCAGCCGCAAAAAACAACATACCCCTGAACCTAGTCAGCCTCTTTTCCATCTGTCACTACTTTTTCGACAATGTGGCTGTAGAGAGAAAAGGGAATTATTTGAATTAAGCAAACTAGCTATCCAGTACACTGATGAAATGATTCCCTTTCTTTGCACTTTTTGCAATCTTTATATTAGTATGTTGTGTTTAAAGCGATAAAAGAGATGACTAACTGTAATGCATCGAAATTTCCACCAATCTTTAATATTTTTCCGAAATATTTGACCATCGATTCAACTTATGCTCTGAAATAAATTACCGTAATAGTAACAAGGGTATATTTTTATGATGCCTACTATTTCATAGCATTGGTCTCAGTGGAAAATATCAGTAAAAGTGTCCATTTTAAAGCCCCTATTTTAAAGGATGTTAGGCTTTTTTATTTATCTATTTAAAAGATTAGTATAACTAAACATCGGTCAGAAAAATTTCCTAAAACGTTTCCCAGGTCATGATTAAAGATTGGCTTAAGTTTTTAAACAATTTGTTCGCGAGGTATGCCATTGATGTGATATTTCAACATACGAACTGAATAAATGGAAATAGGCAAGAGTAAAACATTTAAAACTTCAGTAAAGTGCATATAAACTACCAAGATAATAGAAAACTTGCTTAAATTTGATTTTCTCTGAGCTAATACTGTCACAGCTGGGAAATGTTTATGAAAAAAATCTTCTAAGAGCATACAGAGAAAACTAGAAACCGTTCACTCACCTGTACTGAATATTTGGAGAACAGGAAGATGCATTTGAATGCACTTCTTGTTAGAAATATTTCAGTCGGCTTTTTATGATTTTATGAGTAGTTGGCAGATTATTTGGGTTGAAGAAAGACTGCAAAGGTTAGGGTTTGAGGCTTTTTGTTTCCCTCAAAAATATGCATACATAATATACAGCAGGAGGCCACTACCCATTATTCGAGACCAAAAACGCATTTGGAATATTTTGATTAATGTCAGAACAGGAAGGAAGCTTTTCCAGGAGCTCTCTCGAATTAATTATAGTGGCCTGATTTGTTGCAGTTTCGTAACATGGATCTACTGATCCGGAGTGTGGCTACGAATAAACGATACTGATCAATATGAATCATCAAAGAAAATTAGTGAGCTTATTGTTTTAGAATATAAGAGCTTTTTCTAATTAGAACTAGTTTATTTTTCAAAAAAGTAGAATATTTCATGAATTTAACACAATAAGTTGCGGTTAGGAAAATTATATTTGGCATGTTTTGATTTATTGTACAATCCTATAATATTTTTTTCGAGCTACCTATTACATCTTGAATTCCTGTGCAGTAATGGAGGAGACTGTAAATAATAAAAATTGCATTACATGGCATTGGCAATTTATCTTCTATTATCTGATCATTAATGAATTGCACGGCAATAAGGTTCACTACTTAATGTGTTTTCAACGCAAAGCAGTTAAATTACTCAGTCGGAGAACCACCAGATGTCACTTTTAGTTGAAACAAGAACTTATTTCAAATGATTTTTCGTCACTCAGAACAGACTTGTTCTCCTTGACTGACTTTAAATAAATTTGCATTAATTTGGGCTGAACTATTTCTCCTCCGAAATTACACTTTCCGAAAAATGTACATTCTCACCGGAAGGGGAGAACACTACTGAAGAATACAGAGTAATATGAGTAGTATGGTATTAAAAGATTTAAAATGGAGCCAGAACCAATAAAATGAGGATTGTACCTGTTAGAAACATTAAAATTATTGTCTAAACCCCATTTTAAATACGAAAAAGCAATATCGTAAAGAAAATTGGCTCACTGGATAGACTTGAAGCTCTCTCAGACCGTAGAGGATAATACAAAAAAGGTCTCCTGCCCTAAATACACAAGGTAAGAAAGCAAAAACGAAAAGAAATTTATTTGTTATTCCTGGCTCTGTACAGTAAGTTGTCAATTTCAGTAGCTGAAATTGTTTGGAATATTTGGTCTAACTTTCTACTATCACTCGATATCCTGAAAGTTCAGAATCATCTTCTTCATCAAAAATCTTTCTCTTCTTTGCAGCAGTGGCTTCCGCAGTGCAAACATTCGCAACATAACCAGTTTCTAATTTCAATTGTGATCTGAAATAATCAAATACCAAAATACAAGCAATAAAAGTCGTTTTTCCCAACTTATTGCCGTTAAAACTATTTTATATTCCGTTTTAAGTTGGTTCTATAAACTCAGGGCCTTTTATTTGCAAATATACTATAAAAGGATCACTTTGTCTGTGATTAGAAAATTTGGGGATTTCAAAAGCTTCGCACCTTTTTTTGATCCACGATATGCTTTTAATGAATCAACTATTTCCTTGTATTATGGAGAAAGACACACAAACCATTAATATAACTCACTTCCTGATGAAAGCTCTAAAATGCAGAATTCATCTCAAGCGCAACCCAGATTGCATGACAATGCCATCTTGCCGATTTGATGAGATCCAGATTACTTCAAATAGCATAATATAAAGTTTTTTTCCAAAGTTGAAAATATCGTAAGAGTAAATATTCCCACAGCAAATTATATATTGCGATTATGTGCTCAGTATTTTTTTTGCTCTCCCATATATTTACTTCAGGCACCAGATCTGCTACTGAACCGATTCGTAAACCACTATGCTATTCCTAGAATGAGGACGTATATAATTTTCAAGCTTTATACAAGAAAATAATTTAACAGAAGCGAATTGCTTTTCAATTGGATGAAAACATTGTAGAGGCGGATACGAATGTGAAATAAACGCATTATTCTATAGACCTAGGCCACTTAAGACGAATAAAATCTTTTTAATGCAATATTCACTTATTTACCAACCTTTCCTGTTGTTCAATTTTAAATGGATATTCAATCTCTTCTTAACTTTTCAACAATTTTACTAAGCTCATTATAAGCCTTTTACAATCCCTAATACCAAATATTGAATTTCTGTTTAATTCAAATTAAGTCCTCCAGCCTAGATAATAGTTTGGCTATGGTATAGAATGCGAATTTACGATTATTATCTCTTTCATAGATACATGAATTGAAATTTGCTCACCTTCTTTTTGGAGAAAAAGAATGCGAAAATATTTATAAAACTTGAATAGAGGTGACTTTACCGATATTTCAGTTCCGAAAAATACAGTTTTTCTACCTATTTATTGCGTTAATATTCTCATAGATTACATTTAATTGAAGGATTACTGCTTGAATTCACTGTAATATGCTCTGCACCATGGAAACTTGTTATTCTTACACGAGGAATTTTTGCAGGGGGTACGGGGAAGTATTTAGTAGCGAAACATCGTTTTAGCACTTTTTTTGGTCTCTACTGAAGTGAAAGTTCATGTATGGAACATGCTACACACTTTTTAATCTAATAAGAACTGTTAAGATTCACCTGATTTCTAGTTTATAGTTCGTAAAAAAGATTTTCACAAGGTGGACATCTCTCTCGCAACATTGAGTCCTTGAATATTCTTATTTCGAATAGACTCGAAGAAAGTTTTAGGAGTTTCGTTCAAATAGTTTCTCATCTTAACGTGAAAAGTTTTAAATGTTATAATAAAATTCATTTTTAAAGTTCTTAATGAAGAAGGGCGGATCTTTTCGGAGTTATGTACTGAATTTAGAGTTATTGGGATGCTGCATACTTTTCTGTTGATGGAACCTACGTTACTATGAATGAGCCGACATCCTTCGATATGAAGAATTATTCAGAGAAAATTCACACTCGCGGTCTCCGATGTAAGATTGATCTATCAGTTTCGTCAGGGGATATACTGTGGTGTGATAGCCCATTTTCGGGTGGAACTTATCCTGACCTTTTGATTTTTAAGAAGTAAATCCTTCTCCATTTTACGAATAATGAAGAAGTTATTGATGATAATGGTCATTTTCATGCACGATTTACTTTAGCAAAATATGTTTATAAACTCAGAAAAGAGCTAAACTCTGTTCTCTGGGCATTTCACAAAGTAGTGATCGAGATTTTCAAAAAAACGTTAATTATTTTCGTGTGATTTCCCCCCATATAAAGGATCCTCATGGAACTTTTTTGAACGCTATAACTCCATTAACTGCATTGATGGTTTTTCTGGGTGACCGTGACCCATTGTTTGCTTAGAGATATATCCTACAGTACTAAAAAGGAAAATATATCCCCAGCTTTTATAATTTTATTACTAATAACGGAATTCACTTCATGCTTTCCTACGTCTCAAGGTTGTAAAAGTCTTGATGGGTAGTAACATATACTCAATGGGGATTTTTAGGAAAGTTTGCTATGGAACTCACTTGGATATTGAACCAAAGTTGTAACTAACGGAGTAAATACCTGTATCTTCTGTCGATCCAAAAATCTTAAGAGTCTCTTTCTAACGACACCGTTCGCTTCAACAGCAGAATCGGCTGTACTCTTACTACCGTATACTGCACCCCAATTCTCATACTGTCGTTTGCAGTACATGACAGCCGCAACCTTTATGATAGGATTTATTGTGGAAATAAAATTCAAAATTGACATGTATATTTGTGTTTCGAATATCAAAAAAAAATTTTACTACAAAATATGCCCATTTGTGGGCTCAAAAGATTCCCATTAAACTAAAAATACCCATTGAACATAACATTTTATACTAAAATTTTCACAATACATTACCCCTGTGCCTCATCAGTAAAAAATGTATGCTTTCTGAAAAAACTATATTAACAGAACTGATCTTTAAAGTGGGATAGTGTAATATAGCCTCTTATCGGTTGATGTCAGTGATTTTCGGAAAACTTCTGCAAAATAGATGAGACTGTGCCTCGGAATAGTGTCATTTCAATCATAACAAAAAAAGGTTAACCCAAAAATTACTTTGAAGGCTGTATTATTGTATAATAAGGTTTATTGAGTGATCAATGGCAATTTTCTGTATCGTTATATTTATGGAAGTCTGCTAGAAAGTATTTTACTACTTTTGAAAAACCAATTACTCCAGGTGAGCTTTAAAAAGGTTTATGACATCCTGACAAAATAAACTTGATTCATTAGCCGTAAATATTGAGAAAGAATTGTAGATGACTTTTCCGAGAAAAGTTGCGACAAACTTTACCGAAGTTCGGAAAAGGCCCGAATGAATATTGAATCAAGTAATATAATAATATTTTTATAAAATGAAGATCTCAGCTCCGTTTGGAAATTCTGTTTCCTTTTTGTTGAGCGTTATGATTTAAAAAATAGATCCGCCATTTTTCAAAAAGATCTTGAGTGGTAATATAAACATTCCAAGAATTGACAGAAAAGGGGTTCAAGCATTTCTCTTGGAGTTGAACATTTAATAATATTTTCTATTCTATAAAATGATAAAGGTTAATATAAACATATGTAGAGGGATTATTTTCAAATAGTAGGAATAATTATTTCAATGCATTAAGTGATTTTCTCCGGAAGAGCTTCAAAATAGATAGATATTAAGGTCATACAATGTTATTTGAACTCACCTCAAGTTTCTGGTTTGTTTCGTATGCTGCAGTAAAGCATGAATGGCTTCACGCATTTTCGTCTATAGATATTGCCATTCTTTATTTCTTTTATAATAATCGAAGAAACTAAATCCTTTTTCTATTATCTGTATGGTGCTTTGTATTTAAAGAACCATTTCTAAGAATAATTTAAGAATTATTTCTAATAAAAACACATGTAATTTTTTGCTTTACACGTTATATAACATATTTATTTGTCAGCTTTTACTTTAGACCTTCCGAATAGACTTAAAATATCTGAATTGTATTAAAATTCAACACGATTTTTGTATTTTCTGTCCAGAAATAGTTAATTACATAGAAACGTTTTATATTTCACTGCTATTAATTCTTGAAATTGTAATCATTTGACCCTAATTCAATAGAAATGTTTTTCACTTTTTATATTGGGTTTAAATTGTTTTGAGGGAACTTTTACTCAGTGTGTTATCATATGTTTAAATAAGTACTTGCAGGCTAAAAGAAAGCACATATCGAAAATTCTCTATTACATGTTTCTGTAATAATACTTGTAAATCAAAATTAGCGTGTTTTAATTGAAACATTATGATCTTTGCATTATCTATTGCATCATAAAGATATAACTAATGTCAATCTCTGATGTTAGGATGGCAAGTAATAGCCATGAATCTTGGGAAATCGTAGAGCTCTCTAATTTATCATTGACGTAGTAATAAATTTCAGTTTAAAAGTTTTCAGGGGTGTGTATTATTGATAAAAAGTTTCGAGATCCCAACCTGGTCATGAAGTAATAACTGCAAAATGGTCCTCTTCTATATTTGCTCCCAGCTATAGCCACTTGAGAAACTGGAACTTTATTTTGAATGCCTTCATTGAAAGTGTCTACGATTAGTGCAAGTTCTAAGCGTTACATCTTTCTTTAGTGTAGATAGCACAATGATTCCTCCAGTAATTAATCTGGACGAAAAATAAGTTCTATTCCAAGCGCACTATTCACGTTTACATTTCACCTAAGCTACTTCCATATTTATTATGAAGAAGAATTTTCTACTTATTTTCATATTTTGATCCGTTCTCATTTCTCTACCACGTTTAGGCGTCAATGATTTTCAAAATTATTCTGAATAAATAATTAAGTTAATCCAGTGCGAGTAGCGACTGTTCGCTCTTCCCAGGAACTCTCTCCTCATTACATTAATATTCTTTCCCAATAAAATCAATATCCTCGATCTGTAATGGGGTTGCCCTTCCGATTATTTGGTTTCTGTATAACGTGATGTTATACAGAATTTTCTTTGCTTAAAAAGTATACGTTACTTAATACTTATTTTATAGAAATTTACTGAGATTTTATTCTCTTTTTTTAGAAGTTTTTGCACCTCAAGTTAAATGTTGATATTTCCATTGGATTTATATGACATTCAATTTCCACTAAATCACTAGATTAAAGGCAGAGATCCATTAGTTACCTCATATGGAATCATGAGGTATCCAGTCAATTCTATACGGAATAGTCCTTACAAGAGCACCTCAAAACCATTTTAGTACCTTCGAAACGAACTTGCCAACTGTATTTCTAATAGGCATAACTTTATTTCCGCAGCTCTCAAATTGGTGTTGATATTTTACATGTGAAGTAAGGAAAGATTAGACATAGATAAATTCTTTATTTGCATAAAGTTTTACTGGAGTAAATTTTTCGCAGTAATATTTCAATTTTAGAACTTTAAGCAGAGTCTTAAAACCAATTAATCTATTTCTAATATCACGTTTTTTGATTTTCATAACTTTTTAAATGTAGTGCGAAAATTTAAATTCTTTTCCGTCGTATTTCACTAAAGCTTAAATTTTCTATAAAGGATTTTTTTGTCTTCTCATGTGCGTTTGCTGAAAATGTTTTACATGTTCGCATAATTGTTTTGGAAATGTGGCCTGGTTTACTAGAAACATCGCCCTGTTATTGATTTATCCATTTCAGTTCACGCTTCGTTACCAACTGCTTAATCTTAGCCTTTTTAATTTGGTATTCAGTATTCACTTGATACACATATCATGTTCGACGACTGGTTTCAAATAGTGAAGGATATATTAATCATTTTTGGTAGCCTGTATGATGGAGTGCATAATTTTAGGTTATTTAAACCGGGTTTGATATGATTTCCACTCAATTTAACTCAGTTCACAAAATTGCGATCCCTTATTGGGAAATAATCCTTCTTTTTGAGTTCTAAAACTCGATCCAAGGTAAGAAAGTTTGATGTTTTACAATATACTATTTCTCTTCACCATAAAACGTAAAACAGACCCTGCTATCAATTCCTTTGTTCTGGACTTGGCTGAAAAATTTTAGGCTGTTTTGGTCTGATATTTTGTGTTCCCTCTCACAGCGCTCGTTAGAATTCTTCATCGAAAAATGAATTTACTGAGTACGTACTATTTTATACGCTATCGTTTACTATGATATGCCGCTGATCCATATGTAAATACGTTTTATGGGCAGATTTGATACCTCCCAGCTGTCAGTATAGCTTTCAGACATACCTGCGGCCAGTTTGACTGACTTAAGATTTTCTTTAAAAAAGATTCGTGTATAAACATTTAGAATTTGTATATATGAAACCTTGAAATAAGCTTTTGTAAAATCAACAAAAACTTTATAAAGTTTTCGAGCCACAACGCACCTATTCCAGATCTGTCAAATATATATATATATTTGCTGTTTAAAATGAAACTTATGGCTGGAGAAAAGTAGCAGATCTATGACCAGTTTTATTCTCCATGCCGACAGAAGTTCAAATCAGAAATAGGGCCAGTGGTATGAAAAAGTGGAGTAGCCAAGCGTCGAGTAAAGCTTTGGTGATAATGAAATGGATTAACATGACATGAAGTCACGCCTTTAAATATACTTATTGCCGTTAAGCTTTGGGGTCGGAAATTATTACAGAATTAACAAGTACGAATATTGATGACAATAAAAATTTACGGCTTTGTACAGATTCTAGCTCCACCGTGCGTTTATTCCATATCAGTGAACACTTTATTATGTATTACAGCACTTTACTGTGCCCTTCGTACATTTAATTACTCATTTTTAAAATGTTTTTAGTAGAGAAAACACAAGAGCTGCATTAGCGGAGAGTCTGAAAACACGCTTTGGTTTTTATGTAGGATGGAAGATCTTTGTAGTTTGAACAAAATTGTAGCCTATCCGAGTTTTAATTCGATGCCCGAGAAAGCAAGGCGAGGCCTTTCACAGCGACTGTATGCCGTGCTATAGCTCTAGCAGATCTATTTTCTATATATTAAAATCCCATTTGGATAGGTCTAGAGTCTCCATGTCTAAAAGAGCAATAACTTTTATCTGGTAGTACAAAATAATAGCGACAGTAGAGTCTTGATACATTGTATAGACTGATATGGTAGTAATAACAATAAAAAGCTATCCCTGAGGACTGAAAATTGCGCGTAAAACAAGTATATTTCGCTACCCTATCGTACTAGTCCGAATATATTTTACACTCACTCTCCAATATTAAACCCTTATTGTTTAGAGTCTCAATTTCGAATTATCTACTGGTAAAAAGGACTATCGTACGTATCCGGAGTCAAGATTAGATTTAGTGAGTAGTACTTTCAGATTTTTGGAATGTGTCAGTGGGATTTTCCGCAGGCCTTGCGGTACCATCATCAGACATCTTTTCATTTGCATAAATGTAACGTACGATATAAAACGTTATTCAGTAATGTAGGAATATTTAATTATAACATCAATTGTATATTTTGAGTCTGTAAGCCCACGGGGTGGAATTATAATTATAGCTAAGTAATAAAGGTCACTTCTGATCACGTTACCAACATAGAACGCACGGGAAAATCCTAAACTTCACCGTCGAGAAAATATCTTGTTATAAAACGGTCACTGTGGCTATGATAACTATGTACATGAAAATCCCCGGTCTATTCAAAGAGCAAGAACATTAATCCAATCTGGGAAATATTGTCAAATTTGTTTATGGATGATGCGTCAAAGTATATTTTCGTTCTTCGCGAGTAATTTTTACAGTATTCTTCTAATTGAAATATATACATTTCACATCCTTGAATCTTGAGAGAAGAAGTATGGCTGTTCTGCATACGTTCTACAAATCTGGTCAATTGTTTTATTGCGCTCACTGGGAATTTAGGTCCAGTCAATCACATGAAAATATTTGCGGTACAGCATATTTCAGTCTTGTATTTCATAACCATGCCAATATATATTTAAAGGTCTTAATTCAAAAACATTACTCTAATAGCAGAATAAGTAATTTACCTACGTTATGTTCCTGATATAAGTCAAATACATTATCAGATCTCCTCATTTTTTCCCTGCAAATACAATTCCATCAAACTCCTTATCTCTTGATTTGAACTTATCAACGTTACTTTAGAAAAAATAATGAATTCATTATTCCCAAAAGAAGAAGAGTTTGCATGCCGTTTTCAACTAAAAATTGAAGATCTGCGTGTGTGCGCTTTACGAAGAGCACAATATTTATATCAGTTAGCTTCAAAACGTAATATTTCCTCATGTGCAAGTTCAGGATACGATTGCAATATTCTCCTGAATCAGATAGTTCGTATAAATGTTTCAGTGGCTCCAACAAGCTTTTTTCATGTAATCTAAAGTTAATAGTTGGTCCAAAGTATATAATTCACCCCTCAGGATTTGCCTGACCTTAGCTACACCTATTTTTCATCTGGGTACCAAATAGTTCAGTCTTATAATGTACCAATTGATATAAACAATCAATTTAAAAGTTGATTAATGGTCTTAGTGTAATTTCAGAAGTAATAATTTTCATTTATTTTATTACAAATTCTGATTTCATTCATTCTTTTTTAATGTTATAGTATTTAATCGACAGAACGAATCTTCCAGAGAGGATAATATCATTCTTCGGTATATCTGTTCTAGCGACTATTTCTGGGTACTAATATCAAAAAGTATGTCTACTTTTTTTCTTTTTCAGAAACTGAGTATAATAAGATCTGCGATCTCTTATCTGTGAAATCGATAGAATAAAAATTAATTCCAATGTTAAGTTCATGACGAAAAGCGTTTAGAAGCTTCGAATTCAGAATATTTCGCAGTCTTGGTTCTGAAGTGATAGTATCCATCCTCGCTCTTGCCATTTCGAGCGCTCTCACTAGTTTCATATAATTAGGAAATATTCTGTTTATCTCTGGGGTCATCGGGAAATCTCTGATGTCGAGTTAAGATGGAACTAGTTCTTCCAGACTTACCATATTGTTCATAGTCTGAACTGCGAGATCTAGAGCTAATCTTGTTCTATCATCAGGCGGAAAATGGAAAAAAATTCTAGAAGATACGGAGCAGCACATCATTTCAGTATTTTCTCACTAAAACCAACAAATTTATGAACTTTAGCTCAACATAGGCTTAATTCAATACCATTAGATCTCTCCAGCTCACGAAATGCTTCGGAAACGAAATGACTTCTTTCTTTTTCCCTTTTTTCAGAGAATGTGTAAAATATATTCCAGCACGCAAATGAATAGGTTCCAGATAGATTACCTACTTTGATCCTGAAGAATACATATTTATGGAAATGGTCCGTGTATAGACAATATGAATTGCATTGATTTAACTAAGAAAGATAGTATCAAGAGCTAACACTTCATCTAATACGATTCCATTGAGAGAACAAGCTCAGAGTAACATGTATATTTGTTGAAATTGTTGACAATTCTGGTATTGGTTATATATTTTTGTAATCAACTCTCGTTTCCCAGGCGTTCTTTTCTCTTTCTGCCTGTGACGATTAAGTTACAAATAATGGAAGCATATAGATTAAAGAAATGTAGATGGAGAACTTTTAATTTGAATATAGATAGAAAAGAAGACAATACTTAAAATAGAAATATAATTGGAAACTCTCTACAAATTATTCTAATTACAACTTTTATTCATGTTACTAATTAAGACTTAACAAACTTCCATCTAACTAATCTTTGAGGGGAAATAGTCACGTCGGAATGTAGATAAGGTTTCAACTTTATATCTTAAGGAAGCTGTGAGGAATACAGGACAATGAGCTAAATCTTTTCGCAGTCAAATTATATGTTTGAAGAATACAGTGCATCTTAAATCACTAAAATTTTTGTATTCTGTAATAAAATACTCTCCTCCACTGCCGAGACCCATTCCGTGGAATTTATCGGGGTAAGAATAGTTGGAATATTTGTTATTTTTGACAATTAGGGTCAGACGGGCCTCAATATTATTATTTCCCTCTTTCTTTGATATTTTAGAGAAAAGACGCATGTAATGGTAAACATGAGATGATTTTAACTTTCCCTTACAGTTCAACTTCACTTCTGAGGACTTCGACTTGATTAAGTACTCTTTTTCAAAAATACTCTTAATCGAAAAGTGGACGATTCTTGACTTTATTACGTCAAAACAGCTGCTCAGTATCATAAAAGGATTAGTATCGGCCTTCTATATCAAATCCCAGATCCTGCCTATAGTCACTATTGACTTCTTCAAGGAAGTCAGTAGAGATAGAAAGTCCTCATCAACTGATTGATGATCATGATCCAGTTACAAACAAAGCTCGAAGGCTACATGTTTCGGAGTTTTGACCTGGTCATTAAATGAGCATCTCTCATGTTACTGAACTTTTATAGCATAAATCTTATTCATTGACTCGCGTCACTGTGATGGAACATGGCTTTTTCACCAAAATCGCAGCAGAACATATCATCATCCGGTTTATCCTTCTGCGATCTGCAGATGCGGTTGTTACGTGATTCACTACCGAAACTATTGACTTCTTTAATCTTCTTTTCACGTCCCTACTCATTTTCTCCATCTTTAAAGTATCAGCAATGCGACTAGAGGCAGTTAAAAAGGTTGAAATAAAATTGTCGGTTGCTCTCTTTACTTGCTCAAAACGTAGAGGCTTTTTATAGAAAGAAGATGTTATAGGTCGGCTCTAGCATAAATAATTCTCCACCAGTTACAATCCCTGGGGGGTGTTTAAGTCCACCCTACCTTAAAATAAATACTACAACCATATCCAAAACAGTGTAAATGTATAACTGAGACTGGAAAAATACAGAACACTCAGACCTCAGTAGCAGTAGGTCCAAAAATGGTTACTTTACAGATGTTCAAGCAGAACAGAGAAAAAGATTCTGTTTCTATTTGGCGGGACTTATTTGTAATAGTTTTTGCAGTACTCCTTGTCAAATGGGTTCTTGAAAACTCTGTACGTTCAAAACACCACTAGCTTTTAGCATTACAAATTTACGAATGATGCACGTCCCCCTTTTTGTTAGACTGTCAAAATGCACATTTTGATAACTTTCCTGTTTTTCCATCTTCGCTGGGCTCATTGCCTATTCCTAACGGAGAGTGGTTGCAGTAGGAATGCAGGAAACAAAGCAGAGTACGGAAATAAGTAAGAATGCAGGAAACAACGCAGAGTACGGAAATACTGTAATCTCCTGAGGGCCTCCTCTCACTTTTTTACACAGTAATCCTGCGACAGACGGACTCTTTTATGGATAAATAAGGCCAACTGCAAAACTGCGATTTCTATATCTCTGCTGTCACCTTCAGCTCTATATTTTTGATTTCCATAGCGACAAATCTGTGGGCTTCGCTGAAATGTTTGATCAAGAATGAGAAAGAACAGAAGAATGGCTTTGTAGCTAATAGTACCAGGGTTGACGCGGGGAAAAATTTGCAATATCACATGTTGAAGCATGAATGAGCGATGAGGGGAAGTACATTTAGTTTGAATTAAATAGGATAAGGGAGCACAAGGGGCTCTTTTATCACTACAGATAATCTGGCTGAAATATTTTGGTGAAGGAAGCTGTGATGAGCAAATTTGACACACATCGAGTATGTGAACGGAGGTCGTAGTTCAAGCTTCGACGACAGACATGACGCTCAACTTTTCATTGTGTCCTATTCATTGTATTAACTAGGAACTTACTTCGTCTCCCATGATGAAAATTCTGTCAGACTAAAAATTGTATAAATATTTGAATGATAACACTCTTCTCAGCACTCGATGATCAGAGTGAAATAATTTCCTGTTTACCTGTCCCGAAATAAAGATAATATATTTCATTGGAGATAAAACAGCGATAATTTTGTCGGAAGGAGAATATAATGCACTTTACAGTTCATTACCACCAAAATCAAAGTATCACAGTAAATATAACAGCAACGGAATAAAAAAATCACAAAATCTAAAATCCTTTTATTGGACTAGGATACTACTACAATGGTAAAAAGCTGACAAATAATTTTCTTGTCAATAAAAACGTTGGTCAAAGTTCCCAAGATCAATGGAAAGATGCTTCAATTGAATTTAAAAGTGTTTGTTCAGCATTTTTTTTGAATTTTAGATTACAGATGACAGATAAATCGTGGAGTGCGTTTTGACCTGCGTTTGAACTTAGTTAAAAGAAGGAGAAAACAGAAGAGTCTCTCGAAAATTGCTTGAGAAGAATTCAGAGTTCATTAATTTGAATTATGATTAACTGGCTACTATTAGCACGAAAATAGGCAGTTTCGAATTCTATCGAATTCTTCTTCTTATAAAGGGCAAAGGAGCATATACGCACAATCATGGAGAACCAAAGGGGGTTCGGAATAGCACTGGTGCAGTCGAAAGAGCTATAATTAACCTTAGTTTGGAATAGAAAAGGTCAACTGCATAACAAATATCGATTTATTTGCTCACTATTTCCCTGTTTAAATATTTTTACCTTTTAAATGTCTTTTTTGGAGAAATTAGTTATCTTCAAATTTCTAAATGCTCATGCATTCATGGCGATGTGCCGATTTACAGCGAATCAATGCAGAAATTATTACAGGTCGCCCTGGGTAGAATGACACCATAGTGTGAATTCCATATGAAAGTCGTGCAGTGACTTCATTGGTCTGTTTGTTTTCGGCCATGTCAGGACGCCGGGCGGATAAAACCCATGCAACTATTTGATGCAACACATCAATTCTTCATGCGCCAATTCATGGCCCCACTGCTGTACCTTTACTTTATTTTGTTTCTAAATTGTCACGTTTTCTTCCACAAATCTCGCAGCTAGAGATTATGAGCAAATTCAGTATCGTAAATGACTTTTGCAGTATCTACACAGCAGTTTTCTAGTACAAAGCATCTATTCAGTTGAAGAATAAACGCTGAGAATACTAAGTTGAATTTTTGAGCAAACATTATTCGAGAATGACATGTTTGAAGTCTAAAAAAATGAATTCTTCAATGAAATTTTGTATACTTATTGGAACCATTATTAGATATTTTTACATAGGTCTTGATATCTGCAAGATCTCACTGGGAACAATTTTATACAACCTAAATTAAGAGAGAGTTTAAACGCATTTTTTTGTATAATAATCACCGGGTGAATGTAATTTTGATATTTCTTCGTCTAAATATCTGACTTCAGAATTGTTGTTTAGATATATCCCAGTTTGAAAGAGGCTTTCAAATTATTCATTAATATTATCGGAACATAAAGCGATGAAAATAGTTCATTCCATGTCCTATACTCAGTTAAACCATGAAAATGTTTGGATTCGGAATTAAATGAATATTAAAAGAAAAATTAAGAGAAAAAATATGGCCTTTTGCGCTTTTCATAAATTAACGCCCATGGGAAGTGTTTCGGTTACAAAATCCAGAATTTTGTTTCGAGTACGGCTGTTGCGTTTATTCCCGAGACAATATACATATATATATTTTAGCCCTTTTCAGGGGTTATGAAAGCCTCTCAACTTTTCACTGTGTACGAAAATATTTTAATCTGAAATATTACAATAATAAACAACCGCTTTCATGCAAAAACTACTGCATATTAAATTACCCAAATAACAGTCGTTCACAAGAGAGTTTGCTCCTAATTGGTACTTTCTTCCAGGGCCTGATACACAGATTTTTTTGATAAAAATATGGATAAATTGACTTTTAATGCGATCTCTATTGATATGCATCAGAGCATACTGTATATGAAAGTCTATGCATTCGCTGCTTTCCGTTTTCTCCGTACTAATTAGAAATTTTCGATACCAGAAACTACAATAAAAGTATGAAACTATTTGTCGATCCGCGCTTACCGGGGAGCTTTGTAGTGATTTCAGGTCTGCTTCTTATATTCTAAGTTGTTCTAAATATTTTTATCGCTAATTATTTCTGATACTAGGTAGCCCCCAAATTTAGAGGTACAAACGTACAGTTGAATATTCTAGGGACAATTTTCCCCATGTGCAGGATAGCCGAGAGTGCCACTCCAGTTAATTGGACAGATAAGCGCCCATAATGTTATATGTTTGCATGGAAACATTATCTCCTACTCCTAGCCCGCTTCTTCACACCTATCACCCCAGATCCAGCAATCCTCACCAAAATTTAGGCTCTTCTCAATATAAACCCCAATATGCCATCTTTACCAGCTGCCATCATCTTATCAAGTTGCAGCTACTTTAAAAATGTCTGCCAGACTCCAAGCGACTCAAATACAGCTTCAAAATGTCGTTTAAAGAGACGTTAAGCAAGATTCTCCGGACTATAAATGTACCAGTCCGGGACGAACTAGAATAGTATTTCAATAAAATATGCAGACCATTTTGCGTATTTCACAAGCATTGCATGAAAAGTAATTAATTACCACAGGCCAGCAACAGTCATCATACATGGCCTGTACCTCCGAAATTAGCGTCGAGCAGATACACGAATGCGGCCATCTTCCAAACAATAACTTCATTAATTGCTAACTTGAATCAAACTCCAGCTGGACAGTATTTTTTAAATACAGTTTTTCATATGCAGCTGTAATGCCAAGCCATTATAGCGACCGTTAGGCTCCGAAAAAAATGTTACAACAAATTGGCAGCTGGGAATCCCACAGATTATTTTAATTCTAATGTCATACCCAATTTCTTCAACAGTCGCTCTTTTATTTGTACTAAAAATATCTGGAAAATTTTAAGGCAGCTGGTGGAACCTCCTTTCTGCTTGGAAATGATTTCGTCCAAGTCCAATTGAACAGTGGAATTATCGTTGAGTCATACAATGCGACGCACTTTGAGTAAAGCATCATAGTTGCATAACTACAACCTTAAATTAATTTCCTGAAAATTACTGTTGCAAGTAGTCTGATTCTCGAGGGAGCGACATTTTGTACGCATAATTGCATGTATTTTTTTAATTTCTCAGCCACATGGAGAAACCCAGTGATTCATCAGGAAAAACTGACCAACCATGATATATGTAAAGACTGGGCGAGTCTAAATACAGCGCCAATCAGGCCGGCCACCTTCATGGATTATACTTCCATGAAGCACTGTTGAGCTTAAGACTACAACCATCAAACAACGGACAGCGCCTTTACTTCTTTCGCAGTAACCTACACTTTTCTATTATGATTTGATAGAGGAAAATATTGCATTCATAAGGAATTCAGTGTCATTGCTACAAAATATAATATTTTTTGGCTGCAACTTCTGACAACACATTTTTTTGGAGTACTGAGGTCGTTTAATGGCTTAACAAGTGGTACTCAAACCTGAAACATTAATATTTCTCAGGCCTAATATGGGAACCAAGTACCAGGTACATATTACTGGATCAATAAAATTCTCTTTTCACACTCCCCTGCTAAAACTCGGCATATGTCTTCAGCAAGCCCATCTGAGATCTTTTGAAATAACACCAATCTTACCGAATCATCATTGGCCGACCTCCCTACCTTCTTGTTTCTACAAGAACAGTATTAGTATCTCTGAAATTGTACTTTTCATCATCTTCACGCACTTAGGAAAAGACAAAAACATTATTTAGATGCATCTCCCGTCACCTCAACGAAACGCTGGATATTGACCTTCAATAACCAAAGGGGCTTCAAATCACATTTAAATCCATTAATGAAAAGATATAATAGCCTGTACTTCAAACTCTCGCCGCTGAATTGTTACTGCATGGTGCAGTTTGCTATGTTGTGTGATTTATGAAAATCTCACTTTGCCTGGCCCTCAAATGGAGATATGCAGGAAGCGCTGGAACTCGAGGGATTGAGCAGTCACTTCCCCAGAAACTCAGGACTGGGAGACTAAACCTTTAAAACCTTGGCCTTTCTATTTGATTCGTGACTCGCGGACAAGAGGTTAAGTACTTCTTGCCACATTAGTCTACTGCTTCAAACATTTCTTTGTTCATAAATGAGCTTTTCCATACTCAACTTGGTTATTACTACACAAAATTAATGATGAAATATGGATCAGGGAGGGTTAATGGTCTCGTGCTGAGATATTAACACAATTAAATGCCACTAGATGTATGTTTTATCTGGTGCACCTCGATTATCTCGATTAGTGAAAGGCCACTTCGAGATCAGTTCAATTATGTTGGAAAAGTCCTGGTGATGTCTTTAGGGGGCTGACAGTAATTCCTTTTGCAGAGATTCGGGCGAACATACTTGATCGCGGTCTCCTTTGAGCATACTGATTCCTGAACGTTCTTGTACTACAAGGCAATATGCCTTACATGAAGAGGTAGCGGCACATTCAAATTACAATCAGTGGCACCTAAGATGCCATGGAAAGCAGTGTTGATTGCTGGTGAACAAATAAAGCTTATCAAGCCCTATTTTCACCCATCCAACATTTTGACCGCATGAAGAAACTGAAACAAACTCGGAATACAGACTGGTAGAGGGTGCTCGTTTTTCCTTTGCATTACATACAAAAGGGAAAGCATTTAGCAGTAAAAAATAATCAGAACTGTATTTACAGGCCTCCTCCATCTGTAAAGTTAATTCCGGCAGCCATTATTCCTGAGTATCAATGTGATTCGGAGAGAAACTCGGATAGATTTTAATCCTTCCTTTTGGCCATAGTGAATTGTACAAAACACTGGAGATTCTCAGAAGTCTGGTGTGCGTGCCCCGGTTTTTATATGGTAATTTCAAGTAAATATTAATGATATCTTGCGCCTTCTATTGGTCTTTGGAGCAGCTGGATTGAAGCTTTCTTTCTTTCATCTCAACAACCAAAAAGTATTCTGGTGTAGACGTAAGTACCTTGCATATCGTTAGCTAATAGTTCTAATGGTCATATATGCTCTTATTAAAAATTTGCTACGGAATTAGGGAGGCGTCAAAGCTTTAGTATATTTAACAAGTTTTCAAAGTCAAAAAATAGTTTTCGGAAGGTAGTAATGAATGAATGTGTATTCTTCATGCAAAAATTATAAGAATTTTCATTCCTCCTGTTCTATGTAGATGAAATTGTAATCTTTGGAAATCTAAAGCTGACATGCCACTTGGAGCGCGAGATCGCTATTTTATTTGCAACAAAATACCTATTTAAGATGCCTTTATTTCTTTTCGAAAATCTCGGACCAAGGAAATTTTGTTTTTGTATCGCAGTCTACTCATATAGCATACTTTTTATTCTCTAAACGTGCTCCAAGCCAAAGACAACACACCTCCTCCTCCGATGGGTCACGTTTTGTACGAAAAAGGAATCCTAAGCGGATAACGGCAGACTGAAATGCAAGGAAAAACACATAATTCTGTCCATGACCCTTTTATTTTTCTTTCTGTTCGGACTAGGACCGAATTATCAAAAGCGGTTTCTCTAGTTGGAAATTTTGGGACAGCCCCGTACCAAGACATTTTAATGCAATGTTGAATTTGATTTGCTATCTTGTAGGCACAAATCATTTCAATATCCTGATCAACAAGGGATTGGCTATGTCAACATATCGGCCTACTCAGATTCTAATTGGGAACTGGATGAAGAAACATGTAAATCACGTTCTGGCTCAGAAGGATTTTCTGGTTCCGCTTCCATGTTTCAATAGATGTCAAATGGCCAAATTTTTCCTGGGTGGCCTCTTTCAAACTCTAATTCCTCACTAGATAGTGACTGGCTAACTCTTGTTTCGTTATTAGTTGATATTAAGGCATTGATTTGGTTTTGACACGAACCGGATTAGCAACTTCCCTATTTCCGTCTTCTAGATCAAACGGGATATGTTCCATGGTATCAATATCAGTGATGAAGCCATCTCTATCAAGCTAACTATCGGTTGGGACAGACTCGAATGTGTGCAAATAACGGCAATTATTCAGCAATTTCCATTGTTTACAGTGTTGAGAGCCCGTAGGGCTACTATTATGAGTGGAACGCACTTCTGAGAGCGTCTCTTCAACTCCGCTTCGATTTAATCCGCCTAAAAAGTGTCAGACGACAACTAAACTATCCTATCATTACCCCTTTTTGAGAGCTTATCGATCCCAATAAAGTTTTTTGCGAGGAATGTAACATGCTTTGTAGGTTTGACTCCATCCATCGTCAGTATGAAGTATAATTCACCTTTTTTTGTCTCAAATTAATACTGTTGTTTAATAGCTTAATGCTGATTTAAATTTCCAATCACATCAATTTGCAAGTTTTCGGGCTTTCTAGCCTTTGTTGAACTCCCCTTTCTAGAAATGTTGTAAAATATCGGCAATGTATAACTCCCATGCCTAATAATGATCATTGAAATGAACCAGAATTACTTCCTTAATCAAGCTTTCAATGTTTTTTAGACTCTTAGTGCCCAAGGCGTAGGTTTCGGATGGTTGGATCTTTATAGCTTCGTGCAGAGCAGCCAAAACCGTCGTTGATATCATTTTGTGTTGTGGCGAAGGCAATGTTAGGTTCCTAATCAATGGCTTCAGTAACTTTATCTTCATAATCTGTATTTGGCTAAATATACTCTGCAGAGTATGCTTTGAAGTAAATTGATTCAGTATTCTTCGCAAATATTGGCTGTGCTCCATCTGGTTCATATTTTTCCAAAGCTTTCACCGCTTCCCTCATAGGGTAGTCTTCTGAATTTCTCATTCCGCCGCTGAACCTCTCGTCTTTCCGATTAAAACAAATCATCGTTACCCAATTTACTTCTTCCCAGAAGTTGATAATTCTTTTCATTGTCTAATAAAAGCGCACAGTCAGGCATAAAAACTATTGCTACCAGCGTCCGAGTAAGTGCAAGAGTATAAAGGAGGTACATGGAAAAATAAATTGAACCGATTTTTATACTCAATGAAACATCAATTTTGGACTGAACAGTAGACGATGTAGCAACACATCTCCCATTGCGTGTAGCGGAAATCTTTGGTTAATCCTTAAGTGCAATATGTATGTTGCACGCTTCTTTGAATTAAGCCGGGAAATTTCATGAAGCATGTACTTAGTGGTCTCTGAATCCATCACGGTTCTTTCTTCCGTATCAGCTACCTTACATGTACGGGAAATGCACGCATATTTCTTTTCTTATTGTCATATTCATCCCCTGTAAGTCGTTTTCATCACTTTTTCACTGCAATTCTTCCTTCTACTATATTTTTTCTTATAAAACTTAAGTAGGCTGTGACTCGGGATATTAATAATCTAATAATATTTGGATGAGCAGTGACCATTGCATTCGCAATTATTACATTACTTTTTCTTTTCATAGCTGATAGCACCAGCTGAAGATGCGAATTCAATTTATCCAAGCTACAAATACAGTTTTGTATGGATCTCTAGAAGCCGAACACTGACCATGTCCTATTCTACTTTGTCATCAGCTAATGTCTTAATTATTGCATTTAATTAATTCTTCTTTGTAAATTCTACATAGTCAATAGGTAAAGAAAATGTCAGTATCTATCGCAGTTCCCATGCTTGCTAGTTGATCAATTAGTGCTATTTACTGTCAATGTGCAAGCTAATGTCTTTTCTGATAGAAAAAACCTCATAGATACCACCAACAAAGTAATTCTGAATATTTTCAGAGTTGTTTCCTATACACTAAAATTGTGGCTGCGAAAAATATCAGAGATAAGACCTCATTTGGATGCTTCATTTGGATTTTCATGATTTTTTCATGATTTCAACGTGGCGTATTCATGGCACGATGACTTTGCATAATTTTTAATCATTTCAGCCTGGCACATTAATATAATGATTCTTGTGGCAAGCTGCTCGTAGATGAAGAAAGTATATTCCAAGGCTTCCGAAGATACTAGGCTTAGTTGTGTAACACTCTAGTAAGTTTAAACTCAATTCTAGCCGGTGACTTGGAGCTCCAAGGGGACATTTATATATTTACCTTGACAATATCTTCCATCTAGTCAATCTCGTCCACAGTATTCTCTTTAGTGCATTTCACGGTATTTTTTTGTTTGTTTTAGAATTTTGGGTTAGCTTAAAAGTATTTATTAGCAAAATAAACTGCTTCACTTTGGGGATTTCAAGCAAGGTGGAAGACAACTTCAAAAGTAGAACGACTTAGTCTAGTGTCCAGAGGACAATTGTACTCATATGAGTCCATATTTCTAACGGCTAGATTTTATATAAAAAACTTACAGAATGACACCGTTAGCTTTTCACCATATCTAATAGCACCTTAGGTAGTCAACCGTGCAAAACTTCGGAGTTTACTCCTCACAGTTCATTCGAACACACAACAAGTTTGTCAACATCGAAAAATTTAACCAAAAATGACGAATCCAAATGACCCCCGTCAACAGCCCGGAAACCTTGTCAACACTCGCGCAACCCTTGTCACGTCAGCGGCTGAGTGTAAGACTATTCGGTTCCCTTTGGAGAAGTAAGCGCGTCAACGGAACCGTGGTCACATCGAAGTTGACACATCTACCGGAAGACGTCAGACTTCGGTCACCGCAGACTGGTCCATTCAGGACAGGACAAAGCGCGTCAGCTTGAAACTCGTCAACATCAAGCCAGGAGAAGCATCTGAAGGGACCTAGCAACGTCCAATGAAAAGAGACAACTGCTGCTGAGGTCGACCTACCGAATCGTCAACCTTCTGTTGAAGAACCTCGAGAAGAAGCCAATGGGATGGCCGGAGTAGGAGGGTATGCAAAGAAGTGCATGGAAAAATTTGGACCAATCAGGAGGTAGTATTACCGTTGAATGGATCAACGGCATGTCGGCCATGGAAGGTAATTGGTCCAGCAGGGAACACGTACATACAAGGTCATACCGAGTATGAGAAGACCCCGTATGATTTTTTCCTTTGCATGTTTCCCGTCGAACACCTTTCTACAATTACCGAACTTACAAACCGGAAACTCGCTAATGGTGGGCACATGCGTACACAGCTGGTGAAATTCTAAAGTTTTTTGGAATTCTCATATTGCTATGCAGATTCGAGTTTACAAGCAGAAGGTCACTTTGGAGTACACAGTCTACATCCAAATACATTCCATTGGCGGCTTTTGGAAAAATAATTTCGAGGAACCGTTTCGAAGCACTGGTCTCATGTATTACATTCAGCCGCTACACTGAAACTGAAAGCACTGACAGAAGATGGTCTTTGGTCAGCGGATTCGTGGAGGCCATAAAACGGCATAGGAGGTCAAGTTTTTCGCCATCGGAGAGAATTTGCGTGGATGAAAGCATGTCGCGCTGGTACGGAATGGGGGGGACTGGATGTCAGAAGGACTACCGCACTATGTCGCCATGGACCGTAAGCCTGAAAACGGATGTGAGATCAAGACTGCATGCTGCGGTGTCAGTGGAATTGTATTGAATTTGGAGATTGTTTTGTCAGCATCTGAAGCAGTAATCGGCGTTACGAGTCAAATTTCCCTCATGGTACTGCTATTGTTCTTCGCCTTACAGAGCCTTGGTTTCATTAATCGACTTGTCTGTGCAGACTCTGCATTTGCTTCTGTGGCCACAGCAAATGCGCTTTTTCGAATATGGACTGAGGTTTACAGGTGTCGTCAAGAATGCGACAAGGCAGTTTCCTATGTCATTTTTGTCAGGGCTGGAACTTTCAGGCGCGGAGATCATATCTGTATGGTAAGTCCAGGACGGAAAGCCACCCTTCTATGATGGCCGTTCTGTGGATGGATAGAGACAGAAGATACTTTGTCAGTACTCCGGTACAACACTTCCGTCAGAGCCTATCAGAAGATCTCGTTGGAGATCTTCTGGTAATGAAACGTGCTTGTGGAAATGGAAATTCCAGTTCCAGCGGTTGTCAGCACATATTATCAAACGTGCTCCCAGATTGACAGGCATAACAGATGCAGACAGGATGACCTTGGATTGGAGAAGAAATTCGAAGTCAATGATTGGTCACTGAGGGTTAATACATCTTTGCTTGCAATTTGCATCGTTGACTCATGGCTGCTATACAAGGGTTTGATGGGTGCAAGAAATTGCATGTCCAAAAAGATTTTTATGCAAAACTTGCAGAGCAACTCATTGACAATTCATTTGATGCTATTGGCCTCCGCAGATCTGACATTGACGTTCCAGAGGATTCTATTCCCTCATTGGCCTGCGGTACTG